>JAHSUG010000009.1:600000-1067950 GCA_019926025.1 Rhodotorula kratochvilovae
TTCCCTCCGCATCATCCCGCATCTGAGTATGTACTGACTCGCCTCTCCTGCGCGCAGAGAACCCCGTCGCCTGAACGACACGCTCCGCCGTGCCCTCCCTTCGCCTTTCCTGCGCTCGACCGCGCCCTCACTAGGACCTTCCTTCCTCGACGCAATCCTTCCGCTCTCCCCCCTCAACCCCACCATCCTTATATGTGCATTGCGTCTCCTCTGCCTCGTAGCAGCATCTTGTCGTTGCCATCCATCCCAGTTGTGTCGTTCCTCAACGCGCGAGGGGTCCAGTCCGAGGGAAGCGGCAGTCCTGTGCCCGCCTTCTTTCCCTGCTCTCCTCGGCGCAGAATGCTTCACGTCGGACATCGCCGAGCTCGCCAACGTCGACGGGAGAACACCTCGCGCGAGAGTTGCGATTGCGACTGCCGGGCGAACTGCGTCGTCCGCTTGCATCGCTCACGCATTCCGAAGCCAAGAACGCTCATTCTGACAGCTCGAAGTACAGGTTGCAGGCGCTAAGGATGCATAGGGTGGTCCAACAGAAGCTAAGGGGAGAATGGGCAACAATTACTACTGGAGAACGAGGCAAGCAACAACGACCTCCAGCCCTCGACAGTCCTCCTCCGACAGGCAACCTCTCCGCCCCTCCGCCCCTCCGTCCGACGGCACCGCCCGCACGCGCCAAACGCGCGCCTAGTACACCTTGGCCGCGACGCGCACCTCGCCGCCCTCGCCGCCGACCATCCCCTCCATCCCGTCGTCTTCGCGCGCGCCCTCCGCGGCGTCGTGCGCGAGCCCCGCGCCCTCCTTCAGCCGCCGGAGGAGGCGCTTCCAGTACCCGAGCGCGAGCGCGAACGAGTCGAGCTCGCCGCCCCAGGCACTCGCGTCGCCCTCGGCGATGGCGCTCGCGGAGGACGCCGACGGCGTGAGGAGGATGCGCTCCTCGTGCGAGAGGAGCGCGAGGTCCGGCGAGGCGGGCGACGCGCTCTGCGGGCCGAAGGACGAGCTGCGCCGCATGAGGTGCGCGTGCGGCCTAGCGGCGGAGGCGGCCGCGGTCGTTGCGGGAATGACGAGGCCGAGCGCGCTCGCCTCGCCCGGAGAGGAGGGCGAGAGCGGCCGCAGGATGTACGATGGGAGGTCCGACGCCGAGTGCGAGCGGTGCGCGGCTGCGGCGACGGGGCGAGGCGGCGAAGCGTTGAGGGCGCGGAGGGACGCTGCGGGCGGAACGACGGCGCTGTACGACGCCCAAGCCGCAGCCTGCGTCGCGGGCGAGGGCGCGTGCTCCGCCTCAACCTCTGTCTCGGCGTCACTGACCTCGTCGACCTCGGCGCCGTCAAAGGACGACGTGCGGAGCTCGCGCGCAGCCTGCTTGGCAAAGTTCGTCGCGCCGTACGTAGGCGAAGCCGCCCGCGATGGCGTCGGCGTCGGGTACGCCGACGAGGTGGGCGTCGCGGCGATGAGGGCGAGCGTGGCCGGCTCGATCGACATGTAGGCGCGAACGGTCGAGCCTGCGTGAGCAGAACAGGTCAGTCGAGTCGGGAGCTCGGTCTGAGAGACTGGAGACGCACCGAACAGCACCTTGTCCTGCGCGAGCCTAAGCTCCTCCTCCTCCCTCCTGAGCCTCAGCAGGTCCTGCATCCGCCTCGCGCGCTCCTCCTCCTCGCGCATGAGCTTCTCCATGTACTCGCTCTGGAGCGGGACGATGCTCGCGCTGCTGCGCTTCTTGCTCTCGCCATCGCGGATGCCTCCGGCGCGGCGGTGCCGCCGCTTGTACCCCGACGAGTTGGAGAAGCGCGAGCGCGCGCTGCTGACGGGCGAGAGAGAGCGCAGCGCCGAAGTGACGACGCCGGGCGAGACGGGGACCTCGGCTGTTGCTGCTGCCGCAGCGGCGGCGAGGGAGCGGCTAAGCGCCGAGGTGTTCGGGAGGGGGCGGCGGCGGCGCGACGGCGGGAGGATGCCGGCGCTCATGGCGAGGTGCGAGTGTGCCCAGTCGTCCTCGTCCTGCTTCTGTGCGGCTGCCGCGCGGGCTACCGCAGCCTGCCGCGCCGACAGCGGGAGGCGGTGCGCCCCCTCGCGCGCCTCCTGTCCCTCCTCCTCGGACCCCGACGTGAGGCCCGCGCTCGCGCCGTCTTCGTCGTCGGCGAGCTGCTCGTCGTGTGCGTCGCCCGCGCCGAACGCGGGTTCGCCACCCGCCCCGCCACCTCGCACGCGACCGTGCGAACGCTGGGCCCCACTTGTCGGGAGCGATGAGAGCGCCTCCTCCGTCAGCGCCCACCCGCCCGAGGCGCGGGACGAGACGTCGGAGCCGGCGAAGGAGGAAAAGATGCTCGAGGTGTGCGAGTCGCGGCGTGCGAAAGGCGGGAGGTGGGAGAAGGCGGACGAGGCGTCGGAGGTTGCGTCGGGGTCGCCGACGGCCGATGCGTAGATGGGGGAAGAGGACGTCGCTCTGTACGAGCGAGGCTGCGTCTGCAGGACCGGCAAAGACGCCGCTGCCGTCGTGGGCGGGGAGGAGTGACGCCTGCTGGAGGGACGATGGCGAGCCGAGCGAGCTCTGCGGGCCACTCGCGGCGGTGCTGCTCGAGAGAGTCGACGCGAACGAGGTGGTGCGGGTTGGTCGTCCCCTCGGCGGTGCGACTACGCTCCACTGCGAGCTGTCGAGCGCGGGCGGCGGGTCGAAGAGGAGGATCGGGTCGTCATCCGAGGGCGACGCGAGCTGGGCCCAGTCGTCGCTGGTGGTCGACTGGGCGGGGTCGTGCTGGGGCTGCTGGCGCCTGCGCTGCTGGAACGCGGCCATGGCACGGTCGAGTGAGCGGAGAGAGCGAGGAAAGGTCTCATCAGTCCGCGGCGACGTCGCCCCCCTCCCCGCGCCTCGCAACCTCCCTCGGACGATCCGCGAGCACCGCTGACCGCCCGCGATAGTTCCTTGCGGCTCGTTCCCGCTGAGGAAGGCCGTGCTGCTGCTGCCGTCGCGCGTCTCTCCCCGCACTTCTCCTCGTCGCCGTCCATGCGAGTGAGTCTTCTCGCAGATGCAACATGCGGCGGAGTGGTTGAACGCGTACGGATTACAGACACACAGCGAGGAGAGATAAGCCACCGCTCTACCAACACGCACGAGAGGGGAGGGGGATCAGGCTACGCACGGGAAGCGAGGGGAAAGATTAAGCGCGCGAGGCGAGAAAGGCGAAAGAGCAGCGTCTATGTACGCGAAGGAAGGGAACGACGAGGGTGGGAACCATGCGGATGCGAGGGTGCGGATGCAGGAGAGGGAACGAGGGTGGACGATGGCGAGAGGATGAGGACGAGCGCTGGGCAGGGGAAGCTCGAGGCCCGAGGCGAAGGGGAGGGGGGAGTAGTGGCGTCGGTGTCGAGGTGAACGCGAAGATGAGCGTGCGACACACGAGTCGACGGCGGCAGGCAGAGCGCCTGCGCTCAGTGCACGCGCCCATCTCCGCCTCGTCCAGCGCGCCCGTCGCGCCCTCGAGCGGCACGCGCCGGTACCCCCACCCGCCACCCCGCTCGGCGCCGACGGCACTGACGCGGCCAAACCCGCTCATGAGCAGGTCGCCGGCGCCGCCGATGCTCCTGCTCAGCTTGCGGCGCCAGGCGCGCGGGCCGCTCCCCGCGCCCGCCGGCGCGCTGAGGCTGTGAGCGTGTCCGGGCCCCACACCGGCGGAGGCGGGGACTGCGCCGAAGCCGAAGAGGGCGCGGGCGGCGAGGTCGCGCGCGCGCTCGAGCGCGCCGCCGGACGAGAGGAGACGCTTGAGCTGCTCTTTGAAGACGAGAGGGAGGACGCTGACGAGCGTGACGGCGACGAGCTTGAGGACGACTTCGCGCGACCAGATCTTGTCGCCGAGGGGAACGGACGGATCGGCCGCGGCGAGCGCGACGAGATTCCCGATCGAGACGGTCGCGAAGTTGAAGGGAAAGGAGCCGAGGAGGAGGGTGATGAAGAAGGGGCCGAGGGGAAGGCGGAGGACGCCAGAAATGACCTGCGCATGCGAGCGAGTTAGCGCGTTATAGGAGAGAGAAGAGGAGAAAAGGCAAGGTACGTTGAGCACGCTGTACGGCAGGAGAGGGAAGAAGCGCGCGAGGAGAAGGTGCGAGAAGAGGTCGGCATTGGAGAGAGGCGCGACGCCGGGCTGAGCGACGCTGGCAGCGCCCGGGGTTGGTAGCTTGAGCGCGCGTCGGGTCATGTCGAGCGGCTTGGCAAAGTAGTACTCGACCTGCAAGACGTGCCATAAGGACGAGTACCACTCGGGAGATAAGAAAGGAGGGACGCACGAGAGGAGCGATGACAAGCGCGATTGCGTACGCGCCGGTGCTGCCCGCCGCGGTCCACAGACAGGCCCACCACGTCCCGAGCGTCGTGCCGTACAGCGCACCGAAGAGGATGTTGGTGAGGACGCTGCCGGGGATCGAGAAGCACTGCTTCCAGAGGAAGAGTAGCGTGAGGACGGTGAAGAGGTGGAGCTCGGCGCCGAAAGACGACGCGCGGTACGTCGTCAGGGTCTTGGTGAGGGCGGGGAGGTCGGCGACGGAGTGGGGGAGGAAGAGGCCGGGGAGGGTCGAGATGGTGAAGGCGATGACGGCGAAGGACGAGACGAAGAGGGCGGAGAGGATGATGAGTTGGGGGACAAAGTCGCGGAGCGTCTTCGATACGGGAGGCGGGGCGGCGAGAGCCGCGCCCGATGCTGGAGGGTACAGCGTCGCCTGGCGTGCCTCGGCCACCTCGAAGTCGGAAGTCGCGATCGGCGTCGGCGGCGGCTCGTACTGCTCGAAGATTGGCGGCGGGGGCACGACCGTCGCCGCGAGCGGGTCCTTTCGTTCCGGTCCAGGACTCGGCGTGACAGGCTGGCCGAGCAAGCTCGTGAAGCTGCGTCCGCGCCGCAAGCTCAGGCGGGTCATGCCCTCCAGGCTCTTGCTGCGATTCCGCGTCGCGACCTCCTTCGCGCGCGCGAGCGCCTCTTCCTCCGTCTCGCCGCCCGTGCGCCACGCCTCGCGCTCCTCGCGCTCCGTGTCGCTCCCTCTCCGGCTCGGCGGCTCGACCCAGTACTCCGGCGCGCTGCCCTCCGCGCCGTACGAGTCGCGCGGCGTGCGCGGCGGGCTGTCCGAGCGCGTCGAACCCGACTCCTCCGTCCCCTCGGTCGAGGTCGGCGGCTCGTCCACCTCGGAGAGGTCGCTCCCGCTGAACGCGCGGCGGTCTTGCTCTGCGCGTTGCCGGGCGAGGGGCGAGAGCCCGAACCCGACCTCGCCATGTGCACGCGCGTGCTGCCCCGCCTCGAAGACGGAGGCCATGCCCGGTGGCGGGACGGGGCTGCCGGGGAGGGTCGGCGAGAGGTGCGGGAGGGGGAGCTGCGGGACGCCCTTGCCGATGGAGCGCGCACGCATCCTCGTCTGGCCGATCGACTTGGACTGCTGAGGCGAGAGTGCCGAGCTGCGCCAGAGCCCTGGGGACGACACGGGCGACGTCGATGTGCCCGGGAGGGGATGGGAGGATGACGAGGGCGACGAAGGGGCGGTGGAGGAGGGGGTCGAGGGTTTGTGCGGGAGCTGGAGGGCGGCGAGGGGCGCAGGCGAGTACGGCCTGTACGGCGGTGCGCCGTAGGGCTGTTGTGCGGCCATGGCGGGTTGTCTCGCTCGTCTGTGTGCGGTGAGAGGCGCGTGCGAAGCCCGTTGACGGCAGTGAGCGGCGGCGACGAGGGTCGAGGTGAGGTGAGCTGGGTGGGCGGTGCGCTGCTCGGATCCGCGCGTAGCAATGCGCTCGAGTGTGACTCTGTGCTCGTTCTGGCTGCAGAGCGTGTGAGAGGGAAGCGCGGAACGGAAGCCAGCTCGCTCCGTTCCGTCCGTCGAGCTTGCCCTCGGTCTCGTCAGCAACTGCAGGATCGCGTGCAGCTGCGACGTGAGCGCACTCAGGGAGGATCTGCACAGCAAGTGGCGAGCGCCGCAGAGCCGCGAGCGCTCCTTGCGACGGAGATCTTTCGATTCAGGCTGGCCAACTTCATCGCCTGCTTCCTCTCCCCGTCCCTCCGCAGTCTCGTTGAGCGCGCTGAGAGCCTGAAGAGCTTGCAAGGGGACAGATAGATGTGCACGCGTTCCTCCGGGAGGTCGTCGTCGCGTTGTCAGCAAGCGCGCTTCCTCGGTGTTGTGGCTTCCGTCTCGCTCTTCACCCGCACTGTCAGGATGGCCAACGACAAGCTGCCCGTGGGCGTGCGTATCTTTCCTCGAGCCGGAGTAAGCGCGCGGCCAGCTCACCCACCTCTGCCCGCAGAACCTCGCCCCCGTCGACTCGCGCTCAGCTCTCGCCGGTCACGTCGGCCACCTCACCGAGGAGCAGGAGACCGCGCTGCGCGAGTTCAAGGAGCGGCTCGCAGAGGGCGGGTACTTCACGGCGGCGGGCGATGCAAGGCAAGTCACGACGACACGACGCTCGTGTGAGTTGCACCTCAGGGCTCTGTCGCTGCGTTCCTCTGTGCTAGAAGCTGACCTCGAACTCGCAGCCGCTTCCTACGCGCGCGCAAGTTCGACGTCGAGGGCGCGTACGGGCAGTTCACCTCCGCCGAGGACTGGCGCCGCGCTGAGGGCGTCGACGCGCTCTACGACGAGTTCGACATCGAAGAGTTCGAGCGCGCACGGGTGCTGTACCCGCAGTGGACCGGGCGGAGGACAAGGCGGGCCTGCCGGTGTACGTGTTCGAGGTCGGCTCCTGAGCAAGAGCAAGACGGATGCGTACGCGAAGGAGGCGGGAGGCTGGAGCCGCGCATGATTGCGCTCTACGAGGTGCGTCCTCTTCGATATCTCCAGGAGCGGAGCTGCCCGGCCGATCGTGCTGACGCGCTCTCCCCCGCAGCACATGGTCCAGTTCGTCCTGCCGTTCTGCTCTGCAGTACCGCACGAGCACCCTGAGACGCCCATCTCCGGCTGCGCGACCATCGTCGACGTGTCGAACGTGTCCCTCATGCGCTTCTGGCAGCTCAAGGGGCACATGCAGCGCGCGTCGGTGCTCGCGACCGCCCGGTACGCCGAGACGCTCGGCGCGATCTACCTCGTCGGCGCGCCGTCGTTCTTCGCGACCGTGTGGAGCTGGATCAAGAACTGGTTCGACCCCGGCACGGTCGAGAAGATTAACATCCTCCCCGCGAGCACGCAGCTGCGCGACCTCGAGCAGCGCATCCCGCGCAGCTCGATCCCCGCCAAGTACGGCGGCGACCTCCAGTGGGCGTACGGCGCGCCCGGCCCGCTCCTCGACGAGGACGCGCGCGAGACGCTCGGCGCGAGGGAGGGCGAGGACCTCGGCGCACTGCTGAGTGCGCCGGTGAGGTGGCGCGACGGGAAGATCGAGCTCAAGGGGACGGGGCGGGGCGAGGCCGAGCTCGCAAGGTGGAAGGACGGCGGGCGCGGCGTTGCGAACGGGGACGCGCAGGTGTAAGGTGGGCGCCGCCCTCCCCTCCTCTTCTGTGCGCGCGTGAGGGGACGCTCTAGACACTGTGTAGATGGCTCTCGATCGCAGCAGATCATGGAGGGGTAGAGCTAGATGTCGTGTTGTATTGCTGCCTTTCTCACTTTGCTTGCGAGCAGCACAGCTTTCGACGCGGCGAGGTCTACCGAGTTTCCATTACGCGCGCCGATAACTCAGGCGCCGTCTGTTATATCCTATAGTCTGGTGTGAGAGCTTCTGAAGGCGTCTATAGCGCGGGAGGACGGAGGGGTACAGAAGGGGAGTGTCCTTGTATCGAGTGGGCGGGGAAGGGGAGGCCCGGGTACGCAGGGCGGAGACTGCGCCGTAAAGGAGGTCAGCGGAGAGCAGGAGCAGAGGAGGGAGACGAGGGAGACGTACCGAAAGGCACAGAGGAAGGAAGCACAGACAGGAAAGGCCGAAAGGAAAGGTCGCCGCCCTCGCCGCGACGGCGCCAAGGGAAAGGCCGAGCGGGACCGAGTTACCACGCCCAGCTCGCCTCGCTCATGACGTCGGTCGCAGCGCAGTTCCACAGCGGGTCCTCGCCCGCACTCCACAGCGCCTCGTCCTCAAAGTCGCCCTCCTCGCTCTTGATACCCGCGACGGGGATGTCGGCGACGAACTCAGGTACGCTCGCGAGCGAGAGCGCGAACGACGGTACGAAGGACGTCCCGCTCCCTGCGCTGCTGTGCATCGAGAACGAGGAGGGTCGAGTTTCGGCGATGTGGGGCGCGACTCGGCCGCGAGCGGGAGCGCCAGCGTCGTGTCGTCGAAGCTCGACGCGCGGTCCTTCTGCAGCGCGTCCTCGAAGATCTGCAGGTCTGTCGCCATCGCTGGCGGAGTCGACGTCGTGCCGCCTAAGGGCGAGGGGGCGTAGGCCGCGGCTGGCGGCGGGGAAAGCGACGACGCGGCGGAGAAGGACGAGAGCGACAGGGTCGACGCGCTGCGCGTGCGCGGTAATGGCGGAAGGGGAGGGAGCGCGCCGAGCGGGAGAGACGGGAGCGATGCACTCGATGAGGGCGGCTGTGCAAGCCGAGGTTGCGGCTGGAGGAGCGCCTGCGGCGGCTGCTGGCGTTGCACTGCAAGCACGTCTGGGTCAGCTGTGTCTCTCGGCGTGCGAGGGCAGAGCGCTGCGCACCCGCCATCCACCCGACCGCGGCCTCCCCAAACGCGCGGACGAGGCTCGCGCGCGCCTGCACCGCACAGCACAATGGCGCCGGGTCCTGCTTGCCCGCGCCCCAGCCGATGTACACCGCGCCGAGGGTGTCGAGCGCCGGGTCGGCAGCGAGCGCAGGCGCGGACGTGCGCCGCGGTCGGGTGGTCGGTTTCGCGTACGGCGCGGCGCGAGGGGCCGCGGTCGACGACGACGAGGCGGGCATGGCGGCGGTGCGGTGGGAGGAGAGGGTGTGCGGCGAGCTGCGACAAGGTGCAGGATCAGCGGCGATTCGGGATCTGCGGATGCGGAGTTGGGCGCACGGATGCGGGAACGTCGAAACCCGAGGATGGAGGAGGACCGGCTTGACTCGTCGCGTCCGGCTGAGCTTCGCGTCGTGTGCAACAGCCTGTGCGGGAAGAAGAGTGCACAGCAAAGAGCCTCAGCAAGCCAGGCGACGCGTGGGAGCGAAGGACGAGCGAGAGCGACGAGCACGAGAAGAGCGCGGCGAGCTCCGGGTCTGGAGAGGATCGGCGGGCTCGGCCCCCTTGAAATCCGCTCCGCGCGTCGTTGTGCAGGTCAGCTGAGCCGTGCAGGACGCCACATGACCCCTGCAAGCAGTACAGGATGCTTGGAGGACGTAAGGCGTCGCGAGAGCACCTCCCCTGGCCAAGGGGCTGCGGGTGCGAAGGGGATCGCTTCCGACGGGGCGGACGGGCGTGCTGGACGGCCTGGTGGTCAATCCGGGTGGGTACGGGCGCTGGCGAGGCGGACGATGGCGGAGGGCGGGAGCTGGCGGCGTCGGGAGCTGGTGGGAAGGTCGACGAGGGCGGTGCAGGTCAGCTTGCATGCGCAGGAGCAGGGTTGTTAGCCCGCGCAGGGGCAGCAACGACGGCCAGAGGGCGGCAGTGAGGCGCAGGAGGCGAAGGAAGGCCTGCGTCGCGAGCGGCGCCGCTTCGGGAGGGAGCGGGGGTCCAGTGCAGGAGATGGGCGATGCAGCGCTCCTCACGCCTGGCTGGGTCGGGAGCAAGGCTCCGTTGCGCCGATGGAGAGGACAGGAGTATCCGCCGTGCGAGATCGCGCAGGGAGGCTGCCCTGGGACCACCCGAGGCGGAAGAGCGAGCCGAGGAGCGAAGGGGACGAAACACGCGCATCTCGCAACTCGCACAGGCGGGGCCAGGAATGGGATGGGGTGAAAGTCGAAGCGGTGTATGTTGCAATCCGAGAGAGGGGGCGACAAGCGGCGTCCTCCGTCCGTCCACCGGTCGAAGAGAGCGAGAGAGAGGAGGGAGGAACGGGTACGACAAGCGCGGGTAGGGAACAAGGGGTTCGGCAAAAGGGGGGCACAGAACGGCGGTAATAGAGGGGGCTAGTGGGCTAACACACAGGGGAGAAGCGTCAAGCGGGTATCACGACGAGAGGGAGGGGTGCACGGCGACATGAGCGAGAGACGGCGGGGACGAGCCAGCCTACTGCTGGTGAGGCGGCATGCCGACAGGCTTGCCGACGCCGACGGGCATCTGAACGCCCTGCATCTCGCCCGGGCCCTTGATGAGGTTCTGCAAGGTGGGAGGAGAGCGAGGGTCAGCTCTCGGTTCGACGGCTGAAGTTGCGGGCTCCGGCAGGGTGGCGCACCTTGTGGATGTGCGGGAGGACACCACCGCCGGCAATGGTCGCGCGGATGAGCGAGTCGAGCTCCTCGTCACCACGAATCGCGAGCTGCAAGTGACGCGGGGTGATACGCTTGACGCGGAGGTCCTTCGACGCGTTGCCTGTGTGCGCGCTCGCTCGTCAGCCTTAGTGCGCATGTACAGAGTGCAGGAACGGGAACGCACCGGCAAGCTCGAGGACCTCGGCAGTGAGGTACTCGAGGATGGCCGACGCGTAGACGGCCGCCTTGGCACCGACACGCATGTTGTTCTGGGTGCGCGCCTTGAGGTAACGGTGGATACGACCGACGGGGAACTGCACGCGTGCGGAGGGAGCGAGAGTCAGCGATCTGTAGTTCGGCGACTCGGGGTCGACGCGTCTGAATGCATGCGGGTCCGGCGCGAACACGCGAGCGCGTCCGCCAGTGCATCCAGCAGTGCTGCAGTGTACATGAGGAAGCCTGACAGGCGTCCGCAGGCTCTGCGGGGCGCGGGGAAAGCGGTGGCGGGCAGTCACGCCCGTCGCCGCCGCCGCGACAAACAAAGCCCCCCTTGCCGCAACTCGCGAGTGAGCGCCGCGAGACCAAGTGCAGTCCGTCCGTGGGACCCCTGGCTCCCGCCTGGGGCGCGCCCCACAGCTAGCGAGGCGCTGCCTCGGGCGCGACCGAACCAAACACGCCCCTCGAGCTCGGCGGCGAAGGAGGAGAGAGCGCGCACCTGGAGACCAGCCTTCTGCGAGCGGGTGGACTGGTTCTTGTTGTCGCCACCGGCCTTGCCACCCTTGCCGCCCTTGCCGCCCTTGCCGCCGACCTTGCCGCCCTGGACTGCAGGGGGAGGAAGACGGGGGAGGGAGGGCGCGGATCAGCCTCGCGCGGCGGGACGAGCGTGAGAGTGGGTGCACGCACTGGTAGACATTGCTGCTGAGGAGTTTAAGAGTGTAAGGGGTGGTGTGAGGCGAGGAGAGGTGAGCGGGGTGAGGCAAGCAGGAGCGGGTCGCGGCCTCGACTGGCGGGCGCAAGGCGCGCCTCGACACGCGAGACATCGCCCTCTCGCTCGTCGCTGCAGAGCCTGTACATAGCGGATTCGCAGTCGCGATGCATTTGCATCCACGACGCACCCGCTACCGCCGCTTCTTGCCCGCCTTCGGCCCCTTCGCACCCCCTCCCACCGCCATCCGTCTCCTCGCGCTGCTTGATCTCCCGCTCCACCTCCGCCCGCTTGATCTTCTCCGTCTGCGCCGCGCCCTTGCCTCGCCCCGCGCCGCCCCGCACGACCAGCTCCTCGACCTCGTCTGCGCTGTCGTCCTCGCTCGTGTCCTCCTCGAACGCGACCTCGCCGTCCTCCTCCTCGTCCGAGTCGCCCATCTTGTCCTCGTCCCACTCGCGCATCTCCCCCTGCTTCCCCCACACGTGCCCCTCACCCGCGGCGCCGCCCGCAGCCGCGCGGCCCTTGCCCTTGCTCCGCGCGCCCTCGAACCCAGCGGGGCGCGCAAAGCCCTGCTTGCTCGCCGCGCCCGCATTACCGGCGCCCGCGAGCGAAACGCTGTCCTCCCCGCCGTCCCACTGGAGGTCGCCGGTCATTTCGTCCGCGTCGAACTCGCCAGTCCGGCGGCGCTTGCCGCCCTCGCTCGACTCCTTGTCGAGCGCGGCGGTGCGCTTGCCCGTCTTGGCGCTCGAGAGCGTCGAGCCGCCGCTGCGGCGCACAGAGACGGGCGCGGCGTCGCGCTCGGCTTTCTGGCGCTTCTTGAGCGCCGATTTGGACTCGGCGGTGCTGGACGCGGCGGGGGCTTGGTGCGACGAGGGGTCGTTCAATTTCTGCGCGTGTGCCGAAAATTGTGTCAGTTTGTCTTCAGCTGACATTGAGAGGCCGTGCGAGCGTTCACGAGGACACCGCCCCGCCAGAGAGACGAGCGAAGGCAGACGCACCTCGATCTCGACGTTGGCTCCGCCGTAGCTCCTCCTGCCCGAGATGGCGCCCGCGGTGAGCGGCATAGACGAGTACGTTGCGCTCGTGCTGGTGAAGGCCGTGCTAGTCGAGGTGGATGCGCGGGTCGAGAGGGTCGAGAGGAGCGGGAACGAGAGGAGGGACGACTCGTGGATGACGGTGCGGGCTCTGCGGAGGGCGCGGATCAGCTTGCGTCGGCGAGAGAGAGCAGAGGAGCATGCGCGCACCCGCTGCGTCCGCCTGTGGTCCTCCTCGTCCAATCGTCCTCATCTCCAGCTGGCGGAGCAGAAGCCGATCCTGCCGGCGTCGCCGCCTGTGCCGCTGTGCCGGTTCCGCCCGCCGTCTTGGTGGTCGACTTCGAGGCTCCTGCAGCTGGTGCAGGCGTCGCACGGGCTGAGGAGGGCGCGCTCGAGGCCGTCGAGCCCGGTAGGGAGGTCGCGGCGGGGGGCTGGGCGGGGATGGCGCGGTTCATGAACTTGAGGCCCATGGTACCCTTGGAGAGCTGCTTCGGCGGCATGCTGGGCGGTCTCTAGCTTGGCAGCAGGTGAAGGGAGCGAGAGGGGAGCCGCGAGAGCTTCGTTCGCCTCGACCCGCACCGCCCCCTCCGCCTGCTCTCGCTCGGACGCGCGCGGTGGACGCGCCGATACCCCTTTTGGACTGCTCTGACTCCGCTCTGACTGCTCGCGAGACTTCGGCGGCGTGACTCGGGGCGGAACAGCGCGCGTCGCCCCTCATCGGTCCGTCCCGCTCTCCCACTGCTCTCACGCCGTGCAAGGCATGCTGACCTCGCCGTGCACGCGCAGAGACACCGCAGCGATGCAGGCGCGCGATGACCGCCCCTCAGCGCAGGACGCCGAGCGCGCACTCGCCCACCTCCTCTTCGCCATGAAGCAGTCCGCGTCGTCGCCCGCCACCGCCGCAGCAGTGCAGCACTCGTCGCCCGCTCAGGCGCCCGTCGCGCAGTCCTCGCCCGCGTACACGCCCGCCGCGGGCTCGTCTGCCGCCCCCACGCCAGTCGCGACCGGCGCGCAGACGACCCTCAGCAGCCAGATGAACACGCAGGAGCCTTATGGCGCTCCTCGGGCAGGCGATGGCTGCGCAGAACGCACAGGCGGCACAGGCGACGCCTCAGCAGGGCGCGCACGGCGCGGTGGTGCCCACAGCGCCGTCCGCCTCGGCGACACTCGCTGCGTCGTCCGCTTCCTCGTCGTCGTCAGCAGCGGCGCACCCCGCCGCGCCGCCACCCAACTCGGTCTACCACCCGCAGCCCACACGCTCGGGTCGTATGCCGCAGGCGCCGACGCATGACTCGTCCGTCGACCCCGCGACGCTGCTCTTCAACGACTACTTCGACTTCCCCTCTTCCGACGACGAGGACGACGACCCCGACTTTGACCCGAACGCACCCATCGACGACTTCTGGGGCGACCTCCTTGCGGGCGAGAAAGGCGACGGCGGCCTGACGGAGGACGAGGGCGAGTGGGGTGGCGGCACGGGCAGCAGGCGCGGGCTCACGAGCGAAGAGTTTGCGAAGGAGCTCGCGCTGCTCACGAGCGGACTGGATGACGACCTCCCGCCGCCGTCCGCGCTTGGCCACACGCCCACGATGGGTACGCGCACCTCGCCGCGCAGGCAGCGCGCAGGCGCGTTCGACCCGTCGTCGTCCTCGCCCGCGTCCGGCGCCGCTGCACCACCCGCTCCCCCTCCCCGCCCGTCCCGCGCCCGCCGCGCCGGCGCGCCCCTCTCCCCCGTCCCGGAGGACCCGTTCGCCCACCCGCATGCGCATGCACCCGCGCGCCTCGTCCCCTCGTCCTCATCCGCCTCGGCCTCGCTCCCGCCACCGCCGTCGTACCCTCCCACCTCCGCCCTCGCCTTCGCGCTTCCCCCTCCCCGCCGCCGCCGCCGCCTCGGATGAGAACGCCCCTCCGCCAGGCAGCGCGTCCGACGAGCCGGACGCGAAGCGCAAGAAGCCGAACCAGGCGCGGACGAAGTACACGCCCGAGGAGGCGAAGCAGCGCCGCAAGGAGCAGGAGGCGGCGCGGGCGGTGAAGCGCCGGGCGGCGGCCAAGGAGGAGAAGGAGCGCGAGAAGGCGCGCGGGATGTGCTTGAGCGGGAAAACGGGGAGCTCAAGGCCAAGTGTACGGCGTTGGAGGGGAGGGTGAGGGAGCTGGAGGCGGAGGTGGGGAGGCTGAGGAGCGCGGGAGGGGGAGGAGGCGCGCCGGGACGGGAGGAGGAGGAGGAGGAGGAGGAGGAGGAGAGCGAGTCGGATGGCGGGGAGTACCAGGTCCAGAGCTCGGAGGAGAGCTCGGACGAGGAGGATGACGACCCAGCCGAGGCGGCGCAGGACGCGGCGGCCTACCTCCGCGACGTCGCGGCCGAACTCGACTCGCTCACGGACCCGGCCCTGCTGGGCGCACCCCCCGGCGGTGGCGTCTCGCCCGCGCCCCGTTGCTGGACCTCGCCAGCCTCGGCAGCGACGGCCTCTCGCAGCTGCTCGCGCTCGTCCACTTGGCGGCGAAGGCGCAGGGCATCCCCCTCGAAGGCGCAACCCCCCGTGCATAGCTTGATCTCCCCCATGTTGTTGTCTCCCCCTTTGTGGCGCTTTTGCAGTTCTCCTCTGTATCGCAGTGCAGCTTTTCACGCCCGTTCTAGTCGGTCGCGGTCGCCGCCGACGGGCCTCGCACGCGCGTTTTGACTTCGCGTCGCGCCCTCCCCTCTGCTCCCTCCTCGCCTCTCCGTTCCGCCTGCTTCTGCTTGCGTTCGCAGGGGCTAAGCTCGAGCTCCACGCCCGTCGTGGTCCGGTGCTCGTCCGGTGCGCACAGCGCGAGATCCGAGCGAATCTGCCTTCTCTCGCTCTCGCCCCCGCGCTCCTGCTGCTGCCGGCGTGGCCCCAGAGCTCGCGCAGACCGAGATCAGCGGTTACAGACTCGCTGGAAGCAGTGGCACTCGCACCCGAATCGACCCTACCGCGCGCGGGAAAGTCCGCGCCTTCGCCCCGAGCGCACCCTCAGCGAGCCTCGCGTCGCCGCCTCTTGCCTCTGCTTGCTCTTGCCCTGCTTCACTGCACTCCAGCTCTCATGGCACTCACACACGCTCTCACACGCCGCTCGCTCATGCGTGTGGCACCAGCCTACACCCGCACCCTCACCACCTCGCGCGCGCTGCTGTCGCCCGCGCCAACGCCCAGGGTCAAGGAGGACGGCAAGGGCATCAAGACCTACGAGCACCACTTCAAGGGTGCGCACCCGCTTCTGCGCTGCTGCTGTCGAGCGCTCGCTGACCGTCTCCCTCTTCGGCCCCACTTCCCTCCCTCGCCTCGCCTTCTCCGCACCTCCTCCCGGCACCCTTCTGCCTGCGTCGTACGACGATGCGCTCACACGCACAGACACCGTCGCGACCGCGCCCTCCGCTGCCCCCGGCACGCCCTCCGCCACGGTGGCAAAGGACGGGTGGAAGCCCTCCCGCCCGCACGAGGCGTACCTCATGGCGTACCCGGTCTACTCGAAGGAGGAGCTCGACGCCATCAAGGTCATCCACTACGAGCCCAAGACGCTCGCGGACCAGTGGGCGCGCTGGCTAGTGAAGACGGCGAGGTGGGGGTTCGACCTCGTGTCGGGGTACAAGGTGCGCGCCCTCACTCGCTTCACAAGCAGGCGGAGCTGACCGCGTGCCCGCAGCACGCCGACTCGGAGGCGGCAAGGGCTGCGGCGAAGAAGGACGGCAAGGGCGACAACCTCTCGCTGCAGCAGCTCCGCGACATTGGCTACCTCATGAAGCGCGACGACTGGATGCTCCGCATCCTCTTCGTGCGTCTATGTTTCTTGCGTTGGTTGGGTTCTTCCGCTGACCTGCTCTCGCAAACCTCCTCCCGCAACCCTTGCTGCTCTGTTTTCGACCTCGTCCTCACGCGCGCGCCCTATCCCGCCCGCGACCCTACGTCAACCGCCCTCCCGCAGCTCGAGAGCATCGCCGGCGTACCGGGCTTCTCGGCGGCGATGCTGCGGCACCTGCGCTCGCTCAGGCTCATGCGCCGCGACGGTGGTGCGTATCCTTCCTCCTTCATATCGCCTTCGACAGCTCGCTGACAAGTCGTACACACAGGCTGGATCAACGGGTTGCTGCAGGAGGCTGAGAACGAGCGCAGTGCGTCCGCTTTCTCTTCGTCGTCCCATTGAACGTCGCTGACCTGCCCCCTCTCGCAGTGGTCCGTCCTTTCGCCGGCGTTCTCGCATTCGTCAGCTCCGCGTTTCTGAGCATGTCGCTGACTCTTCTTTTGTCCCGCAGCACCTCCTCACGTTCCTCAAGGTGCGCCGCCCCCTTCTCTCCATAACACGAGCAGGACTGACAATCTTGCCCACAGATCCGCGGCCCGTCGCCCATCTTCCGCCTCATGGTCCTCGGCGCACAGGGCGTCTTCACCAACCTCTTCTTCCTCTCGTACCTCGTCTGTGTGTCCGCCTCCCCTTCTCACCTCCCACCGCCAGCTGACCCCACCCTCCCCGCGCCCAGCCCCGAAGTCCTGCCACCGCTTCGTCGGCTACCTCGAGGAGGAAGCCGTGCACACCTACACCGGCCTCGTCAAGGCGCTCGAGCGCAACGAGGTGCCCGAGTGGGCGCCGGGGACGCAGAAGGTCCCGCGCATCGCGATCGACTACTGGAGGCTGCCGGAGCAGGCAACGAGTGCGTCTCCTCGCGCTTTCCTCGTGTGTGCTAGCGCTCACAAGCTCACTCTCCGCTCGCAGTGCTTGACCTCGTCCGCGCCGTCCGAGCCGACGAGGCAGGCCATCGGTGCGGCTCCTCTCTCCTTTCGCCCTATTCACCCCGCTGACCCCTCTTCCCGCGCACAAAGCTTCGTCAACCACACGCTCGCGAACCTGAACAAGGACGACCCCAATCCCGTCTCGTTCAAGCACGCGACGGCCGACGTGCAGGGGACGAAGCCGGGCTTCACGCGCGACGAGTCGCTCGAGTGGGCGAAGCAGGTCGAGGACGAGATGACGAGCGCGAAGAAGGCGGGCGAGGAGGAGATGCGCAGGCAGAGGCAGTGAGCGGCGGGTGCGCAGCTTGACGGGATTTCCATACCTTCCTCCTCCCTCTTTTTTCGTTTGTGGCTTTCCTCGTTGTCTAGACTTAACCGCTTTCTCCGCTGTACACTCCTTCGTTGTCGTTGCATTCACCTCTCTCGCTTGCACTTTCCCAGTCGGCACATGCTCGAGTGAGGGAAGCGAACGACGCAGTTCGCCCGGCAGTCACAATCGCAACTCTCGCGCGAGGTGTTCTCCCGCCGACTTGGCGAGCTCGACATGTCTGACGTGAAGCACTTTCCGCCGAGGAGCGCAGCGAAAGATGGTGGACGCAAGAGTGCCGCTTCCTTCGGATCGGCACCGGGGCAGAGGGGTCCGTGATCTGGCAGACAACGACGGCGGAAAATGACGAAGAAGGCCGTTTTTTGCCGCCGTTTACGTTGCACAGATAACCCCGGCAGTCTGCGCGTGTTCTGCCAGTGCATGCCCGCCGGAGAGAGCGTTCTCCGCGCGCAGATTGCCCAGCACACGCGCCGCCACTCCTCGCTCAGGCTTCGCTTGCTGGCTTGACTGACTAAAGAGACCCGAGGATGCTGGGAACGTGCTGCTATAGATTGCTCAGGTCTGCCGGTCTGCCAGGAAGACCCTCGTCGCCTCTACACCGGCCCCTCCTCCCCCTCCCGCGCCCGTCACCTCGCACATACTCCTCGAGTGAAAACTTGAATGACGCAGCGTGAGGCAGAGCAGACAGCCGAACGCGCACAGGCTCAGCAAAAGCCAGTAAGCGATGAGCGAGAAGGGGGGCGATGCGAGGAGGAAAAGCTGAGGTCAGCTCCACATCCGCTAAAGCCTCGTCCGCTGCCGCTGGGCAAGTGGCACTACATACCACGCCTCGCCATACAAAGCAGCGAGAGTAGTGCAAGTGGGCGGATGGATGGTGAGCCCGTGAGTAAGTCGAGCTGACACGTAGTGGCGAGTGGCGACGAGGCCGGGGGTGCAGATGTTGCGACGTTGCGCTGGCCTGGTGCTGTCGAGCTGGAGAGCAGATGGCACTCAGGAGCTGCATCCGCCTGAGCGAGACGTGACGAGCGCGGTGAGGAAGCGGAGGGAGGAGAGCGACGGCGCACGACTTCGCGGTTTGAACACGAGCTGGATTATAGACGATGAGTAAGGAGAATACAATTGATTACAACGAGACGCTCCATCGCCAGCGGCTAAGTCGAATTCCGCACATCGTGACGCAGAGAATGGAGCTAACGCGCGTTTTCTGCGGCGATGTCGTTTTCGGCGCCTAAATCGCACAGAGAAGGGGTCGACAGCATGTTCTGCCGCCATGCTCGCTCAGACCACGGACCCCTCTGCCCCGGTGCGGGACCTCCTGCACGCGCCGAGGAGGAGGAACGACACAGCTGGGATGGATGGCAACGACAAGATGCTGCTACGAGGCAGGGGGAGACACAATGCACAGATAAGGACGGTGGAGTAGAGTGGGAAGGGCGGGAAAAGTACGTTGAGGGAGGAAGATCGTGTCGAGGGCGAGGTCGAGCACAGGAAAGGCGGAGGAAGGGCACGGCGGAGGGCGTCGCTCAGGCGACGGGGCTCTCTGCGCGCAGGAGATCGGAGTCAGTACATATTCAGATGCGGCAAGGAACTGAGGGAACGCACTAGCCCGCCAGGTGAACGGGTCGACAGGCCCGCTGAGGTTGTCGACGACGAGCGTGATGTCCTTCGTCGCGAGCTGCGCCTTGAGCCGCTCGCCGAAGACCTTGTACCACCACTTCGCGCTGGTCGGGCTCGGGCGCGGGATCTTGAGGGTCTTGAGGCTCTGGAGGCACGGCGACGCGAGGGCCTGGCTGAAAGCGAGCTCGGCGTCCTCCTGGCGCGCGTGAATGTCCCTGTCCCGACTGGTCGGGCTCACCGTGAGCGTCAGGCTGATGAGCGAGCGCCCGACGCTCGGGAGGAGGGCAATGAGGCCCTCGATGGGCACGCCGAGGTGGAGGTGCTCGAGGTTCTTGCTCGTGAGGAGGGCCGGGAAGAAGGTACTTGATCGCGCTCGTGATGGAGAGGTCCCACACCGCGGGAGGCGCGCTTCCGACGGCATAGGCCGGGGACGACGCCACCACATTCGGGAGCCGGAGGTCGAGCGCGAGCGTCTTGAGCGCGGGGAAGCGCGCGCGCGTGAGGGTGAGCGACAGCGCCGCCCCCGTCGAATTGCGGAGAGCGAGGCGCTCGAGCGCGTAGTACCCGCCGGAGAACGTGGGCTCGTGCACGTTCGAGAGGGAGAGGGTGCGGAGGCCTGCGGGCGAGGCGGTCATGTCAGTTCATGACTGCACTGCACAACACGGAATCCGGCGTGAGGGTGACGGCGGTGATGGCGCCACAGTACTTGGCGGCGAGGCGCGAGCGGTGGTTCGCGTAGCTGTCGAGGAAGCGCGGCTTCTTCTGCAGGACCGTGAGGGTGGTCCGGACGAAGACGGCGCCCGTCTTGCGGCGGAGGACCTCGTTGTGCCACTCCCGGTTAACTCGAGCGAGCGGCCTGAGGATCCTGTCGCGGGTGTCCTGCTCGTTCTCGGTCGTCGGCGGCGGCGGGATGAGCTTGTCGAGGATCAGGAGCCAGACCTTGCGCGAGACGCGGGGGAGCGTCTTGCTCGGCGGGAGGTGCGCCCAGGGACTGACGAGGGCGTTGAGGCGGGAGCGCGCACGGCGGGCAGCGGTGCGGGTGGCTGCGGCGGCTTCCCTGCGAGCGGCGGCAGCAGCGGCGGCGGCGGCGGCGGCTGCGGCGTCGACGGACGAGGCGGCCTGCCTAGCCTTGCGCCTGCTCCTGGACATGGCGGCGACTTTCCTGGGGAGGTGGAGAGGTGTGAGAGTGCGAGGTGGTGGGAAGAAGTGGTGGGAAGGAGGAAGAGAGAGAAAGCGCGAGCTTTGCGGCAAGTCACCCTCGTCGAGCGACCAGGCGAGACCGGACGAAGCCACGCGATAGGCCAGCGCAGCTCCTCCCAGTCACCGCCCGTCCTTTCAGCTCAGATCTGAGGCCTGCAGGCTGCCGTACAGCTTCACACAAGGCCAGGCATACGCGTGGACCCGCCCCCCTCCTCGACCTTCGCAAATGGGCGAGGTGAGGGGAGAGAAAGCGTGCTTCGCTGCCCGAGCTGCGCGTGCGGCGTACGCTCTCAAATGCTCGTGTACGCAACTCCCCCCTCCCAGCCTTCTCGACTCTGCCTGTTCACCCGAGGTGCTGGCGCCTCGATGCAAACGAACGACCGACGAACGGTTGGCTGCTGCTGGCAGCGCGCTTTCCAACTTGCGTTCCGCCCGCCTGTTGTTGCCGTGTGCAGACTGGTCCTCCAAGTGAAGCCCGGACCCGGAGCCACCCACGGTGGTCCGAACACGGGTCGATGGGGGAACTGTGGTGGGTGGGATTCGAGCCGGCGGTCGTTTTTTGCCACTCCGTCGCCGTGCTCGATGAGTAGATCCACCCTGAAAGGCATGAAAGCGTTTCTCGCGGTCGAGGGTCGAAGAGCTGTTCCTAGGGGAAGAGGCCGCTGTTTCCAGCTCTCCGGCGAGGTACTGACGACTGACGCGATGCACAAAGACTAGCTACAATCGCTGAGCGGGGACAGACCATACCAGGAGAAGGACACGCAGAGGGGGAGAACGGAGCTAGACGGGAGAGGCGTTCGCGCGCGTCGCGGGCGCGGGCGGGAGAGACAGGGCGTTGCGCTCTTCGACCGGCGAATGCTCGAAGTGCTGCATTTCCTGCTTCTCGCCGTCGATGCTCGAACGCTCGACACGGTCGGAGCTGCGGGCGGGGTGAAAGTCGTCAGCAAAGGGCGCGAGGAGAGGGGAGAGGAGCCGCGACGTACCTCTGAAGCTGCTCGACGGGCCTCTTCGGGACCGAAGAGAGGCGCCACGCGGTGAAGACGCGGCCGGAGTTGAAGAGGTCGTCCATCTCCTCGAGGGTGCGGCCCTTCGTCTCGGGGAAGAGGAAGAAGACGGTGGTCCTGCGGACGGTACCTGCGTTAGTACAGGCTGACCGAGTCGCCCGGCTCGTCGCGACCCGCCGAGTTGGATCTATCTCGGCAGAGCTCCTTCTCAGCGGCGGAAACTGCGCAGCGAGTACGGGAGACGAGGACGAGCGAAGGGAAGAGGCCGCACGCGGCGCAGAAACAGAACGTTCCGTAGAGAAAGTAGGTCTTGTCTGCAGGCAGTAAGCAGTCAGTATGCATCCCTAAGCGGTTGAGCGCGAGCGAGGGAGGTAGCGCACAGACGATGTTGCGGAAGGCGACGGGCGTCGAGAAGGCGAGGGCGAAGCTGCGCGCGTGCGCGGGCGTCAGGTCACAGCGAGATCGTGCTAGCCGCTCGTACGCACTTGAACATCCCTGAGAGCGGGAAAGAGTCAGCGGACGAGTCAACGAAGGATGGGAAGGACGGCAGAGCAGACGCACAGTTCGTTGCGGTAGCGAGCGAAACTGCCTTGCCGCGCGTGCGAATTGTGTGGATCTCAGACGGGTAGAGCCACGAGAAGGGCCCGTAGCTGAACGAGAAGGCGCAGACGAAGAGGTAGGAGAGGACGATGACGGCGTTGCGGGCGTTGGTGTGCCCGACGATGCTCCACTGAACCGTCGCGGACGACGACGTCGACAGCGGCTGACCGAAGCTGGCCATGATGCCACCGACGGAGAACAGACACGTACTCATGAAGAGCATGCCGTAGATGGCCATCCGGCGACGACCCCACTTGTCGGCCCAGACGACGGCGGGGATCGTTGCGAAGGCGTGCAGGACGTACTGCACACCGCTCGCGATGAGGTTGTTTCGACGGCCGGTCAAGCCCGCGCCTTGGAAGACGTAGACGATGTAGCTGGAGGGGGATGAGGGAGATGAGGGTGAAGCGCCCGTCAGCCGCGTGCGTCTTCTCCGGTGGGAGAGACGGCCACGCACTACATCATGACGTTCTGTGGAGCTCGGGCGAGTCAGCGTGGGTTCGTTGGAGAGGAGGCCTGGCGGAAGGAGAGACATAGATAGGAGGAGGAAGCGCGACTTACGTTGCCCGACAGTTGGCTCCACATCTGCGTGACGCACGCGAGGAAGGTGCGCCTGCGCGCCTCAGGCTTGAAAAGGTCGAGGTAGCTGCGGGACTAAAAAGTCAACGGGGTCGGAGGAGCGAAAAGGGAGGAGACGCACCTCCTCGCCGCCTGCGTCCGGTCGAACTCGATCTGCCGCTTGATCTGCGCGAACTCGGCCTGTACGAATTCGTCCTCCGTGTCCCCCTTCGCGTGCACGTCGGCGAGGATCTGCAGTGCCTCAGCCTCGCGGCCGCGGTCGCAGAGCCAGCGGGGCGACTCTGCGCGAACGAGTGAGCCTGGCTGAGGATGAGGAGAGGAAAGGGAACGTACCGGGGAAGAGCGTCATCGTGCAGCCGAGCACGAGGCCGGGAATGCCCTGGAGCGCCCACGGGAGACGGAAGCTGATGTCGCTCTGCGAGTTGAGTAGGTCAGCCCGTCAAATCGGCGCACGTGAAGGGATGGGGCGCACGGCGATGTAAGAAAAGCCGAAGGTGACGAAGAACTGGAGCATCTCGCCGGTCGCTGCAGCTCGTCGTTAGGAAGGTCGAGCGAAAAGTGGCGAGGGAACGGACTGATGGCAAGCTGCTGAATCGACACGATGCGCCCGCGCAGCTCCGGCTTGGTGATCTCCGCCTGGTAGGTGGTGACGATGCTCGAGCCGATGCCGATCTGTCGACGAACTTCGTCAGGTCAAGTCCGCGCGACGACTGGGGCGACGCACAGCGATACCGCCGATGACCCTGCCCGCGATGAGGCATTCGACGTTGTACGAGGCGGCCTGGATGATGCACCCGATGACCCAGACGAAGCCCGAAATGATGATGCACCGCTTGCGGCCGATCTTGTCCGCGAGCCAGGACGTGAGGAGCGAGCCAGCGAAGGAACCTGCGGATGCGCGCGGTGAATTGTCAGCGCTATGAGGGAGAGGAGCAGGGGAGGAGAGGCGTGGAACGGGGAACGGGGAACAGCGGGTGCAGACGCACCGCCTGCCATCGAGGCGACGATTCCGCCCTGCAGTTCCGAGTCCGGATGCTTGAACTGCTCCAGGTACTCCGGGTTGTTCGTCATGCCTGACATTGAGATCAAGTCGCAGCCGACTGTGTACGGGCGAGCGCGTGAGCGTGTACCGGGAGACAGGGCTGCGGACGGGAGGCAACCAAGGAGGACGCACACATGAGCCCGGCAAGGGTGGGGAGGGCGCCGACGATGTACTGCGCGATGTACGGCCGAACGCGTGAGTGTGCATCTCGATCCGAGGATAGAGCAAGAGGGTCGAAATGCACGCAAGAAGGGGAGGGAGGGAGGGGAGGATCCGCACATTGTTCGTCGTGAAGCGTGTGACAAGCGACCTCTTGGGGACGACCATGTTGCCTGTAGCTCGGCGGCGGCGGAGAGGCAGAGTTGAGCGAGGAAGCGGAGTCTGAGAGAGGGAGCGAGGCGAGGAGGGGAGGAGGGGAAGTCGGAAGCGGCGGCGACGGGAGCGACAGGCTGGCCCCGCAGCGCCTCCCCACCACCCACAGTGCCAGATTAAGCCCTCGAAACGCGTGAGATGAAGGGCGGCGGAAGTCGTGCCGTCGTGCGGCGAGCTGGCCGGTGCACGTGCCGGCAACGCTAGAGCAGGCGGGGCGGTCCGCACAGGTCGTGCCGCAGCCTGTGCGACGTGCACAGAGAGGGCGGGCGCGCAACAAGCCAGCACAGCGCCCCGAGCCCGCGCAGGTCTTCATCACCTCGCCGTCCGTTCGAGCGCGCCTGCAGCTCTACCGCGCTCGCGCGCGACCCTGAACCGTCTCGCTGTGGTCGAGGAAGCCTGGGCGGGCGAGCCGCCGCCGCACGAGCTCGGAGATCCACCCGGGCGGGAGCGCGCCGTCGTGGCAGGAGGCAAGCTGCACGCCGCGCGAATTTGCTGCGAGATGCTCCTCGAAGGGGTCCTTTCGGGCGACGGGCCTCTTCCGACAGCGGCTGAGCGGGTAAGGCGCATACTATTGCGAGAATACGGGCGGGAATACAACCAACAAGAGAGCCTCAGATCCACCCCTCCTTCTCCCTCGCGGCGCCCTTGACGCCCTCCTTCGGGCCTTCCGCGCCCCCGCGCCCTCCTTCGCGTCCGCAAGCCAGCGCACCACCCCGCCCAGGCGCGCGAGCTCGTCCGCGCACGCGCGCTCGAGCGCCGCGAGCCAGCCACGCCGCCTCATCGCTGAGGGTGCGGAGCGCGGAGAGGAGCGCGAAGAGCGGCGCGGGGGAGAGGGCGAAGAGCGAGATGTAGAGCGGGTCGACGTCGGGGGAGGTGGACTTGGCAGGTGGGGAGGAGTGGCGCGGGAGGAGGAGCGCGGACGGGAGGGCGCCCGTGCGGAGGAAGGCGAGGATCGCGCCGTAGAGGGTCAGGCCGGGTGTTACGCTCGTCGGCGCATGTCCGTCGGAGAGCGACGAGAGCGAGAGGAGCGGCGCGTCCGTCCGGTCGAGGAAGAGGACGACGGTCGCGTCCTCGAGCGAGACGCCCTCGGGACCCGGACCCAGCGCGTCCTCGTCGTCGTCAACAGTCGTGACGCTCATCGAGAGCGAAGGCGTGCCCGTCCTGCTCTTGCCGTCGCGCGCCTCGTCCCGTTCGACCGCGAGCTTCGGCACCTCGGGCACCTCGTCGCGGGCGGCGGGCAGCGCGTGCAGCCCATCGAGCGTGCGGCGGCTCAGCCCGCGCGGGACTCCGAGAACCGTGCTGCGACTGCGGTGTTCCTCCTCCGAGCCGTATCCCTCGACGTCGGACGGCAAGAGCCCGTAGTCGAGCGAGCGGCGCTCGACGGCCCGTGGCGACGGCAGCGCCATCGCGGCCGTGATGGGCGACGGCGAAGGGCACGATTCGGCCGGCCAGCACGGGCTGAGGAGCGAGTCGCCCGCAGGCGAGTGCAGCTGGTGCCGTACGACGTCGAAGTACGGGCCGAGGCCGCCCGCGCTCGAACGGCGAGATGAAGCGGATCTCGTCGTCGCCAGCTGCGCTCGAGGCAGTCGACTCGCGCTTCGTCGACGGCGCGCGACGCAGGCGCATCGCGTGCGCCTTCCTCGCCGCCTCCTCGGCGAGCGATGCCGGCGCGGCTGCGGGCGAAGAGACGACGAACGGGAGAAGCGGCGCGCCCTCTGCACCGAGGTCGACGCTCGAGCCGACGTCGGGGTAGACGGAGCGGTGCTTCCCGCCGTGCGGGAGCGTCGGCGATGCGACGAGCTGGACCGCCTGCGCCTGGTTCTGCGCTGGGAGCGGGTGGGGCGGCGGGCTGAACGCGGGCGGGAGCGCGAGGAGGAGGTCCTTCGCTGCGCGGGCGGCCGCCGCGCTGTTCACGAGCGGGTCGATCGGGCTCATCGGGTCTTCGTCGTCGAACCCGCCGCCCGCGCCGGGGCAGCCCGAGTAGGTCGACATGTCGTCCGCGAAGGGGAACGGCGACGACGGGTACGGAGACGGCGCGAACGACGGCGCGAGGCTCAGCGAGCTCGATGACGCGTCGCCGTCCGAGCCTGGCGCCGGAAGTTGAAGGTACGGGTGTTGGGGTGCGCCCTCCTCACCCGGCGCGTCGTCCTCCACAGCTGGTGCGCCTCGCCGTGCATCCTCGAGCACAGCGTCCACGAACTCGCCCAGCCGACCCGCCTGCGCACTCGGGCCTGCGAGCGTCGCCACGCTCGTCATGTACGTCGACTGGCCGCCGACGTCGATTCTGACGAGGAGCTCGTCCGCCGCGCGCGCGCGTACCGCCTGCCGCGTCGGCGCCTTGACGAGCATCGCGTGGAACGGGTGCGCGGTACCGTCGGCAGCGGGCGGGGCGGGTGGGGCGCGCGCGGGCCGGAGCGGCGGGATGGACGGCGAAGGCGGGGAGACGGGGCGGAGGTGCGCGCGCGGCGGAGGCGGCGCTTGCAGCGCGAGGTGCTTGGGCCGCGGGCGGGCCGCGGCGAGCGTCGGGAGGCGGGCGGAGCGGGAGGAGCCGCCGAGAGAGGAGGAGCCGGCGACGGAGGGGAGGTCGGCGGCCAATGCGGTGCGCGAGTCGGAGCGGGCGGGAGGTCGACGAGCGTGAACGGCGGGTTGAGCGGGCGGGGAGGCAGCCGCCTCGTCGGCGGCGGGGGCGGGTGGTGCTCGACCTTGTGCGGGCCGGGCGACGGCGACGAGAGCGAGCGCGACCTCCGCGGCGACGCGAGCGACTCGACGCTCTCGCCGCTGGCGGCACTGTGTCCGCTGCTGTAGCTACCCTGCCGCCCGTGCCGCCTGAGCGAGAACTTCTCGAGGACCTCCTTCGCCGCGCCGGCGAGCTTGTCCGCCGCGGTGCCGCTCGTCGCGCGCGCGCGCGAGAGGGACCTAGAGCGCCGCGACTGCGGCTGCGGGCGGACATCGTCCATCGAGGCGCGGGTGGGCGTCTCGGGGAGGTCGTACGCCTTGGACGAGGAGACGACGAGGCGGCTCTCGCTCGCCGAGGGGGCGTGCCGGTAAATGCCCTTCTGCGACGAGACGCGGCGGTGGTACCGCTTGACGGTGCCGGCGGGTGGAGACGGAGGTGGCGAGGCTGATGCAGTGGTCGACGATGAGAAGAGGCGCTGGAAGGGCCGGGGAGGCGACTTGATGAGGAGGGTCTCGGCGGAGAAGCGCGAGGTCAGGTTGGGGTACTGCGGCTCGGGCGGCGGCGGCGGCGGCGGAGGGTGCGCAGGCGGGAAGCGCAGGGCGGATTTGAGGGTGGTCATCTGCGCGCGCTCATGGTGAGCTCGTTGCGAGGAGGGGCAGTGGGAGGAGAGAGACGCACTGCGCAACCCGAGTCGGTTCGATTGGTGGATTTAGTCAGAGCAATCAAGCTGAGGAGCGTAGCAGGAACGATGGGAGAAGCAGAGAGGGAGCAGCATGGGCGGGAGAAGGCAGTTCGCTCAGGACATAGGCGGGTTCGACAAAGGCGGGTGATCGGTGAGCGCGGTCGGCGAAGGTCGAAGAGGAGGCGATGCTCGTACGTTCGGCGAGAGAGAGAGGCCGTGCGGGCGGCGCACGCGCACCCTTGTCCTGAGCGCAAGAGGAGCGTCCGCGCCGAGGGGGTCGGGCGGGGAGGACAAAGGCGAGGGGGGGACATGCTCAAGCGGCTGGTCCGTCGGTGTGCGCTGGCTGACCGCGCTCGCAGCGTCACTGCGGCGCCGTCAACTGGGCGCTTTCGGCGAAGAGAAGCGAGTGGAGCGCGGTGGGTCACACCGGGAGAAGGAGGGGAGCGAGGAGGGAAGCGAGAACGAGACGAGCGAGGCCAGCGCAAGCGGGAGCGGTGAGGCAGAGTCGCAGCAGGGTCGTGGCAGGGGACAGAGAGGCAGTACAGGCGTGCAAGAGGGTGCAGCTGGGGTCGACCTGTGCGGCGGAGGGGCGCGCGGTGGTCTCGCTCGCGCGCCTCTCTCTGCTGTCCCGTCGTAGCTACAAGGACTTGCCAGAGACCCTCTCCCTCCCCGCACCACCCTGTGCGTCCCTGCTCTGCACTCGCCCCGCCCCTCCAGCGCGAGGTGGGCGGGAAAAGGCGCGCGTGCCCCCCTCGCGTCTCTCAACGTGGACTGACCCCGCGCGTTCTCTGCCAGCACCGCTCTTCCAGCCCCGTAACCCTTACCACCACTCAACATGCGTGGTACGTCCCTCCCCATCCCGCTTGAACCGCACCGCGACGCCGCCTCGCTCCTCGCGGCGAGGCGAGGGGGACCCGGCGCGTCCACCGCGTCGAGCGACCCGCCCTCTTCGTGCACAGAGCCCTGACAGCACGTGCACGCTCGCAGAGATCATCTCCATCTCCGTCGGCCAGGCCGGTGTCCAGATCGGCAACGCGTGCGTTTGTCCTCGCTCGACGCGTCTCCCCCTCCCCCCTCCCACCACGACCCACTGACCCTCCCGCGCTCGCCCGCAGCTGCTGGGAGCTTTACTGCCTCGAGCACGGCCTCGGCCCCGACGGTCGCGTCATCAACGAGGACCCGGACAAGCAGAACTCGAACGGCGGCTTCTCGACCTTCTTCTCCGAGACTGGCTCGGGCAAGTACGTCCCGCGCTCGATCTACGTCGACCTCGAGCCGTCAGTCGTCGACGAGGTGCGTCCCTCTCTCCTCTCCGGGTTTCTGCGTCAAACTGACGCGTCCTCCGCAGGTCCGCACCGGCGAGTACCGCCAGCTCTTCCACCCGGAGACCCTCATCAACGGCAAGGAGGACGCCGCTAACAACTACGCCCGCGGTCACTACACCGTAAGTCGCGGCTATCTTCGCTTGGACGCCGAAGCGAAACTGACGCGGAGTATACGCGTCCGCAGGTCGGCAAGGAGCTGATCGACACGACCTGCGACCGCATCCGCAAGCTCGCCGACAACTGTAACGGCCTCCAAGGCTTCTTCGTCTTCCACTCGTTCGGTGGCGGCACGGGCTCCGGCTTCGGCGCCCTCCTCCTCGAGAAGCTCTCGGGCGACTACGGCAAGAAGAGCAAGCTCGAGTTCTCGGTCTACCCGGCCCCGTCGCTCTCGTCGTCGGTCGTCGAGCCGTACAACTCGATCCTCACGACCCACACCACGCTCGAGCACGTCGACTGCTCGTTCATGGTCGACAACGAGGGTGCGTTCCCCTTGTTGTGGCTGCTCTCTGGGCGCGTTGCTGACGCTCCTCCCCTGCCGTCCCGTCCGCAGCCATCTACGACATCTGCCGCAAGAACCTCGGCATCCAGTCGCCGGGCTTCAAGAACCTGAACCGCATCATCGCCCAGGTTGTGTCGTCGATCACGGCCTCGCTGAGGTTCGACGGTTCGCTGAACGTCGACCTCAACGAGTTCCAGACCAACCTGGTGCCGTTCCCGAGGATTCACTTCCCTCTCGCCACTTACGGTACCCGCCTCCCCTTGCCCTCGCAAAGGACTGCGCGCTGACTTGAACCCCCCACTCCTCCTCGCCCGCTCGCAGCCCCGATCATCTCGGCGTCCAAGGCGTCGCACGAGGCCAACTCGGTCTCGGAGCTCACCCACTCGTGCTTCGAGCCCAACAACCAGATGGTCAAGTGCGACCCGCGCCAGGGCAAGTACATGGCGTGCGCGCTCCTCTACCGCGGTGACGTCGTCCCCAAGGACGTGAACTCGGCGGTCGCTGCGATCAAGACGAAGCGGACGATCCAGTTCGTCGATTGGTGCCCGACGGGCTTCAAGCTCGGGATCTGCAACGAGCCGCCGGCGAACGTGCCCGGCGGCGACCTCGCCAAGGTGTCGCGCTCGCTGTGCATGCTCAGCAACACGACGGCGATCGCGACGGCGTGGAGCCGCCTCGACCGCAAGTTCGACCTGCTCTACTCGAAGCGCGCGTTCGTGCACTGGTTCGTCGGCGAGGGCATGGAGGAGGGCGAGTTCTCCGAGGCGCGCGAGGACCTTGCTGCGCTCGAGAAGGACTACGGTACGTTGTCTCCTCTCGGCTATCTTTGCGCGCGCCCCAAGTCCCGTCGCTGACCCTTCCCTCCACCCTGTGCGCGCGCGCGCAGAGGAGGTCGCCTCCGAGGCTCTCGACGGCGAGGGCGAGGAGTACTAGATGCTCCCCCGCTTGTGCCGCCAACATCGCGTTGGTGTGTGGGAGTGACTGCTTGTTCACCCCCTCCTTCCTCTCTCTTCGCGTGCGGGTACTCCCCCTTTCCACCCGTAGCGCCGCTTGTTTCCCCCGCCTCCTCTCTCGAATCGTCGTCGATCTGGAGTAACCCGCGTGTCGCTTTCGTCCTTTCCTGCACCGGTCCTTGGGCGAGTCGTGTGCGAGCGAGGTGAGAGAGGTTGGGCGACAAAGTTCCTTCTCTACGGGGGAGAGGCGCCTCGCTCCCTGCTGTGCGTCATCAGGATTCCGGCAAGCCCGCTCTCGAGCTGGAAAGAGCTGCTGCTGGCGAGACGACCGTCCCGCCTCCCGCCCGAGGAGGGGCTCCCGCTCCCCGTCTCTTTCGCTTTCCTCCCTCGGCTCTTCCTGCTGCTTGCTTGACACGAGCCACTGCACAGGTTCTCAAGGGGTCTGTCCACGCCCGCTTGAGCGCGCTCGTCCTCCCGCTGCTGCGCACGGCTCTCATCAGCATGGCAGCGTTCAAGCCGCTCTCGGTGCGTCGCAACCTCCCGAGGCGGGCTGGAGGGAGCTCGCCCACACTTCCAGGCTACTGACGTAGTCCTCCACGAACGCACCGCACGAACGGGACTGACCTCGCCCTTCTCCCCTCCCCTCCCCCACTTCGACCCTCCCGTCGACCCGGTGCAGCGCAAGGAGCGCGCCAAGTTCGAGGCCGTGCTCGCCGAGGCGCGCGAGGGCGGCAGGCTCGGCAAGGTCATCTCGAGCCTCGAGGACGGTGTGCGGAGGTACGAGGCGCTGGGGAATGGCCGCAGGGTGCAGCACCGCAAGGAGGTGCGCTATTTCTCTCCCGTTGTCTGTATGAAGCAGGCGCTGAGTGAAGGAGCGTGTACAGCGCCTCTACTTTGTGACGCACGCGCGCTGGGAGGTCGGGACCGTTGTGAGCCCGGACGACGAGGTGCGCCCTTCTCCCGTCCGTTTTCGCTCTCTCTTCTGACTCACCTTGCGCACTCTCGCAGGGACCGCAGACGACGACATGCAACCCGAGGATACGCTCCCAGCCGGCAAGGTGCGCTATCCTTCATGCTTGCACAGGTTTGGGTGCTGACCTCTCGCTTCACCGCCCCGCCCTTCCCGCCGCCCTTCGCAGAATCAGGTCGTCGACCTCACCCCCATGAGCGACTCGGACGACGCCCTCCTTGGCGAGAGCGCGCCCTCGAGCGCATGCGCCGCCCTGTACTCCTGCACTGAGCCCTGCCTCGACACCGCCGCCGACGAGCTCGCGACGCTGGTCCAGCTCCCCGCGCACTGTCGCTCAACCTTCCTCGACCGACTCGTGCTCCTCTCGCCGAGCTCGGAGCTGTACGGCGCGGCGCACGCCGTCGCGAGCAGGCCGGAGGCGGGACTGTCGCTTGCGGTAGTCGATGCGGACGAGGCCGGCGAGGCGCGGGAGCCAGCGGTGCAGGCAGTAGAACCGCCTCTACCGAGGGGTAGTCGCGACCGCCGTCGGGATACAGACGCCCCGCACGGACGAATCGGCGGCGAACGTGCGGTGCCCGCCACCCGTCCTCAACGGCTCAGGAGGTAGAGCCGTGCTTCGGCGTGACGCACGGCTCGTCGCCGTCGAATGAATGGACGATACGATGGCACACCCCCCGCGTCATTCGGCGGGTCGCGGCGATCAAGACGAAACGGACGATCCAGTTCATCGACTGGTGCCCGACGGGCTTCAAGCTCGGGATCTGCAACGAGCCGCCGGCGAACGTGCCCGGCGGCGACCTCGCCAAGGTGTCGCGCTCGCTGTGATGCTCAGCAACACGACGGCGATCGCGACGGCGTGGAGCCGCCTCGACCGCAAGTTCGACCTGCTCTACTCGAAGCGCGCGTTCGTGCACTGGTTCGTCGGCGAGGGCATGGAGGAGGGCGAGTTCTCCGAGGCGCGCGAGGACCTTGCTGCGCTCGAGAAGGACTACGGTACGTCGTGACTCTCGGCTATCTTCGCGCGCGCCCCAAGTCCCGTCGCTGACCCTTCCTGCACCCCGTGCGCGCCCGCAGAGGAGGTCGCCTCCGAGGCTCTCGACGGCGAGGGCGAGGAGTACTAGATACATCCCCGCTTGTACCGCCAACATCGCGTTGGTGTGTGGGAGTGACTGCTTGTTCACCCCCTCCTTCCCTCTTCGCGTGCGGGTCTCCCCCTTTCAGCCCGTAGCGCCGCTTGTTTCCCCCGCCACCTCTTCTCTCGAATCGTCGTCGATCTGGAGTAACCCGCGTGTCGCTTTCGTCCTTTCCTGCACCGGTCCTTGGGCGAGTCTTGGGCGAGCGAGCCGAGACAGGCTGGCTGACCAAGTTCCTTCTCTGCGGTGGAGGGGCGCCTCGCTCTCCTCTGTGCGTCATCAGGAACCCGGCAAGACGACTCTCGAGCTGGAAAGAGCTGCTGCTGGCGAGGCGACCCTCCCGCCTCCCACCCGAGGAGGGGTTCCCGCTCCCCGTCTCCTTCGCTCTCCTCCCTCGGCTCTTCCTGCTGCTTGCTTGACACGAATTACTGCACAGGCTCTCAAGGGGTCTGTCCACGGCCGCTCGAGCGCGCTCGTCCTCCCGCTGCTGTGCACGGCGCTCATCAGCATGGCGGCTTGGAAAGCCGCTCTCGGTGCGTCGCAACCCCTCAAGCGGGCCTGGAGGGAGCTTGCACGCTCTTTCAACTCGCCTACCGAGCTCTCCGTGAACGCCCACCTCGAACGGGACTGACCTCGCCCTTCTCCCCTCCCCTCCCCCACTTCGACCCTCCTGTCGTCCCCCTCACAGCGCAAGGAGCGCGCCAAGTTCGAGGCCGTGCTCGCCGACGCACGCGAGGGCGGCAGGCTCGGCAAGGTCATCTCGAGCCTCGAGGACGGTGTGCGGAGGTACGAGGCGCTGGGGAATGGCCGCAGGGTGCAGCACCGCAAGGAGGTGCGCTATCCTCTCCAGTTGTCTGTACGAAGCAGGCGCTGACTGAAGGAGCGTGTCCAGCGCCTCTATTCTGCGACGCACGCGCGCTGGGAGGTCGAGACCGTCGTGAGCCCGGACGACGAGGTGCGCCCTTCTCCCCTCCGTTTTCGCTCTCTCTTCCTGACTCACCTTGCGCACTCTCGTAGGGCACGCAGGACGACGACATGCAGGTCGAGAACCCGGTCCCCGCCGGAAAGGTGGGTCCCGCCACGCGATCAGCACAGGTTCGGGCGCTGACCTCTCGCTCATCGCCTCGCTCTTCTCGCCCCCCTTCGCAGATCCAAGTCCTCGACCTCACCCTCATGAGCGACTCGGACGACGACCTCCCCACCGCGAGCGCGCCCTCGAGTGCCCGCGCCGCCCTCTCCTCCCGCCACGGGCCGTCGTCGCGCGCCGCGGCTGACGCGGATGACGAGCTCGCGACCTCCATCGACCTCCCCGCGCGCCGTCGCTCGACCTCGCTCGGACGCATCATCCCGCGTTCGCCGAGCCCTGAGCTGTACGGGCCGGGTTGCGCGCCGGCGGAGAACGCGCCGGTTTCGCCGTTTGGAGCGGGGGAGGCCAGGGGCGGGGGGAAGGGGAAGGGGAAGGCAAGGGCGCGGGAGGAGAGTTTGGGCCCGCTCGCGCACGATGGCGGGGAGGAGGCGGAGACGGGGCGGGTGAATATGGACGTCGAGGAGGAGGGGGAGACGGCCAAGCAGCCCGGCGCTATGGCTTCCGTCACGGCGACGAGCAAGACGAAGCGGCGGACATCCGGCGATGGATACGTCACGAATGCGCGGCCGCCTCTCTCGCCTCGCGTCGAGTTGGAGCCGCCTCCCGGCGCGGCACCGTCGTCATCGGAGGAGGAGAGGCAGCAGCCGAAACAGCGGGCACGCACGCCGAGCCCGATGTCAAGCTGGCTTCGCGCACTGCGAACGCCCGTCGCGGAGCGGCCCGTCGCGGAGGAGCCCGTCGCCTCGACGAGCAAGGTCCCGTACGGCCCGTCAGCCGGACCGGGCCCGTCGCCGTTCTCGCCGTCGTCGGGCACAGGCACAGTGCGCGTCGAGCGGCGCTCAGTCGGTCGGAGCTCAAGTCCGGAGATCGTGGTCAAGCGGCGCAGGAAGGGCGTCGAGCGTCTCGGCGACCTCGTCGAGCACGACGCGACGGTCGTCGGGACAGAGGGATCGAGCGCGGAGGACGCATCGAGTGCAGAAGCCACCACCTCGTTGCGCAAGAGGAAGAAGGGCGAGAAGGGCAGGGGCAGGGACAGGGACAGGGGCGAGTCGAAGCCGGTCTTGTGCGTTTTCCCTCCCCGTTATCCGACTGCCCTGCTGACTCGTGCTCTGCAGCGCCACTCCCCGCGTCGCCACCACTTTCTCCCCTCACCAGTCGATACAGATATGCACCCACGGCACCTCGCTCGCTGAGATGAAAGCCGCTAACGAGGCGGACGAGGAGGCGATGCTCGAGCTCAAGCGGCGGGTTCGTGAAGCACGGCAGCGCAAGACGAAGGTCAAGGGCAAGCACGCTCGCGGGACGGGCCGCGTTCTCGTCGACCAGGGCAGGAAGTCCCACCAGGTGCCGAGCGACGAGATCGAGATCTTCGTCGCGGCGCGAGTGGACGGCCACAAGTACCGGTGCGTGCGCTGAACTTGCGCGGAAGGAGCAGAACTGACGATCCCGCTCCACAGCCGCGGGCAGTGGGTCGTCACAGTAGGCGAGGGAGCCAAGCCCTGGTCCGTCTCGCGCTATTCTCGCGCGTCCGGTCCGCGCTGACGAGAGGTGCTGCCGCAGGATCGGCAGGATCGTCTACTTCCACGACGCGCCCGGGAAGACGGGCGGAGACCTTCAGGTCCACCTCCAGTGGGCGTCAACCTCGCGCTCGCTGCACGGCTCCTTTGCAAACGCGCGGCACCTCCTTCTCGTTGACGAGGCGAGCAGTCCTCCTCGCTCTGTCCTCTCGTACTGCTGACGTGGCTGCCTCCGCAGTGCTCGTCGTCGCCCGCCTCGTCGATCGTCCAGGCCGTCGACGTCCGCGAGGGCAACGAGGTGACGGTCCCCGCGCCGAGCTTCTTCTACCTGTCCGTCTGCCGCTCTCGCTACGACGTACCCTTGCTCAAATATCTCCCCACAGGGCGATGTACATGGAGGACAAGTCCACCGTGCCGCCGCCGCCGTTCGACGGGCCGACGCCGACCTGCGATGAGAACGGCGTCGTACCCTGCAGCGCTTGCGAGCGCCGGCTCGTACGGGAGGGCGCGATCGAGATCGATGCGCAGGGAGACGCCGTTCCGCTCCCCGCGTGGATCGACGAGGTGACGAGGATTTCGTGCGGGTTCAAGTACGACGGTGAGTCTCCTCCTTGTCTCAGCTGGTTACCTGCTCATATCTCGCTACACAGGCGATGACTACCACGTCAACGACACGGTGTACCTCCGCGCATCAACCGAAGCGCAAGAGGAACCGCACTGGAACGGCGCGCAGGCCCCCTTCCGCCTTGCTCGCCTCGTTCGCCTGAAGGGCTCGCCCGCCAAGCTCCGCCCCACGACGACGCTCGTCGTCCAGCCCTTCCTCCGCTACGGTCACCTGCGCGAGACCAAGAGGCGCAAGGAGCGCCAGCTCGTCGCGACGGACGACCTCGCCGAGGTCTCGCTCGAGGAGCTCGTCGGGCACTCCCGCCTCGTCCACGGCCGCGCGCCGAAGTCGGATGCGATCGAACCGGACACCTTCTTTGTCTGCAAGCAGATCGTCGCGCCGCCAGACGACCAGATGCGCGACACGATCAGCGCGCTGTGGCATCACCCGCCGACGCTACTCGCCCCGCCAAGCGATGTCGACGCCAACGTGCTCGCCTTTCTCGCGCCGCTCGACGAGTCGGAGCTGAAGCGGTGCGCGATCTGCACTACGAGGATGGAGCGCAACGACGCGGAGGAGGATGAAGTCCGCAGGCGCGCGGCGGAGGGCTTCAAGCTCAGCGGCTTGTCAGTATACTCGGGGGTCGACCTCCTCGGGATAGGGCTCGAGCGCGGCCTGTCCGTTCTGCTCTTTCCTTTCCGATGGAGGGCCGAGCTGACCTGCTCATCTGCGCAGCCCCCTCCTCGACACGAAGGTCGCGATCGAAGGCGACGAGGACGTGGCGAAGGCGTGCCGGTGCGTTCGTCCGCTTCGGTTTTCTCGTGCAGCGACCTGAAGATCGTTCGACAGCCTCAACCACCCCGGCGTCGATGTTCGCTGCGCCCCCGTCGATGAGGCGCTTAAGCGGGCGCTCATCAAGCGGTTCGAGGGCAACACGGCCGACATGGAGGTCGACGAAAACGACGAAGGCGACTTCGACATCCTCGACGTCGACTTCGTCTACGGAGGACCGCCCTGTCAGCCCTTCTCGGCCCTCAACCGCTGGCCTGACCCGCGCGACCCGCGCATCGTGCAGGTCGCGGTGTTCCTCTCGTTCTTCGAAGGAGGGAGGCCGCTCATGGGCCTGATGGAGAACGTCGCACGCCTGTCGACTTTCTCCTACGGGAGCTCCGAGCCCGGCAACCTCATGGGCGCGGTGACGGACCTCGCGATCCGCCTCGGGTGCGTCCGCTTCTGTCCGTCTCGAGAAACGCTGTAATGACTCGGTGGCTGTAGCTACGACATCCGTCCCGTCGTCCTCAACGCCGCTGCTTACGGCGTAGCGCAGCATCGCCGCCGCCTCTTCCTCATGCTCGTCAAGCGCGGGTTGCCGCTTCCCGACGTCCCGGAGCCGACCCACGCGGTCTCGACTCGTTTCACGGGGCAGACCGTGTCGCAAGGCGACCGCGACGACGACACGGCGACGAAGGTGCCGTTCGGGCGGCGCGCGGCGCTGCAAAGCGCCCCGCATCCCGCAGTCGTTGTCAAGGAGGCGTTCGCTGGCCTACCGGACTACGATGCCGAGCGGGAGGATGCGAACGTCACGGGTCCGGGCTCGCTCGTCGACAACGGTGCGTCCTCCGTCCTAGCCTCGCAGCTTCAGCGGTGCTGACCGCGCGCCACGGGTTGACAGGCAACGACAACGACTTCTGCATCATGCCCTCGCAGACCGTCTTCGATCGCATCGAGCAGATCGGGTTGCGCGAGGAGGGTGGTAACGCGAAAGGGAACTACGAGGGTGCGGGTCCGCTTCCCCTCTCCTTCGCCGCATACTGATCGTTCCGCTTCCAGACCTCCCGCCGGACCTTGCGGTGCGCCCACCGCGCGGGGTCTCGGTGCGTCCGACCGTCTCGCTCCCTGTGTCGAATTCACCGCGTCTTACTCTCGCCCTTCGCAGGCCCGCAAGAAGGAGGACTTTTACCGCCGGCTGTGGCCGGAGGAGATCGTCTCGACGCTGACGACACGCATGCGGCCGGAGGGCCTCGACGGCTGCTGCATCCACCCGTTCCGCAACCGCCTCCTTTCGCTCCGCGAGTGCCTCGTCCTGCAAGGTACGTGCCCGCCCTCGCCCTCCGAGTACTGCGCGCTGACCATGTTCCGCCCGCAGGCGCGCGGGACAACCTGCGGCTCTTCTCGCTCGGCGGCGCGGACGAAGCGCCGTCGAAGGACGACGTGTGCGTCCCCTCTCGCACTGCTCCCCTCGTACTTCCGCTGACCGAGATTCTCCCATAGCGAGCGCGGCCACAAGCTGATCGGCAATGGTGCGCTTTCCCGCTCGCTTCCCATCTCTTGCCGTGGAAGAGCACGCTCACCGAATCTGCGGCGCTGCAGGGGTGGCAGTCCCTGTCGCAGCGTGCGTGTTCTCTCTTTCTCCCGCGCTCCCCCGCCAATCACATTGCCTTGCTCGCCCGCAGGGCTCTCGGGCGCGAGATGGGCAAGATCCTCGCACCGCTCGTCCTCCGCGAGACCGCGCGCTCGTCGGACAAGCAGCGCGCGCTCGGCGAGTCGAACGCTGGTGTCGACGACGTCGAGCCCGCGGCGTTCTTCGCCTCGATCTCGCGCAGGCTCGACAAGGGCGGGCGCTTCGACGGCCTGGGGCCCGACGGTGCAGGGTGAAGGCCGGCGGCAGAGGCGACGTCGCAAGGAGCGACTGGACGCGCGCGAACGCAAGGCTTGTGGGGAGACGGTCTTCTCTCGCTTGTGTAGCGTATCTTCTTGTGTGTGCAGATGCTGTTGTGGGTCACGTTCCGCGCTTGGTGAAGGGGAGAGAGGAGGTCGAGAACAGCGTGTGCAGCTGCGCCGGACCGACAATAGACTGCACTGCAAGGTACTGTTGTACAGGATGAAGAGTACAGATCGAGTGATGCCTCGCCGGAAGAATCGAGTCGCCAACGTGAACCCCACTCACACGTCCTCGCCAAGCGCGCGGAGAGCCTCGCGGGCGTGCTCCTTCGCCTCCTCAGAGCGGTCTTCTCTGCTGAGCGTAGCTTTGTATCCGCCAATGATGCTGTGCAGTGCGGTGTGGTGCGGTGCGGGAGGTCAGCTGTCTCGTCCGTCGGGGGGGTTCGCGTGAGAGGTGCGTGATCGTACCGGTGCCGGTGAATCTCGTCATCATGCGTGGAGGAGTCCTGCGGCTTGTGGTCGCCGCTGCGCGTGGAGCGTCCCTTGCCGGTCGTCGCGGCCTTGCTGCTGCGCAAGTCGTGCCCGCTCCCGCCGCCATCGTGCTGCGTCTCAAGCTCGTGCAGCTGGTGATCCGCGTTCTGCGCGGGGTAACGAAGTCAGCTTACCGGCAACTGGCAGGGAGCGGGTGCCTATCGAGACGAAGCAGCGGACGCACCGCACGCGTCTCCTCTGAGAAGCCCTTGTTGTGCGTGGCAGCCTGAAGCCCGGCGTGAACGCGGGTGTAGGACTGCGAGTGGGTACACCGACGCGCTCAGCGTTCCCGCGCATTGCTGCAGTGGATGGACGGGACCGGCGGACTCGCTTTCTCCACAACGTGCCCGCGGCCGTCATCCTCCTCGACCATCTCGCCGTGAACCTTGAAGGTGTGGTGCTGAGCCATGATGAGCGTGTGCGAGTTGTGAGCTTGCGGGCGTGAGAGCTGCGGAGAGCAATGGAGGGAGCCGGAGAAGCAGGAACGGGCAAGGCGGGAAGCGAGGAGGAGGAGCGGCGGAGTCAGCCTACACTCTCCGCAGAGCCCAGAGTGTTCCGCGCACCGTAGAGAGCACAATGGTGTTGGGCGAGTGAAGAGAAGGGAGAGGAGAGCAGTCTGAGCGGATGGAGACCTTGACGTCGCGAGCAGCAGACCAGAGGCCGCCTCTTGCGCCAGTCCCGCTTGCACGTGCTAGCTTCTGACGCTTGACCTGACCATGCAGAGGATCGTCGCGCGCGCTTCAGGAGATCAAGCTACTGTACGTTGCAGAGGGTGCGAGTGTCGCAAGGGTGCTGACTGCGGTGCGGTGGAGATGGGAGTTGGCGCATCAGCATACGGCGGACCAAGGGCTCGCCGAGGGTCGCTCCCTGCATGCTCGCTCAAGGTATAAGGCGTCGCCTAGAGAGCGCAGCGGGTCGCGACGAGGCTCAGGCGAGTCGAGCGTAGTCGGCCATCCAGTCCAATTCGACATCCGCCGGCTCCTCGCCTCGTCCTCCTCCGCCCGCCCTCTCTGCCCAGTCGACAGTTCTGCTTCTTCCGCCGCTTGGGAAGCTTGCGCGAAACGCACGCTCCCCTGCGCCGCTTCCGCTTTTCATGCTGGGTTGGTCCCCCGCGCTCTTCGTGCTTCGCCGCCGCTGCTCGACTTCTTGCCGTGCAACGCTGGCACACGTCCAGAACTTGATGCGACGCGAGGGCGTGCACAACGACGCGCATCGTCATCGTACGGGCGGCGGACGAGACAAGCTCCGATCGTCAGCAGCGGGGCGGTGCAGGCCAAAAGAGCGGGCCTGCCTCCTCCCTCGCTCTTCCTCCCGCACCTCACGCGTGTACAGCTCATCTGCACAGCTCTCAGCAGCACACAACACCTACAACACGCACGCAAATGGTCAGCATCCAAGTACCTCCTGGAGAAACGCAAGCGTGCGTCCACTCTCGCTTGCCTCCCTCCGACCCACAACTCTGGGCACTGACTTTGACCACGCAGCTCTCGGCGGTGGTGCACGAGGCGGGGGTGGTGGTGGTGCGCGCGGTGGGGGCGGCACCTCGAGCGGCGGACGGAGCAGCGGCGGCTCGTCCAGCACCGGATCATCGAGCCGGAGGGGGTCTTCGGGCACCAGTGCGCTACTTGTCCGTCCCAGCTCACTGTACCAGAGCTGACCAGCCACTCTCCCTCTACCCTCGCCGCCCTACTTCTCGCTGCTCCCTCCCATCATCCGCCGGTGCTCTTCCCTCGCCACATAGCCTCGAGGAGCGGCCTCCCCGGCTACTCGCCCTCGCCGTACGGCTACGGCGGCGGTGCTCCGCGCATCATCTCGGGCGGCGCGCCCTTCGCAGGGCGCCAGTTCGGCGGCGCGACGAGGGGCTCGATCTACTCGGGAGGAGGGTACGGCGGCGGGTACGGCTCGTTCGGGAGGGGCGCGGCACTAGGCGGTGTTGCGGGACTCGGCTTCGGCTACGTCGGAGGGCTGGGCTTCCCGTATGGCTACTGGCCGGTGCGTGCTCGTCCGTTGTTGATATTCCCTGAGCGAGCGAGCTGACCCTTTCCACCCTACCTCGCTAACCTCCCTTCCCACACCTGCAGCTTTATTACGGTCCTCGCTACTACGGTAACGACGAGTACGGCCCGCATAACAACGACTCTCGCCCGGGAGGGCCGCTCGCCGCAGCGTCCTTCTCGCCGGCTTCCTCCGACGCATCCGCTCCGCCACAGTACATGGTCTACGGCGACGAAGCGTCGATTGCGGACGTGGCAGACGCCGTTGCAGGCGACTGTTCGGCGGTTGTCGTGGTTGAGTCGACGCCCGTCTCCAACAATGGGACGTTCCCCGTCGACCAACACCACCCTTCTGCCGCGACTCAATCCAGAGAACGTCCTCTCGTACTACCGCGCGTCGTCGTTCGCCCTCTACTCCTTTTTCGACGGCCAGGCGGTGAACCCGAACGCGACGGTCAACTACACCGATCCGATCCCTACCCCTCCGTTCGAGTACCCCTCGAATGCGCGGAACCTCGATTTCGAAGCGTGCGTCAACCAGACGATCCAGGACACCCTGCCCATCGAGGAGGGTTACACCAGCGCGGCGTTCAGGGTGTCGAGGCGAGCGGGAGGAACGCGCTTTGCGCGACCCTCCTCGCCGTTCTTCTCGTCAACGGCGTCAAGTGGCAGGTTGCGCTCGCGCTGGTCATTTGTGTGTCGGCTACGACGATGACGGTCTGAACGGGGAGCGCACTTAGGAGAAGTGAACATCCCCTCCTCCTCCCATTCCTGCCTTTGCCCCTTCCCGCACGCCGCCTCACTGCCTCGACCTCCCGCTCGTCTTTATCGCCGTCCTGCCGTCCATAGTGCCTGTTGTACCATGTATGCCCCCCTCGCAATGCAATCTCTGCCCCTCTCTTGAGCGGACGCTGCGGTTCGACGTGAAAGACCGCGCTGCGCACGCGCCCCTTGTCTCCCGCCTGCTCGCGCTCGACTCGCTCGTTTCTCGTCTCTTTGCTGTGCTTGCACTGCTGGTGGGACTCATCGACAACGGTGGGGTGATCGAGCTGTATCGCTGCGCCTGTGGGGGGCCGTGGACCGTCAGCGCCGCCGCGCTCACTCCGACTCCTCGCGCTCCCTTCCACCACCGAGTGCTCTCGCGCAGAGTGCTCTCTGCCCGTCTGCACCAGGACTCTGCCTGTGCCGCTATCTCCCCTGAGCACCCGCAGCTGGCCCCAGACTCGCTCTCGCTCGCCCACCATCGGTGACGAGCCCCCGATCGACCTTCCCATCGTTTTCGGCCTCTCTTCTCCAGCGATGGCTCCGCCTTCCTCCTCTGCCAACAAGCCTACGGCGCCGCCCGTCCCCCTCACGACCGCGACGTCCTCGTTCACCCAGCGCAGGATGAGCAACGCCGCCCAGGCGTCCCTCCCCGCCCTCTCGATCCCTCCCGCCGCGTCCTCGCCGCTGTCGAGCGACCCCGCTGGCGACGTTCCTCTCAAGCAGTCCCTCGACCCGCGCGAGGCGTGTGCGCCTAACCACAACGCGACTGCCAGCCCGCTCCCGACCGGCGCCCCCGGCTTCGCGCCCCCCATTTCCACCGCATCGGCGCCCCGCCCTCTCGGCCGCAGCGGCACGGTGAAGGGCCAGTCCCGCCCCACTCGTCGCGAGGACAGCGAGGACCAGGGCTACGAGGGCGGTGTCGAGCGTCACGGCCAGGTCAACGACTTCAAGGACGACGAGTCGGACGAGGGCGCCGCCGCTGGACAGGACTCGTCGTCGCGCCGCCCCAAGCTCTCGTCGCGTGGTGAGAGCGGCAACGTCAAGGCGCGCGACCACGCCGCTGGCGGTGCGAGCGTCAAGCCGCAGGCGGCGGCGCGCAACTCGCCCGCTGCGCACGAGGACATCCGCTCCTCCCTTCCCGCCGACTTCCCCGACGCCGAGTCGATCGCGCGCTCGATGCAGCGCAACCGCAACCCGTCCATGTCGGCGTACGCGCACCCGGGCAAGCTTCCCTACGGGCGCGGCAAGACCGGCGGCGGCAACGCTGGCGGGCAGCCCAAGACGCGCTCTCCGAGCATGTCGAGCCTTCGCAGCGTCGAGGCGACAAGCCACCCGTTCCCGACGCCTGGCCTCAAGCCGGAGAGCGGCTTCAAGTTCGACAAGTGGAAGTCCATCGAGGAGCAGCGTCTCGACGAGGACGAGCGCAAGGAGAAGCACTGGAAGCGGTGGGGCCCTTACGTTTCGGAGCGTCAGTGGGTGCGTTCGAGTTCCCCGTCTTCCGTCATACGACGGAGCGCTGACGAGCACCCGCAGGCTACGGTGCGCGAGGATTACTCGGCGAACGGCGATGCGTGGACGCACTTCCCGCACGAGCACGCACGCTCGCGTGCGTACCGCTGGGGCGAGGACGGCCTGCCGGCCTGTCGGACAACCACGGCCGCCTGTGCTTCTCGGTCGCGATGTGGAACGGCGTCGACCCGATCCTCAAGGAGCGCATGTTCGGCGTGACGGGCCACCAGGGCAACCACGGCGAGGACGTCAAGGAGCTCTACTGGTACCTCGACTCGACGCCGACGCACTCGTACATGAAGATGCTCTACAAGTACCCGCAGCGCCCTACCCCTACGAGCAGCTCGTCCGCGAGTCAACCAACCGCGGTCGCGACGTCGAGGAGTACGAGATCACCGACACGGACGCGTTTGAAGACAACCGCTACTGGGACGTCTTCGTCGAGGTGCGCAGCTTGCTCTCTCCGAAGAAGCAGAGGCTCACACGGTCTCCTGCCCGCAGTACGCCAAGGACGAGGACTGCGCCGAGGGCGTCTCGATCCGCATCACGGCGTACAACCGCGGGCCCGAGCCCGCGACGCTCCACATCATCCCGCAGCTCTGGTTCCGCAACACCTGGTCGTGGCCGAAGGAGCGCCCGACGGGCGCCGCGATGCCGTCGCTCCAGCAGGTCGGCGAGGGCGTTGTGCAGGCCGACCACGAGCAGCTCGGCAGGTACTACTTCCACGCCAACTCGTCCCCGGCGCCGATCGGCCCGCGCGGCAAGAAGGAGCAGCACGAGACGGTCTTCGTCGACGACGTCGTGACGCCCGAGCTCCTCTTCACCGACAACGACACCAACTTCGAGCGCCTCTACGGCGGTCAGAACGCGGTCCCGTACGTCAAGGACGCGTTCCACGATCACATCATCCCCTCGCACCGCCCGCCTCTCCCGCGCAAGGAGGGCGAGGCGACCGCCGATGGCTACGACTCGGACTCGACCGCCGATGGCACGTCGACGCCGCGCCCGGAGGACACGCGCGAGTTCGTCAACCCCGAGAAGCGCGGCACGAAGGCCGGCGCGCACTACGTGTTCCGCGACGTCCCCGGCAACGGTGGCTGCGCGGTCGTCCGCGTCAAGCTCACGACTCGCACCGCCGAGGAGGACCCGGCGATCGTCGATGAGGAGAACTTTGACGGCGTCGTCGAGGACCGCCGCATGGATTCCGACGAGTTCTACTCGCGCTTCAACTCGGGCGCGCTCAGCGACGACCTGAGGAATGTCATGCGCCAGGCGCTCTCGGGCATGCTCTGGTGCGCTGCGTCCCGTCCTGTCATCCTCTCCGCTCGGACTGACCGGGACGAGCACGCGCAGGACGAAGCAGTTCTACATGTTCATTCAGAAGGAGTGGATCGAGGGCGACCCTGGCCAGCCGGCGCCGCCGCCCGAGCGCAAGCACATCCGCAACCAGGAGTGGAAGCACATGCACATCGAGGACATCCTCTCGATGCCCGACAAGTGGGAGTACCCGTTCTTCGCCATCTGGGACTCGGTGCGTCCCCTCCCTTCCTTCTCCTCGTACGGGTTGAGCTGACTCTGCGAGTGCAGGCCTTCCACTGCATCCCGCTCGCGATGATCGACCCGGCGTACGCGAAGAAGCAGCTCGACATCATGACGCGCGAGTGGTACATGAAGCCCGACGGCGCGCTCCCCGCCTACGAGTGGAACTTCGGCGATGTGAACCCGCCCGTCCACGCCTGGTGCGTCCCGCTCTCGTTCTCGCCTGATGTAGCTTCCTGACGCTCTACTCGCGCACAGGGCGACGTTCCGCGTCTTCAAGATCGAGCGCAAGATGCACGGCCGCGAGGACCTCGCCTTCCTCGAGCGCGTCTTCCAGAAGCTCCTCATCAACTTCACCTGGTGCGTTTCTGCGCTTCTTCCTTGCCCTCGGACAGATCCTGACTCGGGATACACTCATGCAGGTGGGTCAACCGGAAGGACGCCGACGGGCAGAACGTCTTCGAGGGCGGCTTCCTCGGCCTCGACAACATCAGTCCGTTCAACCGCTCCGAGCAGCTCCCGACGGGCGGCACGATGCGCCAGGCCGACGGCACGGGCTGGATGGGCTTCTACGCCCTCACGATGCTCAACATCGCTCTCGAGCTCGCCAAGCACAACTCGGTGTACGAGGACATCGCGAGTAAGTTCTTTGAACACTTCCTATACATCGCGGACGCCATGACGTTCCACAACGGCGAGTCGGGCGAGGTCTCGCTGTGGAATGACGAGGAGGGCTTCTATTTCGACGCCGTGCGTACTCCTGCCTCCCCTCCTCTCGACCGCGACCCGCCTCACTGACTCCTCCTCCTCTCGCAGATCACCTGGGGCCCGGACTCGATCCAGCAGATCCCCGTCCGCAGTCTCGTCGGCCTCATCCCGCTCTACGCGACCCTCACCCTCGAGCCGTCGACCATCAAGAAGTTCCCGAGCTTCAAGAAGCGCATGGACTGGTTCCTCGAGAACCGCTCGAGCATCTCGAAGCGCAACATCGCCAACATGTCCGGTGCGCCCCCCTTCTTTCTTGTTTGCGCAGACGAGCATGCTGACCTCGCGTCGCTTCGCAGTTGGCGGCAAGGGCGACCGCCGCCTCCTCGCGCTCGCCAACGAGGACCGCCTCCGCCGTATCCTCGAGCGCATGCTCGACGAGAACGAGTTCCTCAGCGACTACGGCATCCGCTCGTGCGTCGTCTCTACCTCCTCACAGATGAGCGCGATCTGACGCGTCGCCCACGCAGGCTCTCGCGCTACCACAAGGAGCACCCGTGGTCGTGGAACGTCAACGGCGAGGAGTTCAGCGTGCACTTCTGGCCGGGCGACTCGCACTCGGGCATGTTCGGCGGCAACTCGAACTGGCGCGGCCCGATCTGGCTCGCGACGACCTTCCTCCTCATCGAGTCCCTCCAGCGCTTCTACCAGTATTACGGCAACTCGTTCAAGATGTGCGTCTGCCTCTCGCTTTTCTCTGGAGGAGTTCCTGTTCCTGGAGATTCCTGGCGGAGAGGGAGGCCTTCCTCGTCCCGACCTTTCCTCACACCGACACTTCCTCGACCCGACACTTCCTCGCATACTTCCATCGGCGCGCCTCCCGTTCTTCGAGCGTCATACTAACCCTGTCGTTGTCGCCGCTCGCAGCGAGTGCCCGACGGGTTCGGGCGACATGCACACGCTCGCGCAGGTCGCCGAGGACATCCAGCACCGCGTCATCAACCTGTTCGCGCGCGATAACGAGGGCAACCGTGCGTGCAACGGCGGCAGCGAGATGCTCAACAAGGACCCGCACTTCCGCGACTATGTCCCCTTCCACGAGTGCGTCGCGCCCTCCCGTTGTGGATGAGCGTCATGAGTATTTGACACCTTTGCTCGCCCACAGGTTCTTCAACTGCGAGAGCGGCAAGGGTCTCGGCGCATCCCACCAGACGGGTTGGACTGGGTGCGTTGCGCCCCTACCTTCGCTCCCTCGCCTCGCTAACCTCGTTCTCCCGTCCTCTACCTCCCTCCGCTCCTCCCCACTTCACCTGCACTCTCGCGCCGCTTCACGCCGTCCCCTCCCTCCTCGGGTGCGTGCGCAGCCTGGTCGCGTACTTCATCTGGAGCGTCGGCTCGACCGCCCGCCTCCCGCGCACGCCGCGCACCCCTCGCTCGGTTGCGGCGCACTATTTCGACGAGGTGGCTACCCCGGGTGTTAGCGAGGCCGAGATGAGCGCGTGGGACTCGGACTACTCGGCGGCGGAGCTCGACATCGACGAGCTGTAGACGTTCCCCTCTTCCCCTTTCCCTCTTCCTCGCTTTTGCGTTTGTCCCCCTTCCTCCCTCCATCCTGTGCATGTGCTCTGCAAAAAAGACGGCCGTGGTTCTGCTCTCCCATGTGGGCATCTGCGTCGAGCGAGAGCGCTGAGGGAGACTGCGGGGCGTGGCAGGTCGCCCTCCACCGCGCTTGGCCCAAGAGGCACACCGAAACACGTCTTGAGCTCCTTCGCATCTGCTCAGGCGAGTCGGACGCTCCGTACATACGTGATGAGAGCCCCGCCGGTCCCCCTCCGCCCCTCTCGCTCCTCCCCCTCACACGTCCTCGCCGGCTCACGCTGAGAGGCGCAGGGACAGACTCTGCTACATTCTCTCGTACTCCTAGAGCACCCTCGAGCCGCTCCCACCAGCCCTCGACGCCTCGAGCAGCCTGCACCGTCCGCTCCCATCCTCATCAGCCAGCCCGCCCTCATCGACACACAGCCCGCGTAAGACCTGCAGCACCGGCCGTACAGCCTTCAAAGTTCGCACACCGGCCACGGGTGCTCCCGCTGAGCCTTTCAGGCGGGATGAGGATGCCTTCGAGGGGGTTGCGGGGTCATGCATCATGGCGGGTGCGGCGCTCCCTCCCATCGCCGCACAGCTCCTGCTCCTGCAGCAGGCTGTTCAACGGTCGTCATCTGCCAGCGGGTACACGCCCCGCAGCACCTTGTACCAACTCTCGCGCAGGGACGATGAGGCCGCGCGGCGAGGCGCCGGTCAGACCGTCCCTCGCGCGGGGGCGAGCGTTGCTGCGGAGGTGCTGTACGTCCGTGGGCGATGCCGGCTCGCGACATCGTCCCTCTCCGACGGGGAGAGCGCACGGTGGCTTGATGGGCGGGAGCAGGGGCGGAGATGGGTCGGGGTCGACCTTCGTAAGTCGCTAGAGGGGCGGGAGCTGACTCACTCGGATGCGCTTCGCGCGCCACCCACGCTGGCTGTACCACATCACGCCTCTCGACGTACTGACATGCGGAACGGGCGGCGCTGCGCTCTCTTCGAGCTGCGTTGGCGTCGCCTGCTGATCCGTTAACACAAGAAGGGGATCCAGGCGTCCGGTTCGTTTTCTCGCACACGAAACTACTTATTGAGCTTGTCTGAGTTGATCGTGCATTGCTTCGGCGTGCGGGCGTCTCTGCTGGGCGAGATATCGGCGTTTCCCCTGCGACGCGCCTCTCGCGCCAGCGGCCGCGCGCAGACGGCTCAAACAGGCTCGTAGCTGTTTCACGGCATCGCCGAGTAGCTTTCGAGCTACCGGAACTTCAAACGACTATGCTTGCGGCCGAACTGCGGGCTTGCGAGCGAAGAGGGCGTACACGCGCCCTTCATCTCGATGGTGTCGCTTCCGGTCGGTTGACCTTGTCCCGTCTCTGGGCGGTTCTTGAGCTGCAGGGGGAGCGGTCCGAAACGGCGCCTCGCCGCATACGTCTTCACCAGCCGAGGCAGTCCGCTCCCTCGTGCTGTCCTCGCTTCCTTCGGATACCCTCGCTTAGTGTTTCGGGGCTCGAGCGCCTTTCCATAACTCACAGGGCGGGAAAGCGTCCTCTGCACGCGACGAGGAGCCGCGGGAGCCACCTTTTCGCTGCTGAGAATGTTGCGCAGGCTCTGGACTGCGTGCGTCGCCTTCCTGCCCCTCCTTCTGATGGCTCGTCGACGCTCACCCGACCTTCCCTCTCCTCCTGCGGTTCCTGCCCACTTCACCTACACTCTCGCGCCGCTTCACGCCGTCCCCTCCCTCCTCGGGTGCGTGCGCAGCCTCGTCGCGTACTTCATCTGGAGCGTCGGCTCGACCGCGCGCCTCCCGCGCACGCCGCGCACCCCTCGCTCGGTTGCGGCGCACTACTTTGATGAGGTGGCTACGCCGGGTGTTAAGCGAGGCCGAGATGAGCGCGTGGGACTCGGACTACTCGGCGGCGGAGCTCGACATCGACGAGCTGTAGACGGTGCCCTCTTCCCCTTTCCCTCTTCCTCGCTTTTGCGTTTGTTCTCCTTCCTCCTTCATCCTGTGCAGGTGGTCTGCAACACGACTCGCTGGGCTTTCCGCTCCTCCATCGGTTGCGTCGAGAGAGAGCGAGTCGAGCGCAGCGCGCGTCGGGGCGGACGTTCTCCTCCGCACCATTCGCATGCTCGTAGAGGACGGGCATGCATCGGCAGCGAGGCCTTTGCGTCCAATGCGCGGAGCAGAGAAGCGCGACTGCCGAGAGCCGTTCGCCTCCCTCACGAGCGCGACAACACACGGATTGGATTGAGCTGCACTGGCATTGCGGGGGTATTGCTGGACAAGGAACACAGGGCACTACACGAGACCGATTATTTTGAGGGGGTATGACACGGAGAAACAACAAGCGGGACCTCACTCGAATGCTCCACCCTCCTTCGCTTCCTCCTCCGCTCGCTCAGAGCGCCGGCACCCATTGCGGGTCCGTCTGCGAGAGGTTCTGCGGGGCCGTCGCGGCGAGCAGGAGCTGCGTGATCGACGCGCAGACGGGCGTGACCGCGTTGGGCGGCTGCGGACCGGAGCAGAAGTCAGCGCGGGCGACAAGGGAAGAAGGAAGAGGAGAAGCGCACCTTCTCGCGCTCGAGCTTGCACGAGAGGACGCGCGCCTTGCGCGTGACGTTGTCGACCGCGCCGAGCATGTAGTCGCGAAGGTTGGCGCGCGGCTCCGTCTTCGACATGGCGAACCAGGTGCGGATCTCCTCGCCGACAAAGATCGAGAGGCGGTGCTCGAGGTCGTACTGCGCATGAGCGAGGTGTCAGCCGCGCGCGAGAGAGGCTGATCGAAGGGACTGACCTCGGACTCGGTGAGCGCGCGCGCAATGGCCATGAGCGACGAGGTGAGGAGGCCCTCGGTGCCGTGCGGGCCGATGAAGCGCTGGAAGTTCGGCGTGAAGCGGAACGGGACGGGCTCATTGTGGAAGAGCTCGGGCTTGCCCGGGACGATGGCTGCGCGGGCGAGCGGTAAGGGTCAGCATGGCGAGAGAAAGGGAGAGAGGGGAGAGGGCGTACAGGGCACCATGTCCGACGTGTAGAGCTTGCCCGTCGAGCGCGAGATGTGGATGCGCGACGGACGACGGTCGGCCATGCTGAGCGTGTAGGTCATAAAGATGAACGCCGCGAACGACGTCGTCATGTGCTTGCGAAGGTGCCACAAGTCGTTCGGGCTCGCCATCGACTTGATGAGGTACTGCAAGCGGAAGGGCATGAGCTAGGAGCGGAGAATGCGATGGAGCGGCGCACCTTCTTGAGCACGTCGTCCGGGACCATCTTGCACGCGACCTCATCGAGGATCTCCTGGCGCGCGCTCCAAATCTGCGCCTTCTGCAGAGGGGACTCGAGCGGAGTCAGCGACCGGCGAACGAAGAGAGCGAAACGAGGGTGGGACGCACGTCGAGGGGCGGCTCGTGGCGGTGGAGCGAAGGCGCTCCGTGACGGCGAGAATCGGGTCCTCCTTACGGAGGCCGAGCTGCTCGCAATGCTGCTCGAGGATCTCCTGCATCGACGTGATGGACGCATCGTTCTCGATGATATGATCCGCACGCTCGGCGAGAGCGGGACGACGACAGGGATCGTGAACTGGAGGTTCCGCTTGCGCGACTCCTTGCGGTTCGCGAGGGTGCTGCGAGAGCGCGAGCGAGTGAATTGTCAGCTTTGAAGCGCGATAGTCCAGAGCGGAGAGAACGCACCAGTTGAGCATGCGGAAGAGCTGCATGATGCGCTCCTCGCGGCGAGAGGTGCGGACGGCGGGGATCTGGATCATGAACTGGTGGATGCTGCCGTCCTGGCCGAGGATCGTGAGGCGGCGGTAGTAGACGCCCGTCCCGCGGTTGACGTCGTACTTGTTCGAGAAGTGGCTGATGCGGACGAAGTTGTTGTTGTTGTCCTCGTGCTGGAGGTACTGGCCGGGCACCTCGATCTCGTCGAACTTCTGGTACTGGAACTCGACGAGCCAGTGCGACGACGCCTCGAGGCTTGCGCGCTTCGGCTTCTTGTTGAGCATCGCCTCGTAACGGTCGCGCCAGTCCTGCAGCCGCTGCACGTACTCGCGCAGCGTCGGCTTCGTCGTGAGGAAGTCCTTCTCGAACTGGGCCTGCGGGCGGGCAATCGGCGCGGGTCAGCGGGGCTCGCGGCGAGCGAAAGGAGGGAAGACGAACCTTGACGTGCGTCGGGTGGAGGCTCTCGGCGAAGCGCGCGATGTTGGTGTTGGTCGTCTGCGGCAGGAGGCCGTCGTCCGCCGGGTTCTGCGCCCGCTGGATGTACTGCGAGAGCGCGTCCGAGAGGAGGGCGCTGATGAGGCGGTAGATGTCCTCGTCGGGCGTCGGCTTGAAGCGGCTCGAGATCTGGTCGACGATCATCTCCATCGAGAGCGCGAGGAGCGGGAACGCCGTCTTGAGGACGGCCATGATCTCGTCGATGTAGTCCCACGGGTGACGCGGGCCGGGTGCGGGCGCGCCGCCGACCTGCGTTCCGCCGGGCGTGACGATGCTCGGCGCGCCGTCTGCACCGCCGTCGCCGCCGTCGGCCGGCGACGCCTCGCCGTTCGCGGCCGCCTGCTCCTGCTGGCGCTTGAGCTGCTGCAGCTTGGCGTGCTCCTGCGCCTGCCACTGCCGCTTCGCGAGCGAGAGGTCGTCGCGCGTCGTGCGGAGCTGGAAGAAGAGCGCCTGCAGGCACGCGACCGAGCGGGGGCGGTCAGTGAGAGCGCGACGAGAAGGGCAGCGACGGGCGCACCTGCGGGTACGTCTTGGCGATCTTGAGAAGGATGACGCGGACGTAGCGCGCCTCGCGCTGCGAGAGCGTGAGGAGGAGCTGCGGCACGAAGGTGATCCAGTACCACGTCGGGATCTCGCCCTTGTAGTTGTCGAACGCCTTCGAGATGGTGCCGGCGGCGTCGTCGAGGCTGAGGAGCCAGAGGATGCGGACGAGGAGCTTGCGGACCTTGGCGCTCTTGTAGAGGCCCGCCGCCTGGAGGTAGCAACTGACGGCGTTGGCGGCGATGTTGAGGTCGGCCGGGTTCTCCTTGAACATGCGGTCGTGGTACTCGCCCCACTCGGCCCACGCCTTGGGGAAGCTCATGTCCATCGAGACGGCGAGGTTGAAGGTCTGGTTCGCCTCGTCGTGGAGGTGGAGCTTGGCGAGGAACATGCCCTTGAGCGTGAAGAACTCGGCCTTCTGCGGGCCGTTGAAGTACATGAGGTTCGTGTTGTTGATGACCTCGAGGCCGGACGCGAGCTCGGCGGGGTTCTGGTAGTGCGCCTTGGCCTGCTCGCGCAGCTTGAGGAACGCCTCCTGGATCTCGATGTTCGGGAGGGTGTAGATCTTGGTGAGCGACGTGATGCAGACCTCGTTGAGGTGGTGCTTGCGCGCGACGTGGGCGAACCGGTTGATGATCCACGCCGTCTCGTGGAAGCCGCGGTACGCGAACGAGCTCGCGTTCTGCGGCGCGCCCGGCGCGTTCGGCGGCGGGACGAGCGGGAGGTACGCCTTGTTGATCGCCGAGAAGACGTGCTGCCGCCACGCGACGAGGTCGCTCCACACGTTGATGTCGTCCCACAGGTTCGGGAGGCGGTCGCGCCACGTCCCGACGATGCTCTTGAGCTCGGCGGACCGCGTGTCGAGGTTGTTGGCGTTCGTGCCGGCGAGGCTCGCGAAGATCTGTTGCGTCTCCTGCAGCTCGACGAACTGCTGGAAGGTCTGCAGGAGCGGGTAGTGCGCCTGCGTGACCGTCTCGGGGAGGTAGTACCACTTGCGGAGCGAGAGCTGGACGCCCTCGTCGCAGAGCTTGGCGAACATCTTCTTGGCGTTGTTCGCCTCGTCCTGCGTCTTGGCCGAGTACGCCGCGAGGAGCGCGAGGTACGTCTCGAAGACGCGGCGGCGCGGCGTCGGGACGGGCGTCATCGACGAGAGCGCGTCCTCGATCATCGGGCGCTCCTGGTTCCAGTCGGCGAGGCGCCACGCGCACTCGAGGAGGAGCTCCTTGTTGCCCTCGTTCTTGGCCATGCTGCGGGCGGGCCGAGCGGAAAGGTCAGCTCACGCTACCGGGTAAGAGGAAGGAGAGGCGGGGCGCACTCGGAGAGGACGTCCCACTGCGCGCGGAGAGGGAGGCAGCGTCAGCGAGGGCGTCGTGCGCGGCGGTGACGAAGGAGAGGACGCACTTGCTGGAGTTTCTGCGCCGTGTTGATCCAGTGATCCTCCCAAAGCGCGAGTTCGCTCTCGGTGAACGGCATGACACCGCTGCGGGCGGTGATCTGCGCCGACTCGTGGAGGACCTGCGCCTGGCCCCACTGGCCGATCTGCTCCCAGCTGCGGACGGGTGCGAGGAGAGCAAGGTCAGCGAGGGCGCCGCGAGGGAAACGAGAGGAAGGACGCACCTGAGCGCCGAGTTCGTCTCGTTGTATGCTGCGCGGCGACGCCAGAGGCCGTAGAGGAGGTCGTCCTCGCTCAGCTCGGCGTAAAGCTCGGTGAGAGCGTCCATCGCCGTCTCCTTGACCGCGTCCGACTCGCGCGGGCTCTCGAGCGTGTCCTGGAGGAGCTCGATGCCGGTGTACCACGCGTTGAACGTCCGCGCGTGGTAGCGAACGATGTGCGGCGGGAGGACGAGCGCGGGCGAGCACGCGAACGCCGACTGCATGAGCGTCTGGATGACGTTTGGGCGGCGGTCGACGCTGCGGAGGTGGTACTCCTTCGAGAGGAGCGTGACCATGAACTCGGCGAGGTGGCGCTGCTCGCTGCGCGCGAGGCACGCCCAGCCCGACTTGAAAGTCGAGACCCAGGTTGCGTGCGTCGCGTTCGGGTCGGCGTAGAGGAGCTTGCGCGCGGCGGCGAGGAGCTCGCCGGTCGAGTACGCCTCGAGGGTCTTGACGAACTCGACGGGCGACCCCTTGACGTCGTCGAGCGATGCGCCGGGCGCGAAGAGCGGGTCCTTGGTGTCGACCGCGCCGAGGAGGAGGTCGAGCGCCTGGTGGATCCAGTACGTCTCGGAGAGCGACTCCCAGCTCTGGACGCCGAGGATGTAGTGGAGCCGGCTGAAGAGGCCCGTCGAGAGGCTCTTGTCGAACGTTGCGAGGAACTTGGACCGGATGACCGGGTCGCGGACCTTGCAGCCCATGAGGAAGGCCGGCTCGAGGCGGAGCGTGAGCTCGCTGCGCGCGCAAGCGCCGGGTCCGTGTAGAGGTCGAGGATGAGGTTGAGGAAGTCCTTCTGGAGCGCCTCGCTGTTGCGATTCTCGAACGCCGTCATCTTGGCGAGGATGCCGGCCTTCTCCTTGAGCGTCGGGAACGGCTCGTCCTTGTCGAAGACCCACTTGCGGACCATCTGGAGGAGGAAGCGGCAGACGTCGATGTTGCTCGACTTCTCGACGAGCTGGACGATGCCGCTGAGGAACCACCGCCGCTGCTCGCCGAGGTGCGAGACGCGCTGACGGAGGACGTCGAGGCTCGAGACGAGGAGGCGGAGGTTCGGGTCGACCGACGAGACAACCGTTGCCGACGCCGTGTGCTCCTTGAGGTACCGCGTGAAGACGCGGATGAGCGCCGGGATGAACGCGTCGATGCGCTCCGGCTCGACCTTGGACCACGACTGGAGGATCAGGATGACGGCGGGGAGGTTCGTCATCGCGCGGAGACCCTCGTCGACGGTCGTGCGCGCCCACTCGATGAACGCCTTGGCCGCGGGCGGGACGTCGGTCGACTCCGGCGTGACGTTGCGCGGCAGATGGTCGAAGAGGCGCTCGACGACGGGGCGGAGGCTCGACGTGAGGCGCATCTCGCCGCTCGTGAAGCCCTTCTCGACGATGCCGTGCAGGACGGCGACATTCTGGACGTGCCAATCGGCAGGCTTGTACGAGCTGACGACGTTGAGGACCTCGGCCGAGTTGCAGAGCTGGCTGAGCGTCTCGTCGGTGACCTCGTTCGCGAAGGTCCGCTGGAAGAATGAGAGCTTGACGTTGCTCTCGCCCCAGACGCCCGGCCCGATGAGCTCGCGGAGGAGCGCGAGCGCGCGGTAGACGAGGTTGTTGCGCTGGACGGGCTCCTGCGAGTTCGAGATGAAGCGGAGGAGGTTGTTGACGACCTGGTCGCGGAGCGACTGCGGCGGGATGTACGCCGCGTTCGCACTGCTGCTGGCCGTCGAGAGCGCCCTCGACGCGCCGCGCTCCGTCTTGGCGCGCTTCGGCGAGCGCTCGACCGCGTCGGCGTCACCGCTGCCGCCCTCAACGTCCATGCGCGCGTCGTCGTCCTGCTTGGCGAGTTCGACGCGCTTCTTCTCCCACTTGAGGATGACCTCGATCACGTCGAGCGTGAGCACGCGCGTGTCGGCCGTCGTCGAGCTGAGCGTGAGCTTGGCGAGCGAGGCGACCATGTGCGGGAAGAACTGCTCGCGCGCGATGAAGAAGAGGTCGGGGTGGCGGACGACGAGCTGGTAGATGTTGACGAGGAGCGACATGGTCGAGCCCTCCTCGATGAGCGTCTTGCGCGTGAAGTACGCCCAGCCGGGAATCTGCCCCGGCGCCGACGGCGCGCCGCCCGGCATGCGCTGCGGGAGCGCCGGCGCGAGGATGTCGAGCGCCTCGCGGACGAGGTTGCGAGCCTCGGGCTGGTGCGCGCGGAGGAGCGCGACGTAGATCTGGCCGACGATCTTGGCGGGCGACTCGTACGCGGCGAGGAAGGTCGCGATGAGGATGTACGCCGTCTGCGTGACCGTGATGTCCTCGAACCGGATGCTCATCCAGCCGAACTTGATGACGTCCTTCTTGACCGCGTCGAGGAGCTTGGGCGCCGTGCGGATGAGGATTGTCGACATGTGGCACAGCTCGACGCGGAGCTCCTCGTCGTCGAGCGTGCCGAACTCGCTCGGCGGCTGGACGAGCGGGTGCCAGACCTTGGCGTGCACCTTGGTGACGAACCCGGCGTCGAGGAGGCCCTCCTCGCGGTCGCTGCGCGAGTACGAGACGAGGAGGATCGGGTTCACGAGGAGGCGGAGCGCGGCGCTCTTGTGCGCGCTCTTCACGACGGGGTTCTCGTAGATGTCGAGGAACCGGTCGAGGATCTGGCGGCGGAAGTCGAGGCTCGTGCTGAGCGCGACGTGACGGTTGATGAACCGCGAGAGCGCCGTGTGATCCGCCGACGTGAGATACGTGTACGCCTCGACGAGGTGGAACAGGAGGTCGATGTGCTCGACCTGCTCGAGGTACTGCATGAACACCTCGACGACGACGGCGTCCTCCTTCAGCTGCTGGACGTGCGGGAGGCGCTGCCGGCGGAGGCGCGTCCGGCGGATGTCCGAGACCCAGCGCGTGATGAGCGCGGGGAGGACCTTCTCGCAGCGGACGACCCACTTGGCGTCGACGCCAGCGAGTTCGCGGATAACGAGCGCGGCGTGGTAGCCGATGTCGCCGTCCTTGTCGAAGCACGCCGGGACGAGCGACTCGGCGTTTTGCTCAATCCAGTCGCGGACGGGCTGTGCATGCTCGGACGCAAGGACGGCGCGGAAGGTCGGCACGTAGCGCTCCTCGGCGAGCCGGCTGAAGAAGAACTTGGTCGTCTGCTCCGGGTGCAGCGCGAGGAATTTGGCGAGCGGCGGCGTGAAGATGCTCGACTTGAGCTTCTTGAGGAGGCGCTCGACCTGAACGACCATCTCGATCACGTCCTCGAGGTACTGCCCGGCAGCGGGGTGCGGGAGGAGGTGGAAGATGTTGATGATCGCCGCCATGACCTCGAGCTCGCCGTCCTCGGACGGCTGCTTCGCCGTTGCGCGGAGGATGTCGGCCGGCACCGCGAGGCTGCGGAAGTGGTCGACGAGCTTTTGCCCAATCTCCACCTTGAAGTAGTTCGTCAGGAGCTCGAGGAGGCGGGCAAGACCCTGCGCGTGGGGCGGAAAGGGGCGTCAGCGGTGGAGCCCGAGGGAAGCGACGAGAGCGGGAACGCACGTGCAGGCTGGCGACCGAGAGCTTCTTGTGGTCCGCGAGGTTCATCAGGACGGGCTTGAGGCCCGTCTGGAGGAGGTCCTTCGGGAGCTTGCCCTGGGCGAGCATGACCTGCTTGAGACTCTGGTACGCCGCGTCGACCTCGGGCGCCTTCGAGTAGAGGAGCTTGAAGTAGACCGAGAGGGCGCGGATGCGCGTCTGGTTGTACGTCGGCGTGTTGAGCTGCGGGTTCGCAAGCGCCGCCGAGAGGAGCTGGACGCAGACGACGCGCAGCTGCGTGAGCGGCGCGGTCGTCTTGCTCGTGATCTTGCCGCCGAGGAGCGCGAGGTCTTCGGCGTCGGCGATGCCGAGCGCCTCGTGCAGGAGGCGGACGAGCTGGTCATCGACCTCGAGGAGGGGCGGGTCGAGCGTGATGCAGTACGTGACGGCGTCGATGTGGCCGATCTGCATGTTGAACCCGAGGGCGCGGAGCGGCTTGGTGAAGATCGGGCCGAGGAGCCGGTCCTTGACGGGCGTGAGCATCTCGGTGAGAGACTTGCCCTCCTCCTCGGAGACGATCTTGAGCGCGCGCTTGACGGCGTCGCGCACGGGCGCGACCTGGCTGCTGACCTCGACGAGGAGGAGCCCGACGAGGTAGTTGAGCGTCGTCCGCGACGCCTGCTTCTCCTCGGGCGTCGACGCCTTGCTGCACACGCGGACGAGGTGGAGGAGCGTGTCGACGACCATGTCGGCGTTCGACGGCGCCTCGCCGGGCATGTCCTTGAGCGCGAAGAGGAGCGCGCGCGTGAACTCGATCTCGTGCTCGATGATCCACTTGGTCTCGATGCCGACGTCCGAGATCAGGAGCGACATGCCGCGCGCGGCGCCCGTCTTGCGCTGCCACGACGGGTCGTAGCAGTGGGACGCGAGGCGCGAGCCCATCTGGTGCAGGAGCGACGTCGCCGCATCGAGGCGAGGGTTCGCCTCGAGGTTGCGGCGCGCGAGGAGGACCTCGACGATCTCCTTGGTCTGCGCCGCCGCCTTGCTTAGGTCGGGCGTCTCGATCGTGCACAGGTTCTCGATGACCGCGTCGACGAACGCCGACGAGAGCGGCATCGACTGGCGCGCCTGCGCCGGGTTCTCGGGCAGCTCCTTGCCGAGCTCGAACGCGAAGATGAGGCGCGCGAGGTCGAGCATGTACTTGTTCGCCTCGTCGGCGAAGTCCTCGACGCGCGTCGCGTCGAACAGGCCCTTGAGCACGCTGCCGAACGTCGTCTCAGGCTCGCCCGACGGAAGGCCCTGCGAGAGCACGCACCCGAGTCAGCCTCGTCTCCTTTGAAAACTCGACAGCGGGAAGCGCACCTGGCGGATGAAGACGGCGACCGAGTACTTGAGGAACTGGTACGCGACGCGTCGGTAGTGGACGTCGCCGCGCTTGATAATCTTGAGCGCGACGTCGACGATGGGCCCGATGCGTATCGCGGCGTCCTTGCCCTCGAACTTGACGTTGAGGAGCGCCTCGGGGCCGACGGGCTTCCAGTCGAGCTTGGGCGGGTCGAACCCTTTGCGGTTGCGGCCGCCGATCTTGCCGAGGATGCGCATCGTCGTGTGCGCGTGCTGGTGGTTGAACGGCAACGGGCGGAGGAGCTTCCAGAGCCCGACCATGACCTCGTCGATGACCGGCGCGAAGAGCGGGTTGAGGAACTCCTGCGTGAGGTTGTCGACGCAGAGCTCGAGGGTGCGGAGGCCCTGGCTGACGAGCTCGCTGCCGGCCTGGAGGGCGTGGACGAGCGGGCGCATGAGGTACGACAGGTACGGGAGGAGGACCGACAGGCGGACGGGGACGGTGAGGATGAGCTCGGCGAAGAGGTCCTTGCGCGACTTGTCCGCCGACTTGAGGAGCGCGTTGAGCTGCTCGAGGAGGGTCTGAAGGAGCGGGAGGACCTCGTTGTAGAGGATCTCGAACCGGCCGCCGCCGATCGAGCGGAAGAGGGCGCGGAGGAGGAGGTAGTACGAGTTGGGCTCGGCCGCCTGGCTCGCGAGCTTGAGCGAGTTCATGATGAGGTTCGAGAGGTGCGGGAGGAGGACGGGCTCGTTCTTCTCGGGGAAGATCGTGACGGCCATGAACGACATCTTGTAGAGGCGGAGCATCACGCTCGTGTTTTCCTTGTTGTTGTTGCCGAGGTCGGGCAGGCGCGCCGAGAGGAACCGGAAGAGGATCGCGACGAAGTGCTGCGAGACGTTCTCGTTCGAGAGCAACGACTGCGGGATGACGAGAAGCTCGTGGTTCTATGGGCGGGCGCGTGTCAGTCGGGCGAGCGCGCGAGGGTGGAGGAAATGGGCGCACCCGGATGAGCTCGTCGAAGAAGAAGCCCATGCGGTTCTCGATGACCTCCTGGAAGATGACGAGCTCGGTCTGGACGAGCGTCGACGTGAGGACCTCCATGACCTCCTTCTGCTCGCGGCCTGGTCGCGCGCCGGGTCGAACAGCACCATGCACTTGACGGCGGCGTCGAAGAACCGGCACATGAGCTCGGCGTCGGGGCCCTGGCCGCCCATACGGTTGAGCGCGAGCCCGAGCGTCTTGAACCCGAAGAGGAGGTTGCGGAAGAGGAACCGCGCGTCCTTGACGGGGTCGGGGCCCGGGTCGACCATGACGACCGCCTTCTTGATGGGCTTTGCGCGCTCGATGTCGACGTCGTCGAGCGCGAGCTCGGCGGGCTCATCGTCCTCGTCCTTCTTGCCGGCGCCCTTGCCGCCGTCGGCCTTCTTGTCCTCGGCGCCCGCGTCCGCCTTGCCGTCGACCTCGACGTCCATCTTGACGTCGCCGTCGCCGTCGTCGCCGCCAGTCTTGCCCGTCGTCGCCCTCCTGCTCGCCTCGCCGTCCCCGTCGACCTGCATCTCCTCGTCCTCGCCCTCGACGGCCTTCCCCTTGCCCTTCTCCTTGCGCCGCTTCTCCCACGCCGCGCGCTCAGCCTCGCGCGCGCGGACCTTGTCGACCGTGAGCGCGAGCTGCTCGCGGCCCTTGCTCCACTTGGCCCACTCGTCGCGGACCTCGGCCATGGCCTCCATGCGCGCGACGAACGCGAGCAAGATCCGCTGGAGGATCTTGACGGCCTCTTGCGGCTCCTTGCTCGCGATCGGGTCGATCAGGTTCAGCAGGAGCTTGCTGCACATGGTCTGGATCGCGGACGCGAGCGTCGGGTCGTGCACGTTCGCGCAGTAGGTGTGCACGACACGCGACAGCTGCGGGAGCGTGAGCTCCTGCCGGCAGTGGTGGATGAGGTCGGCGAGCATCGAGAACGCGAGAGGGCGCAGGTTCTCGTGGCCGGTGACGCTGTTGCCCGTGAGGACGTGCTCGTCGAGGAGGGTGTCGATCTGGGAGAGGAAGGCGGTGCGGAGGTCGCTCTGGAGGATGTGCCGGGTCGCGATGATGAGGTCCTGCGAGCGAGAAAGCGTCAGCGGTAGGACAGGGACGGAACGAGGAAAGTCGGCGCACCCGCTTCATCGCGACGGCCTCGGACGGGCAGTCCTTCATGAGGCGAACGGCGATCTCGGGGAGAACGTGCAGGTACGGCTGGAGTGCCGTCGCCGAGACGCGGTGGATGTACGCGAGGAAGGACATCGTCTGCGGGAGAGATGGTCAGTACGGCAACCTCGGAGGCGCAGGAGGAGAATGCGCACCTTCGTCTGCGCCATGACCATGTCCTGGAACGCGGGGCGCTTGTCCTTCGGAGCTCGGGGCAGATGCCGACCCACGAGTGGCCCGCCTCCATCGACTCGTGCTTGCGGCGTTGCGGCTCCGCCTGCATCTGGATGAACTGCGGGCGAAACGGCGTCAGCACGGGAGCACATCTGGAAGAGCAAGTTAGAGCGTACCTCAAAAACGAGCGGGACGAAGATGGTGATGGCCTTGTTGACGAGCGGGCGGTACGTCTGGAAGATGAAGACGATGCTCGCGGGGCAGTCCTGCAGGAGCTTGAAGCTCCGCATCGCCGGCGCGTGCACGACAGGCCCGCCTGCACCGCCCTCGCCCTCGATGCTCGGCGGGCCGCCCGACGAGGGCGACTGCGCGTCGCTCGGGGCGGTCGCCGCCGGACCCTGCGAGCGCGTCTGCCGCGAGTCGCGGAAGGTCTCCTCGACGACACTGCCCATGTTCTTGAACAGGTCGGCGACTATCTCGAGGAACTCGTCGACGCTCGACTCGATCTGCGCGACGGTGGGGTCGGGCGTGCCGTCCGCGACGGGCTGGCCGGACGAGGGCGGCGGCGGGCGCGAGTAGGTGCGGTGGAGGTCGATGATGACCTTCATGCAGAGGACAGCGTTGTCCTCGCTCTCGACGCGGAGGAGCTGGAGGAGGAGCGACATGAGGGAGGAGGCGTGCTGGCGGAGGGGCTCGACATGCGGCAGGCGGTGGAGGATCTGGATGAGGAGGTTGCGGAGTTTCTGCGCGCGCGACTCGTTTGTCAGCAAGTTTGCTACACAGGGCAGCGAAGAGAGGAGCCGCGACTCACGTGCTCGCCCGAGGTGGAGACGAACGAGGGCTTGCCCATGCGGAGGATGTCGGTGAAGCAGGGCAGGAGGACCTCGAAGAGCCGGCCGAGGTCGAGGTCCTTCTGATACATGTCGATGGCATCACGCAGCTCGGTCGCAAGGTTGGTCTTGACCTTGAAGTCTGCAGGCGGAGGGGGGTCAGGCTGGACGAGGGGAGGTGGACCGCTTCCACCGGAGTAGGGGAGGCGCGTGCGTAGACGCACCGAGGGAAGCATCCTTGAGCTTGTCTGCGATGGTCTCGAAGCTCTGACCCTCGAGCGGAGAGCCGTGGCCAAAGGTGCCGGGCATGGTGGGCTTTGCGGAGGCCCTGCCCGCGCTGCTCGAGCTCGGTGGCCCCATTGGGGGTGCAGGAGCGGGAATTGAGCTGCTGCCGAGCTGCTCGCGGTGTCGGTGAGCTCCCAGGCGGGGTGTGGAGCGAGAGTGCAGCGGGCGGTGCAGCTGGGAGGGGGGTGCCGCCAGACGCGCGCTCTCGCCAAGTCGCTCGTCGCGCTCCGCCTCGACCCCTTCCCGCCCCTCTCCCGCTCGACCATCGCGCAGGCGGGGCTTCTCAAGCTCGGGAGCGTCTTGAGCTCTCCATCAGCTTCCTGCTCGTGCCACTCACGCCCGAAAAGGTGCGAGCTGCGACCTCGCTCTGGCGCGCCTCCCGCCGCGGCCATCCCTCTCCAGCTGGTCCTCCCTCGTCCTTCCCTCTCGCAACATCGGGACAGCGATTCGCCCTTCGCCCAGCGCTTTCCAGGTCAGAGGAGCTGGCTGAGCCTGTGTTCGAGCCCCGCAACATTGTCGTTGGTCCCGCTCGATTCGCCGCCAGCTGATGAAGAATCCTGTCGCCCATACACCTCGACCTCGCGCTTCGGGTTACTCTCGTTCGGCACAGCCGTCGATCGATGCTGTTGGACAGTGCTTGCCAAGCGGCGCCTCCTGCAGAGCTGTCAAACGTCCGCTGCCCTCGCTCCTCGAAAGTCCCGCCCTGCCGCGGTTGTCACTCCAACGTCTGGCTCTGCTTAGCTCCTAGTCTGGGCAAACATTATGCGGTGCTGTACAGCAGAGCACTTCATTCTTCGCGTTCTCGCGACACTCCCCTCCCTCTCCTCACCCACTCACCAAACCTCCGCGCCCGCAGTCCACCCCAGCGGAACCTGCCTCACGACCACCTCGACGCCGCTCTCCGCCGCCAACTCGCGCATCTCTGCCTCGACCTCGTCTACGCTCCGCGCGTCCTGCGAGTGCGCGAGCGTGACCCTCCGCAGCCCGGGCGCGGCGAGCGCGCGCAGCGCGCGCGCGACGGCGTGCAGCTCGTCCGGCGCGGCGACCTGTGCGACGTGGATGAGGAGGTGCTGGAGGGCGGGAGGGGCGGTGCGGAAGGCGGGGAGGAAGGGGAGGAGGCGGTAAGAGAGGGCGAGGGTGTGGAGGGAGGGGAAGGAGGTGAGGAGGGATGGCTCGAGCGCGGCGCTGAAGGCGGTGTCGGTCAAGGAGAGGGTGCGCAGGTGGGGCAGGCTGGACGGGAGGGACTCGACGATCGCCATGGGAAGGGACAGGTGGTTGAGCGAGAGGGGGAGGACGTTGCGGAGGTGGAAGGAGGCGAGGCCGCCGTCTTGGATCTCAAGGGACTGAAGTCCTGTATGAAGAAGCGTCAGTCGTGCGTCTTGTCTCGAAACATAGGGAGGAGAGAGGGGGAGACGGAAAAGGGTGGGACGAGACGCACTTGGCGCAAAGCGAGGGAGGTCGTCGAGGTAGGCGGGCACGGCGCTGCAACGTAGGGTGAGGCTCGACAGTCCTTTGCACCGCTGCAATACCGTCTCCATGTCGAGCTCCTGCAGCGAAGCATGCTTGTCCGCACTTGCGAAGGTCGTCCCCGAAGACTCGACGAAGAGGTGCCGCAGCGAGCCCGCCATGTCTTCCGCGCGTGCTAGTCGACCTTGAACGTCGGGGCGCGTATGGTTGCGGAACGGAAAGCGAAGTCGAAGGCTGTTGCAGCGGGCGCGCTGGACAACCTCTGCCCAAGTCCGGTGCACGAGCGAGAAGTTCAGGAGGTAGTGCCGACGCCTGCGCCGGCTACCGCTGAACGGGGGCGGGATGGCGAGTTCGAGGATGTAGAGGTGCAGCTCGGGAGGGAGATGCGGCGGCGAAGACGGCATGTCCGCTCTTCGTTTCTCCGTGGAAGAGGCTTGCGTGAGGGAGGGGCAGAAGATGCAGACACAGCCTCGCGACCCAAAGGTGCGGAAGAGCTGCAGTGCGCACGACGGCGCAGGGAGGCGCCGTGCGGCGCGGCGCACGATCAAGAAGACCGAGCTAAGCGACAGCGGGGGAGGTGGATCGGAGAGAGGACGACGCAGTTCGCCCGGCAGTCACAATCGCAACTCTCGCGCGCGGTGTTCTCCCGCCAACTTGGCGAGCTCGACATGTCTGACGCAAAGCACTGTCGCCGAGGAGCGCAGCGAGAGATGGTGGAAGAAGGATGCCGCTGCCCTCGGATCGGGACCGCCTGCACGCGCTGAGGAACGACACAACTGGGATGGATGGCAACGACAAGATGCTGCTACGAGGCAGCGGGAGACAAAATGCACAGTATAAGGGGTTCAGACTGAGGGGACCGGGCGGAGGGTGTGTATTGGGGATGGCGGGAGGAGGAAGATGTCGAGCGCGGGCAAGGCAGAGGCAGGGCACGGCGGAGGGCGTTGTTCAGACGCCGGGGTTCTCTGGAGCCAGCATTGCGGTCAGCACGAGGTCGAGCGAAAGGAGGCTGAGGAAAGCACGCACTGGCACGCCACTCAAACGAGTCGAAGGCGCTCTCGTGGACGATGGTGAGCCGGACACTGCGGCGCTTGAGCTGCTCGTTGAGCTTCGCCGCAAAGACCTTGAACCACCACTTTGCGCCGGTATTGCTCGGGCGCGGGATCGTGAGCGTCTCGAGGCGCTCGAGGCACGGCGCTGCGAGCGCAGCGCTCAGCGCCAGCTCAGCGTCGTCCGGGCGCGTTTGAATGTCCTTGTCGACGCCCGACGAGTACACCGTGAGGGTGAGGCTGACCAGTGAACGGTTGACGTGCGAGAGGAGGGTGCCGAGGGCCTCGACGGGGACGGCGAGGCCAAGGTGCTCGAGGTTCTCGCTCGCCAGGAGAGCGGGGAAGAAGGGGAAGTTGGTACCCGTGGTGACGGAGAGGTTCCAGACGGCGGGCGGGATATTCCTGGGCGTGTAATCGACCATCTTGGGCCCCTTGCGGTCCGGTCGACTTAGCTGGAGGGCGAGCGTCTTGAGAACCGGAAAGTTGGTGCGCGTGAGCGTGAGCGGCAGGTCGCGCCGCTCCTTCCACGCAGGGCGAGATGCGCGAGCGCCGGGTAGACGCCCGAGACGGCGAGCGCATCGGCACCGGCGAGGCGGAGGGTGTGGAGGGCTGCGGGCGCCACATTCCAGTTCAGCGCTCGCCATCAGAGTGAAAGAGATCGTACGCACTCGTCGATCCCGTGAGAACGCCTTTCAGGCTGGACCGGTCCTCGATGTGCAGTGTGTAAAGCTGGTCGAAACGGATGATGAAGCGCTTGAAGTCCCCGGTAGAGAGCGCGCGGGCCTTGAGGACGACGAGCGAGCGGATGGGCCCGCCGTACTTGGTCGCGAGGCGGAGGCTGCGCTCGCTCCAGCTCTGCGCGTACGACGGCTTGCGCTTGACAACGCGGTAGTCGGTGTTGATGAGGACTGAGCGGGTCTTGCGGCGGAAGACCTCCTGCGCCCAGGTCTTGTTGACGAGGACGAGCGTCTTAACGATGGTGCCGCGGGTGATGCGCTCCTGCGTGGTGGTCGGAGGCGGCGGGACGAGGTGGTCGAGGACCATGAGCCACATCTCGCGCGACAAGAGCGGGAGCGTCTTGGCCGCGGGGTGGTGATCCCACGCGCCCACAAGCCCACTGCTGCTCGAGTCGCCGCCCTGCCCGGAGTCCTGGGAGCCAGGCGAGGACGAGGACGGGCCGGACACCCCGCTGGACGAGAGGTTGGAGGCGGCGGTGCGCCTCGCCTTGCGGTTGCTCCTGGTCATTGTGGGAGGTGGCTGAGAGGCAGGCGAGTACGAGGTGGTGGGGAGAAGTGGTGGGAAGGAAGGAAGAGAGAGAAAGGCGCGAGCTTTGCGGCAAGTCACCCTCGTCGAGCGACCAGGCGAGACCGGATGAAGCCACGCGATAGGCCAGCGCAGCTCCTCCCAGTCACCTCTCGTCCTCTGAGCTCAGATTAGAAGCCTGCAGGCTGCCGTACAGCTTCACGCAAGGCCAGGCACACGCGTGGACACACTCCCCTCCTCGACCTTCGCAAATGGGCGAGGTGAGGGGCGAGAAAGCGCGCCGGACGGCTCGAGTTGCGCATTCGGCGTACACTCTCAAATGCTACTGTACGCATTTCTCCCCATACGGGCTTCTCCACTCAACCTGTTCAACCGAGGCGCTGGCGCCTCGATGCAGAGAATTCCCGGCGGAAAGGTTATAGCAGTTGCTGGCAGCGCGCTTCCCCTCTGCTCCTGTACACCTGTCCTCTCGCCGAGCGGGGCGGACCCTCTGGAGGAAGCCCGAACCCAGAGTCATCTACGATGATCTGAACGCGGGTAGACGGAGGGTCTGGGGTGGCAGGAGCAGCCTCCGGTCGGTTTCTTTTGCTTCCACTTTCTCTGCTTCCGGGTTCGACGCGCGCTGTCAGAGAGTACGACGAGTAGGAACAGTCTTGCACGCGATCTACGCGTTCGAGATACTCTAGAACGCCGCGGGAACTCTGCGAGGTAGCGGTCAGCTCCGTGTTCACTCGGCGCGGGTTGTGAGGAACGCACCCGTTCTTCCGCGAGTCGGACGTGGCTGCGGTGGGAGAGCGACGGCAGCCTTGTCAGCGGTCGATGCGAAGACGGGGAGAGGGGAAGAGCGAGGCGCGACGTACCGAAGAACTTCCCGTCCCGATCCCGCTGCACAGCTTGCACCTCCGCGATGCCGACGTTGATATCGAAGACGCTGCGCGCGAGGGCAGGGAAGCGTCAGTTCGTGTGCGCTTCGAACGCTCTCAGTCATCGACAACGGCGCGAAAGCGGAGAACAGCGACCGAGCGACGCACGTGACGTTGTGCCCACGGTCGCGCAGGCTGTCGAGCAGGTCGGGGCGGAAGGTCGACTCGACGGAGACCTGCGCGTGGGGGAGGGTCAGCATCTCGCTGCCTGGAAGAAAAGGACGAGCTGCGCGGCGGCCATCTTGCGCGCGGCCGCCCAGCGAAGGAACCCCCGGAAGCGAGAGAGCGCCGACTCACATACTCCGGCAGCAGCTGGTGGTGCACCCTCGGCGCCTCGACCGCGCTCGAAAGGTCGTGCCCCCAATCGAGGTTGAGGAGCGTCTGCGCGACGGCGCCGAAGATGCGCGAGCCGCCCGAGCCGCCCATCGAGAGGTAGACCGAGTCGGACGACGCGTGGTCCATGATCAGCGGCGAGGTTGAAGAGAGGGGACGCTTGCCGCCTTCGGGGTAGTTAAACGGCGAGGCTGCAGGCGGTGAGGACGTCAGCAAGTGCACAACCAGATAGCACAGCTCGACCCTTCCGACGAGAGCGACAGGAGTGACGAGCAAGAGGGAAGCCGCTGACTCACGCGTCAAGCCAAACGCATCTGGGATGCCCGGCGTCGCAAAGTCGTCCATCTCGTCGTTGAGGATCACACCCGTCCGGGCGTCCATGACGCGCGAACCGAAGATGAGGTTGACGGTCGTCGTGAGCGCGACGGCGCCGCCCCACTGGTCAATCGTCGAGAGGTGCGTCGTGCCGTGGTCCTCGAGGATGTCGAACTGCGGGTTGTAGTACGAGAGGGGGTGCGTGCGGTCCTGCGGGCGCGAGAGCGTCAGCTCCCACCTCGTAATCTACGCGAAACCGCGGGCCCCAGCCTCGAGCGAGCTGGTCATCCTTGCCGCAAAAGAGGAGAGCAGAACGCACGTCGGTAATGTTGGCCCGCACGGCGTCGGCGTACTTGCGTGTCGGGATCTCGGCGAGCTTGGCGTCATTGTGAATGAAGCGCGGGTCGCCAACGTTGGTGCGAGCAGCAAAGGCGACTGCGAGGGAGCAGCGCGATTGAATCAACTCACGGTCCTTCCGAAAGAGGGGAAGCGGAAGAGCGCCCAGGGCAACTCACACTTCAGCGCCTCGACGAAGCGGTGCTCGCTCAGCGGGGTCTGCCCGCCGTCGGCAAAGTCGTCGTACCCGTCAAGGACGTTGAGGAGGTGGCGGAGGATCGGCCCTCCGCTCGGGTAGCTACCAGTGTAGTACCTCCTCCCGCGGTACGTCCCCTCATCCGCGCGGCGCACGATCGCGCGGTACGCGCGCATGTCCTCGCGCGAGAGGATCCCGCCCGCGGCCTGCACCGTCTCGACGAGCGCGTCGGCGATCTCGCCCTCGTAGAACGCGCCCGCGCCCTCGCGCCCGAGGCGCTCGAGCGTCTCGGCGTACGCCTCGCGGCGGACGACGTCCCCCTCGCGGAGGAACTCCTGCCGATGGCCGTCCTTGGTCGGCTCGTCGCGCATGAACATCGCGGCCCAGTCGTCCTCGTCCTTGATCCACTCGCTGAGCGTCGGCCCGCCCTTGCCGCCCGTCCACTGGCTGATGCGCGCGTTCAGCCGCCGCGCGAGCTCCTTCCCGACAGCAAACTCGCGTGCGAGCTCCGCAGCAGGCGCGAACAGCCGCGCCCAGGGACGCCACCGCCGCACGCCGCGTACGCCGCTTCGAAGCCGCGAAGCTCGCCCGGCACGCCGACGGCGAGACCGCCGACCTTGCTCGCGCGCGCGGCGTTCCACTCGGGGTCGTCGGGGCGCGCGTCGGGCGTGAACATCGAGTGGTGCGCGAGCGCGGGCGCGGCCTCGCGGAAGTCGATCGAGATGGGGCGGGTGCAGCGCGGGTTCGAGTAGGCGGAGGGGAGGGTGGCGGAAGTGCGGTTGAGCGAGGGCGGGCGGATGACCATGAAACCGCCGCCGCCGATGCCGGATGAGAACGAGTTGACGACGCCAACGCAGAGCGCGCTCGCGATCGCTGCGTCTACCGCTGTGCCGTTTTCGCGGAGGACTGTAAGGCATGCAGTCAGTCTCGGCCAGAGGAGAAGGAGAGCAAGGGCTACGCACCGTCCACGCCGATCTGGCTACACCTCTCCTCCTCGGCCGCAACCGCTCCGTTCCACCCGCTCACAAGGTAGCTTGGGTTCCTCGTCCCCTTGCCCGGCGGCGGGAGGTGCGTCATGTCGGGCGTGTCCCTCTTCTTCCCCCCGTCTCCGCCTCCCCCTCCTCCACCGCGGCGCCCGATCGTGAGCGGGAGCACGATGGCGAGCACGACGCCCGCGAGGAGCAGTATGCCGAGGCATGCGAGCGCGCCCAGGCGGAGCGTCCTTGCCCGCCTCGCGCGGCGCAGCGTGCGGTCGGCGTCCTCCGCCGCGAGGGCGTCCTCGCCGCCGTCGATGCTCCCGGACGCTTCGGAGGCGAGTGGAAGCGGGTTGCCCGATGCGCGCGAGAGGGCGCGCTGGCGGTACGAGGGTCTGGCGGGGGAGAGCGTCGAGCCCGATCCTCCGGCGGGGAGGAGCGGGGTGCGCTCGTCGGTGGGAGACGACGGTGCGGACGGGGGTTCGCGTGCCCGTTCGTGGACATCGTGCGGGGCTGGTGGAGCTCTTCGCGGCTCGCAAGAGGGCGAGGGGCGGAGCGACGGAGGACAACCGGCGAGCGTCTCATCAGCTCCACCTCGGCGAGCGAACACAAGCAAGACGGACTAGACAGGTTTCAAGGGCGCGGCGATACACCGTAAGGGGAACGGCGATCTAGCTGCAAAGGTCTAACGGAGGCTGAGGGAGGAGCTTATGCACCGGAGAGGGGGAAGGCTGTGTACGAGGAGGCTGGAGGGAGGGGATGGTAAGAGCGTGCGAGGGTCTATTCGGCAAGAGAGGCAACGGCGAGAAAAGTCTAGAGAGCGTGCGGGCCGACGAGCAAGGCCGCCGGCGACGAGGGGAATCCCCAGTCGTCTTCGCTGTTCACGCGTTCACGCGCATCCGGTCAGTTGCGGCCGTCGTGCAACTCGGAAGCGTGCGAGAGAACGCACCGAGGCCCATCGAGTGAGAGGATCAGCGTGCAAACACATTCGAGCCGAGTCAGTGCCTCAAGGATGCGCAACGGCGCAGAGCTGCGGGTAGACCGTGAGCGCTCGTCTCGTCAGCTGGACGTTTTGAAGCGAAAGGTATGAAGCAGGGCGCACCTTGTCGTTGGCACGAGCCCGCAGGCTCGTGTACGGGAGCGTCTCGTACAGGGACGGGAACGTCGAGGACTGGCGCGCCTGGCGGGCGAGGGAGGGCGCGGCGGCGGTGCCGGCGGTGCTGCGGAGCCTCGTCGGCGGGGACGGCGACAGCGTCGTGGCGCGCGAGAGGTTCGCGGCCGTAGGGCGGAGTGGGCCTGTGCCGTTCCTGCCGGGCTTTTCGGGCGAGGCGACGGCGGCGGTAAACGACTCGGGTCGGAGGCGGAGGTTGGCGAGCACGCGGGCTTGCTCGCGGATGGTGCGGGCGAGTACGGGGTCACGGGTGATGATCATGGCTGGAGGCTGGGCGGAATGGAGTTGTTCACTGGACCGTCTGGGCTGGCGAGAGGAGGACGGCGAGGAGCGTCGAGGGCGAAAAGTGCGGTGCTGAGGCTGGCGTTGCGGGGGGTGTCGAGTTCATGCACTTGAGCAAGCGGTAGGTAGGAGGAAGAGCAGCGGAAGCACGAAGCAGCGCGAGAGCGTCAGCGGCGGGCGAACACAGGAGCGTCGAGGAGGCAGGGCAGTTGCGTCGAACGCAGCGGGGTGCAAGGGGCGGTGCGGCAGGCGCAGTTCGCAACGGCTCGCTCGCGTGCTCCTTGACGCGCACACACGGCCGGGAAGCGGAACGACGAGGCGCGAACCCAAAGCGCCGGGGTCGACGTCAACGAGCAGGAGGCAAAGCGCCGGCGGGACGCGCGCCGATTCTGGCAGGCAGCACAGAGGAGGCCAGCGCGTTCAGGCCAGGCAGCACGACGCCAAGGGGGACGACGCGGGAGGAGGAAGGAGAGGTTGCGGAGACAAGGCAAAGTCCTCGCTCTCGCTCGCGTAAAATCGGACGACTAGCGGACAATCCGTACGAGTGCACTGCAACTGCAGGGAGGCTGATCCGAGCACGCCCAGAGGAAAGTGATGAACACGAGGGGGACCCGGGCCCGGCGGCCGCTCCCTCCCGTCCTCCCGCCAAAGCTCCGCTTCGAGAGCGACCAGGGCGATCGACGCCTGCGCCCACTGAGAGCCTCCGCCGAACCCAGTCGCGCACGTCCAGTCCCGCGGCACCCGCCCCCGCCGCGCCCGCCCACCCTCGCCCCTCGAGCGCCACGCCCTCGCGCGTCCTCCCCGCCCGAACCACCGTACAGGCGCACGTGCAACGCGTCTCCCCCGCCCCAGGCTCCGCTTCGCCCCCCGCCGCGCACATCCGCTGCTTACCAAGAGCTCGCACCGCCGCGCACTCGGCTCATCCGACCATGTCCGCCCCTCCGCCGCCCCAGCCCCCGACCTTCTATCCGCCCCAGTACAGCTCGAGCAACGTCCTCGGCGCCGCAGGCTGGGGCTCAGACACGGCGTCGTCCTCCCGCCCGCGCTCGGGCAGCATCTATGTCGATGCCGCAGGGGGAGACAACGACTCCGGCGCCAACGACGCCTACTCCGACTCGCCCGCGTATGAGGGCTCGATGCCGCCCGAGCAGGGCTCGTCTCGCAACGCGTACGCGGACGCCGAAGCCGACGCCGAAGGTGGCCCCGGCGACAAGAAGAAGGCGACGAGGGGCGCCCGCGCGTGCTTGTTCTGCAGGAAGCAGAAGATGAAGTGCGTCGGCGGTGAGGACGGCCCGCCGTGCACCCGCTGCAAGAAGGGCGGCAAGGAGGTGAGCTGTCGCGCGTCTTCCCGGCCGAGGAGGGACGACTAGCACTCTTCGCGCAGTCGTCCTTCTCACCCCAGCTGCAGATTCGTGCCGTTCACTGACATGCGTTGTACCCGCAGTGTATCTTCGAGGAGAGCCAGCGTGGCAAGCGTAGCAACCGCAAGACGGATGCGATGGTGCGCTTTCGCTCTCGCCCCTCTCCTCCCCTCGTGTTGACCCCGCGTACCCTCGACCCTTCCTCCCATGTCTCCATTGTCGCTCAACCGTGCCGTCTCCACCTTCCACCCGCCCAACAGGCCAAGTCGCTCAAGTCGATGGAGGCCAAGCTCGAGTCGGTCCTCGCGTCTATCTCGAACCCAGGCCTGCTCGCTGGCTCGGGCGGGCTCGTCACCGACGTCTCGCAGCAACTCCCGGCCGTCCCGCTCAACTCGGGCCCGGGCGGCGCCGAAGGGCGCGGCGACATGCACGCCGGCGTCGACCCGTCGGTCGTCGCCAACGCGCTCGAGAACTTCCGCAACGGCGGGTCCGGCACGTCCAGCGCGAACGGCAACGGGCCGCACCGCCCCATCCCGACGCGCGTCGACTCGGAGAGCGCCATCACGCGCCGCGAGCCGATCGTCCTCCCTTCGATCCCGTCCATCGCAGCGCAGAACGAGGGCGTTCGGTTCGGCATCGGCGGCGGGGTCGGCACGCACTCGGACATCGGGCCGAGCCGCACGGGCGGGCACCCGCTGCACACGGGCCAGCAGGGCATGTACGCGGCGCAGCACCACCCGCTCACCCCGGGCGGGACGCACCTCGCGCTGACGCCGCAGAACGGCGCGCCGCTCGCGCTCCCGCCGCACCACGCCGCGCACGCGCACGCGCACCACGTCCACTTCCCCGCGGGCTTGCCGGCGGGGGCGCCCGGGCGCGGGTCCGTCGCGGGGAGCAGCACGAGCAAGAGCTCGCCGATGGAGTGGAGCGGGGTCAAGGACCCGAATGCGGCGGATGGGAGCCCGAGGCTGCACAGTCTCCCGGACAACACGCTCAACCCGTGCGTCCTCTTCCCTCCTCCTGTTGCGCGCGGGCGGAAGTGCTGACTCGGGACTGCCCATGCACCCAGGCTCGGCCTTTTGGCCGAGGCGTCGCTGCGCAACACGCGCAAGCGCCCCGTCGACCTGACAGAGGAGTACGACGTCACCACGGACGACATGGACGGGCCGGGCGTCGGCGGTGCGGGCAAGGGCAAGGGCAAGGGGAAAGGCAAGGGGAAGGGGAAGGGCGCGAAGGGCAAGGAGAAGGAGGGCGAGGGTGAGCAGGAGGACGACGGCGAGGAGGGGCCGGACAAGAAGAAGCGCAAGAAGGAGCTCGGCATGGCGAACAGGAACTACTTCGCGCCCGGCCCGATGAACAGTGTGTCCTCCCTCCTTCTCTCCATTTCGAGCCGTACTGACGCTCCGACTTGCAGTCCTCCCGCTCCGCCGCATCGTCATCGAGCAGCGCATGCCGCCCGCGCTCCTCGAGGAGAAGATCCTCTCGGTCGAGGAGGTCGTCGAGCTCTTCCAGCTGTTCTTCGAGGTGCGCTCTTCCTTCCTCGTGCGCTTGTGGGCTATGCTGACCCTCGACTCGCAGCACTGCGCGCGCCACTGCCCCTTCCTCGACCCCGAGATCCACACGCCCGCCGCGACGGGCAGCCGCTCGCCGTTCCTCTTCACCTGCAGTGCGTCATTTCTCCTCACGTCGTGCATGCCCTGCCCGCGCAGTGTTTCATGTAGCTCATGAGGCTGAGCTGACATCCCGGCGCGTATTCTCGCAGTCTGCACCGTCGCCGCGCGGTACTACACGAAGCGGACGGACGACCTGTACCGCAAATGCCTCCGGATCGCCAAGCGCGTCGCGTTCGACGTCATGAGCAAGGGCTACAAGAGCACCGAGATCTGCCAGGGCTTCCTCCTCCTGTGCAACTGGAACCAGCCGGCGGAGCGCTTCGAGGAGGAGCGGACTTGTGAGTTGACCTCCGCAGTCGGCGTTCATCCGTCCATGTGGACTTCGTGCATGCTTTCGAACCTTCGGAGTCGTTTACTCACACCTTCTCCCACCTCGCTTTGCAGACCAGTTCAGCGGCCTCGCGATCCGCATGGCGACCGACCTGAACCTGCACCGCAAGACGATCGCGCAGCTTCCGCCGGACGTCGGCGACGAGACGCGCGTGCTCTACGAACGCGAGCTTCTCAACCGCGAGAGGGCGTGGATGTACTGCTTCATCTGCGACCGCTCGTGCGTCCGCCTTCCCTCCTCCCCTCGCCGCCGGCTGACAGGTCTTCGCGCCGCCGCAGTGTCTCGACCCAGATGGGCAAGCCGCACGCCATTTCGAAGGAGGACTTCCTCATCCGCAACGCGACAAACTGGTGGCGCCAGCCGGGAACGCTCGCGTCTGACTCGGGCCTCAGCGCGATGGTCGAGATGCTGCGCATCGTCGTACGTCCCTCCCTTCTTCCTCGCGCACCGCACTCCGCTGACCCTCGCTTCCATCGCAGGGCCGCATGATCGACGTCCTCTACTCGGACACGCGCTCCGTCTCGGGCCTCAATGCGCACCTCGACTACCCGATGCTCATCCGCGCGTTCCTCCAGCAACTCGACCAGTGGGGGCGCGAGTGGTCTGACCCGCGCCTGCAAGCTGGCATCCCGGAGGACGACTCCCTCCGCACGCGCGGGCTGATGCGCGAGTTCTACCTCGCGTAGTGCGTCGTCCCACTCCACTTCTCGACTCGGTGCGCGTGCTGACGAATGTCTCCGCACGCAGTTACCGCCTCTTCCTCCTCTCTTTCGCCGTGCAGCACGCGCTCGACGACCCCTCGTCGGCGATCGACCTGCCCAGCTACTGCGTGCTGTGCTTCGAGGCAGCTGAGCGCATGATCGTTATCATCCGCGACCACCTCGGCCCGCAAGGCATCCTCCGCTACGCGATCGTGCGTACCCCTCCCCATTCTCCCACCTCGCCTTGGCTCACCCCGTTCCCCGCAGGACTCGACGTTCGTCTACGCGAGCTACGCTGCAACTTTCCTCCTCAAGCTCGTTTCGCCGACTTTCGCGTCGTTCATCGACGAGCAGGCAGCGATGCGCCTCGTCCGCGAGACGGCCGACATCCTCGAGGCGGCGGTGGACGAGCAGCACACGCCGGCGCTCTGTGCGTGCTCCCTCCCCATGCCCGACAAACACGCACCAGCTCACTCACTCGCGCCATCCTCGCAGATGCCTCGTTCCTCCGCATGCTCATCGACAACAAGATCAACGGTCCGCGCACGGCGGCCAACTCGCGGGCGCCGACGCGGCCGGCCTCGCCGAACCCCGCGTCGGGCAACCAGGGCGGGATCTACATCAACAACCTTTCGATGGCGAATGGCGGCGGCGGCGGCGCGGACGGCGTTTCCGGGGCGAGCGTCGCGCACGGCCTCGAGTCGTACCTCAAGAGCCGGGCGCCGTCTCTCGGCCCCGAGTTTGCTGGGCTTGCAGGCGCGGGAGGCGCGAACATGATGAGCGGCGGCGAGTTCGGCGTCGGGAGCTTGGGCTTCCCTGCTGAGCTCGGGGGTGCGATGATGAGCGGCGAGTTTGGCATGGGCGGCGCGGACGGCGGGTTCGACTCGCTCATGGTCGACGACGTCCTGAGCGCGAATGGGTTCTGGTCCAGCATGCTCATGGTGCGCTCTCCCTCCCGTCTCCTTCCTCCTTCCCAGTGCTGACTCCCCCCGCGCGCAGCCCGGTTTCGGCGGCACGGCAATGGGTCTCTCCGGCGGCTCGGGAACGTGCGTCCTCTCTCTCTTCGCCCCTCTTTCTGCCCGCTTACGCCCTCCCCGCGCACGAACGCAGCATCCTCGGCAACCCGCACGACCCCTTCTCCGTCACGCCGTTCCACTCGCGGCCGCCCTCGCCCTCGGGCGGCGCGCGCCCCTCTCGGCGGCGGCGGCACCGGCGCGGGGTACGACTTCCAGCTGCTCGCGTCGACGCCCGCGGCGTTGAACGCAGCGCCGGTAGCGCCGGCACCTGCATCGGCGGAGGAGTCGGGCGCGGGTGCCGCAGCGGGGGAGGCTGCCGCGTCAAGCGAGCCTGCGCCCGCGCCGGCGACGGAGGCTGCACCCGAGGCCGCGCAGCAGGCGGGCGAGGTGCAGCCCAAGGCGGAGGAGGGCGCCGCACCCGCGGAGAGCGCCTGATCCAGCGTGGAGGGAGGGAGTGCTGCTATCGCTTGAAGGACTGTAGATGCCGTGATTCTCGATAAAAGGGTGCGAACGCCGCATGTTGTTAGTGTGCTTCCTTGGAGAGCACGGGCGCGGGGTCTACTGTGTACAACGAATGCGAGTGCAACTGCTTTGATTTCACTTCCTCCCCTCTGCGCGCTTCTGGCTCCCGAGGCGCTGCTCAGAGCTTGCCCTTAATCTCCTCGGCGAGCTTCTTGAGCTGGTCCATGTCGGCCTTCTGGGCGGGCCAGCCGACAACGAGGCCCGACTCGTCCGAGGCCGATGGCTTGGGGATCACTGCGAGCGAATGAGGTGGTGAGCGACCATGGTTCGGGAGACCGCGGTGGAGCAGAAGATGACGGGGTGGGCAGGACGTACTGTGGAAGTGGACGTGCTGCGACGAGAGGACGCGACAAGGAGGGGCGGAGAGGTCAACGAAGGCGTTGTGGTAAGCGGAGAGGACGGAAGGTGCGCACGTCCACAACCTGGTGCGCGATCTTGCCGTTGTTCTGCCAGTGCGGGACATTGTCAGTCATCGTGCGCTGCGTCCACGCAAGTGCCCACGCGAGCGGCACGCTTGAGCAAGCGAAGGGGAGCGCGGACGAACCTGCAGGATGTTGTAGTTCTCGACGCCCTGGGCGACAGCAATCTTCTTGAGCGTCGCGAGGATCTCGCCGAGGTGCTCGTCCGGGACGTCGTGGAGCTTCGGGGCATGGTCTGCGGGCCTGCGGGCGTGAGCGGTCGTGCTGAGCAGGCGGAGGGGCGAAGAACGCACACTTGGGGATCACGAGCGCGTGTCCAGGCGCACAGGGACCGACGTCGAGGAAGGAGTAGCTGCGGCGAGCGGGGTGAGCCATGCAGTCGATCCGGGCGCAAGGAAGCGCGAGACGCACACCGAGTCGGTCTCGATGAGCTTGAACGAGGGGATGTCGCCCTTGATGATCTTGCAGAAGATGCAGTTGTCGTCGGTCTTGTGCGAAGCCATGGCGGTCGTCGAGAACTGCGCCGGGTAGTGAGGGATGGTCAGCCCGGCTCTGCGAGGTGGGAGGATGCGAAGTGGTGGTGCACACGCGCAGCGGGCGAGCGGGACCTGGCGCACCGCTGGACGAGATTCGGAAGCCATCCTCGACCCTCCTTAGCCCGTACAGCAGCCTCGGTCGCGTGGGAGGTTCTCATCAGTCGGAGGAAGACGACCCTCTCCTCCCCGTCTCCACAACATTGCGGTGAGGCGGCGGGTGGCCCTCCAGTCCCTCCTCTGTAGTATCGAGGCTCCAAGGGTGTGACTGACCTTTCGGAGTGTGTGCGGCGCGGCGGACGAAGGTGGGGCTGCGGGGACGGGGAGACGCGCGAGCAAGCGGCGGGACAGCGGCGCGGGTCTGGCGTGCGGCGATGCGGAGCACGGTGGGCAGCTGAGCGGGTCAACCGGTGCAGAAGCTAGCGGGTAGGTGAAGAGGGACGAGCGAGGCCGGCTGCGTCGTCGCAGGTTGGCTCCCGCCGCTTGCGCTCGCTCTGCGCGCACATCCACTGGGACATCTGGAATCAGCTGGTGAGGGTGCCTGACCGCTGCTCTTGCTGCACCCAGCTTCTGCAGCTTCGCGGCGTCGTCCTCGCTCTCCCGCTCCTCCTCCCGGGCAACGTGCGACCCTCTCCTGACAGCAGCACCGCCTCGCCGACTGCGGCCAGGACGAGGGCTGCGGCATGATCAGCGCTCCTATGCAAGGCCCGCGGATGTCCCGGACGGAACCCGGTGCCTCCTGTCCGCCTCCTCGCTTCTCTCCCGACTCCCGTTACTCCACCGCCCCGCCACCATGGGCGAGAGCCCGAACGGCTACCAGCGTCTCAGTCGTGTAAGCGCAACGCTCCAGCGCAAGCCCCGCTACAGCCGCGACCTCAGTGCGAAGGACGCCCCCGGGTTCGCTCAGCACGACGCGAAGCGCTGCTTCACCATCCACGCAGACCCACATTTTGTGCTCTTCCGTACGTGCTGTACCATCTTCCCCATTGCGGCACGCTAACCTAGTAGTGCGGTCGTAGTGCAGGCTCTGGGCTACTCTGCCGCCGGGGCAACCGCCTTCGCTGAGCTGCTGTGCGGGCGCATCGAGGCGTGGTTCCTCGCCGCCTACCTCGACTACGAGTTCAATGCCTACCGCGTCTGGATCGCCTCCCCTCGCTTCGACCTCCCCGCCCACGTGCAACCCTCGCCCGGTGCGCGACCTTCCTTCCTCCACCAGGCTCCTCGCTCAAACGCCTCGCCATTTGCAGGCCTGACCACCAACTTCCACATCACTCTCCGACCGACGACGCACGAGCTTGGCGCGCTCAAGGAACACCCCGTGCGCGACGTCGAGTTTAGCGGGCTGCCGCAGCTGCTGGCGCCCCCGCTGGTGCACCCGGCGATGCGCGAGTACGCAATGAGCGACGCGACGCTCCTGAGCTGCAAGAGCCCGTCGTTCCAGAAGGTTACCGCGGATAGTGCGTTCTTTCCTCGCTCCCGTCTCCTCCATCCTGACCGGTGACCTCTTGCATCCTCAGACCCCGTCCTCTCGATCCTTCACACCCCACCGCCCCGCCCCGGCTATTACCGTTACTTTGACCTCCTCACGCTCCTCTCCCCTCCCGCGCCGCGGCCGCTCCCCTTCGCGACGCTGCTCCTCGGCAATGACCACCTCCAGCGGCCCGTGGTTGCCCCGCCTCCCAAAGAGAGCATCTTCCGCCTCTCCTGGTCCGCCGACACCTCGCACCTCGCGCCCCGGGAGGTCGCGCACCTCGCGACCCTGCCCGCGGGGACCTTCCTCCTCCCGTCGGCGGCGAGCGCGCCGAAACTCACGGCGTCGGCGCTGGACAGGGGCGAGGACGTCCCCGGGTTGTGCGTCGTGTGCGAGGAGCTGCCGGCGACGTACCCGCGGGCGAGGCGGTAGGCGCCGGGCAGGCGCGTGGACGAGGGGTGCAGGAGAGCGGCGCGGCTTCAATGGTGCGGAAGACACCTTCGGCACCACGTCGCAAACCCTCGTCGCCCCCTTATCTCTTGAGAGACGAAGTGACGCGGTGCGTGCGAGAGAGAGAGGCGGTACGCTCCATCCTCCGCGTCTTGCCTCTTTGCCGCCGACTCGCCCCACGCAATCGCCGAACCGTGACAGGAAGCGCCTCGTATTTCCCTGCAGCTGGACACTCTACCCCTCTCCGCATACATGACGGTGCAGTCGCCGCCGCCGCCGCCGCCACCACCGCCGCCATCGCTGGAGCCCGCACCAAGGTGCGCCGGCGCGCCATAGCTCCCGACGCCGCCGTACCCGACGGTGCCGCCGTCCCTCCCACTCGGGATCCACCCGCCGCCGGTGCGCTGCGGCGGCTCGCGCCGCGAGCGCGGGAACGTCGCCGGGAGGCCCTCGCACACGAGCGCGACGCCCTCGATGGGCTCGCCGCGCTCGATCCGCGCGGCGGTGATCCGCTTGTCGGCGGCCGAGGAGGGGAGGAGGAACGTCCCTGCGGGGAGGCGCGCGAGGTACGCTGCGGGCGTGAGTGCGACGGCGGAAGGCGAGGCGGTCCACGAGAAGCGCCAGGTCGAGCCGCGTGCGGCGGCGCTGGGGCTGGACTTCCCCTTGAAGAGCGGCGAGAGGAGGGTGAAGCAGTCGTCGTAGAGGTAGTAGCCGCCCTTAGTCGGCGGCGGGTCGTCGAGCAGTCGCAGGGCGGGGTCTGCACACGAGCGAGAGATGAGTGAGGCGCGCGCGAGCGGGCGAGAGCGAGACGCACTCTCGGGCGTCACCTTGCGGTAATTGTCGCTCCACATGCACCGGCGCTCCGTGACGTTGTCGACCTCGTCCGAGCGGGTCTTCGACGACTGCGCGAGGATCTGCGGCACGCCGTAGAAGTCGCACTCCCGCCGGGCGCGGCCGTTTGTCATCTGGGCGAACTCGTTCGTGAGCGGCCGCAAGACGAGGTGAAAGTCTTGGAGCAGACCTGGATGCGCGAGGTGTAGGGTGGTCAGCGCGGTATAGGACCGCAGAGGGGCGAGGGGGCGTACCAGGCGACGAGCGGACGTAAGGAGCGGAGTGCGACCGCGGCGCGACGACCCACACACGGTACGCGTCGAACTTGTTGGCCTGCCAGGCCTCGACAAGCCAAGCCTCGATGCGGGAGCAGAGCAGCTCAAGGAAGGCGTGCGCAGAGGGCTCCGAGTATCCGTGGGCGAGCACTGCATCGTCGGCGAAGCGGGGTTAGCTCGATCTCTTGGTACAGCGGAAGGAGGAACGCACAGAACGCGTGAAAGGGCGGGTCCGGATGGATGGTGAACATGCGCGCCTTGTCGTGCTGTGCATAGTCAGGGGCGTCCTTGGCGTTCCGGTCCCGCTTGTACCGCGGGATTCCATCGTACACTGCGCCTACGCGGCTCTTGCGATGGTACCCCGTCGCCGTGCGGCCCATCGCGCTGGTGGCGAGCGAGAGAGAGGAAAGAAGCGGAGGGTCGGAGCGCTGGGAGGTTCCGCGGCCTCGGCGGCGGCAAGTCCGAGGAGCAGCCACGAGAGGAGGTAGAGAGCGAGGCGGAGTCCGTCGCCGAGCAGCGGCCGCAGCAAGCGGGGGAAGCCGCCCGCACCTCGGTCGTTCGATGATAACGGGGAGGAGGAGGAGGGCGTCACCAGCGCTGGCGACCTGTGAGAAGCGCGAGCGCAGTCAGAGACGGTCCAGCAGCGTGCGCGAGCCTCTCGGGCCGCTGTCAAGTCAATGCGCGGGAAGCGAGCATCGTGGTGAGAGCGAACCCTGCTTGGACGACGCTCACCTCCAGCCCCTCCGCTGCTCGCGAAGAGACACTCCCTGCAGAGCCTCCTGTCGAGCACAAATCCCGCACGGCCAACCTCCGCAGCCCGCGCCGCTCTCCGTCCCCTCGCTCGCACTCCTCCTCCGCACACGGGCGCCGACCTCGAGCGGAGTCCGCTCCAGCCCCTGGAGGCTCGGTGCTTGCTGGGCCACTTGATGTAGGCGCTCGAACTCCAGTTGAGCGGCCGGCAGACCGCCCGTCGGCGACGCCGACGACAAGGGCGCCCCTCCTCCTGTTCGAGCTGATGAAGTTTGGGCGGTCGTCGGGGGCTACCTGCGGGAGCTGAAGGCTCGCAAGAGGCCAACTTCGGTAGCGTGCTGTGCGCCTCGCAGCTCTGGTGGAGGCCCTCCCACCTCGGCGTCTTGCGATGTTCCCCTCGACCGCGCTCTCCAGTCCTGCTCACCACGCTTCTCGCCTGCTCAGGCTTGTCTCCGCTCTATGGCGCGAGTCTCTCGACGTCGCGGCTCACCTGGCGGTCTATGAACAACCGCTTACTCTTTGCCCGCGCTACATCACCGAGCACTCGTCCCTCCCGCCAAGGTCGAACCCTCCGCCCTCGGCATCGGCAAAGTCCCTCGCATGCGGCGCATGCACCACCGCCTGCTCCTGCGCCGGTGCCTGCGACCCCCTCCTCGAGAGCGGGTACGTCGCCGGCAGGCCCTCGCACACGATCGCGACGCCCTGCACTGGGACGCGGTTCTCGTCGAGCTTGATGGCCGACGGGCGGACGTCGTCCACGCTCGTCGGGATCGAGAACGAGATGCCGGGGAGACTTGGGACGTTGGGGCGGCGCATTGCGTGCAGGTTCGCAGGGGCGGACCACGAGAAGCGCCAGGTCGAGGAAGTGGGGGCGGGCGTGTCTGCCGTGAGAGGCGGCGAGAGGAGCGTGAAGGTGTCGTAGTAGAGGTAGTAGCCCGGCTTGGTCGGCGGCGGGTCGTCCAAGTCCGGAAGGGCGGGGTCTGCGGCGCGCGCCGAGCGTCCGAGCAAGGTCAGCGCGGCTGCGGCGAGATGGCGCGGGACGAGCGCAACGCACTGTCCTTCGTGACGAGGTGGTAGTTGTCACTCCTGACAATCAGCTCCTTCGTCGGCGTGCGGTTGTTCGGCCCTTCGGGATGCGCCGCCATCTGGGGCACGCCCGGCGGGCAGTGCCACGGGATCTTGGCTTCCCCGATGAGCCTAGGGCTCCCGCCCAGCTCGTGCGTCCGCGGCTTGAGCGTTAGGTGGTACCCCTGGAGGAGGCCTGCACGGAGGAGGCGGCGTCAGCGCATGCTTGCGAGGGGACGAGAGGGGGAGAAGAGCGCACCGAGCGAAGGGCGCGCGAACGGCGCGTCGCCCGACTCGATCGAGACGACCCAGACGCGGTACGCGTTGAAGTAGTAGAGGTGGAATGACTCCCAGAACCACGCCTCGATGCGCGTGCAGAGCAGATCGAGGACGAGGTGCGCGGCTTTGTCGGCGTACCCGTGCTCGCGAACTGGGGCGAACGAGCGCGGGAAATGTCAGCGTCGACATCGTGATGGGAAGGACGGTTTGAATCGTACGGAAGGCGTGAAGCGCAGGGTCGGCGTGGATCGTCCACTTGCGGCCCTTGTCCGGCTGGCCAAACTCGGGTGGCTTCTTCGCGAGGCGGTGGTGCTCGTAGCGCGGGACCCCCGAGGCGACCTCGCCGACGCGGTTGCGCCGCCAGTAGCCCGTCTTGGTCTGGCCCATCGCGGGTGAGCCGGGGATGGAGAAGCGGAGAAAAGAGCGGCGGGGAGGAGGTCGACAAACGCGCCGGAAGGTCCGTGGAGGCACAGCGGAGACTCCATGGGGCGCAGACGGAGACGGCAGCGGGGCGGTCACCTGCTCGGCACCGCCTCGATGGACCATGGAGAGGAGACGGTGAGGAGGCGGGAAGGCGAAGCTTTGCATGCGGGCAGTCGTAGCAAGCGCTCACGCATAAAGCAGAACTCCGTTAGAGCCGTCGATCCAGCTGCATCCTGCAGGCAAGCATACACGAGAGGCGAGAGCAGAGCGGGAGGCGAGAGCGGAGCGCGAGGCAACCCACGCCAAAACGACGCGAACTCGTGAAGCGACTTGAGTCGTCGCGAGAACCCGCGACCTCGATCTTGCACGTTAGCGCGACGCCTTCATCGTCTTGATGTACCTCGTAATACGCCGCACTGCGGGCGCGCAGCGCCCCGAAGCGAGAGCTGCGAGTTACGGAGGGCGAGCGGCGCGGTACGCACGAGGACTAGCGGATACGACAACGACCTCCTCCTCCTTACGTCTCCCTCTCCTCCTCTACCACCTTCCCTGCCCGCGGCACCCGCCGTGCCAGACCCACGCCCTGCAGCGCCTACTTCCCCGCCTCCTTCGCTGCGTCCGCCCCGAGACCCCAGTACCGGTTGAAGCGCATCCGGACGCCCTCCCAGCCATCGAGCGCGGGGCGGCAGTCGATGAAGAAGGCGAGGTTCGGGCGGAAGTTCTCCTCGGGCGCGGCGGGCGCCTGGCCGGCAGGAGGAGGGGGCGTGAAGAGCCCGGCGCCGCGGCCGGTGTAGAAGTCGATGACGTAGCGGATGCGGACGGACTCGGGGGTGTCGGAGGGGGAGGAGGTCGGGGAGGAGGAGGAGGAGGAGGAGGCAGAGGTAGGAGGGTGGAGGGGGCGGTCCACAAGCCAGTCGTGCCGGTCGAAGGGGGCGGTGTAGCTGCGCGCGCAAGGGGGGCTGGTCAGCGCGTGAGAACAGCATGAGGGAAAGGAGGAAGCGCACCCGATGAGGGACTTCCAGCGCGCGCGCGGGCTGACCTCCTTGGGCTTGCCGACGAACGAGACGAGCTTGCTGCCCGTCTCCTCGCCGGGCTTGAGGCCCATGGCCTCGCGCTCCCAGTCGAGGACCTGGTTCCACGCGCTCGTTGACGGCGTTGTGGATGGGGACGACGATGCCCATGTCGCGCGCCTGCGGGTTGCGCTCCTTGCGCTGCAGGGCCGAGTAGAAGGACGCGGGCGAGGGGTAGACCCAGTTCTCCTCGTTCGGGAGGGCGGCTGCGCGCTCCGACTCGTGCATGGGGCATGCCGAGGGTGGCACGTCCGAGTGGGCACTGGCGGGTGCGGGTTCGGGTGGAGGGGCGGTGCTCGAGGAGGAGGAGGAGGAGGAGGAGCCAGCGGGGGATGGATGAGACCTCGCGCTCTGTGCTGAGGAGGTGGGCGTGCGGGTCGTCGTCTGCGCCGCGTGCCGGGAACGAGTGCTTCTGTGGCGGTGCGGTGTTGCCGTGCTCGTCGAGCCACTTGGAGCGGGTGTCGTGGTCAACGGGGCACGCAGAGGCTGGGGGCGGGTCCTGCGCCGTCGGGGTGCTCGAGAAGGGCCACATGGCTGCTGGTATGGCTTCTCAAGGCGCAATACAGCGAGGGTCAGGAGGGAAGAGCGACGAGAGCTTCATCAGCTCGGAGCAGCGTCGAGACATTTCCACCGCACACTGCACCCCGCATGAACAGCAGCTGCTACTACAGAGCCACTCCCAAGCTTGAACTAGCGCAGTTCGCTGGATCAGGTCCTCGCCGTGCGGTGGGTTGAGGGACGCGTCTCGGCGAGGTCGGTTCTCTCGCTCCTGCGCTCTCTCTTCCTTCGCTGCTCGTACCTGGAGCCACGATGACCTCGCGCGTGCTCTCGAGGGCATCCACGCTCGAGAACAAACTCGACCACCTCTCCCTCCACGACGACAACGCCCAGCAGCAGCCCCCGCAACCCGTCAAGCGCCCCTCGACCCTCGCGAAACCCACCACAAACCCAAAGGTCCGCCCCGTTCTCTCCGTCCCTGCAGCTGTACTCACCTAGGAGCCCTCCTGAGCAGCTCGCACCCATCCGCCCATCGACCAGCGGGCCCTCCTCGACCGCCCCCTCATCATCCAACATCGCCCGCGCCTCGCTCCTCAAGCCCTGCATCGCCCCGCCCAGCACCGCCACTTCCACCGCAACAGGGAGCAAGATCCGCACGGGTGCACCGCCGGTCGCGCCGCCGTCTGGCCTTCCGAGCAAGTACCAGGGCGGGAGCAGCGCGCGCGCACCCACGACGGGCGCCGTGCCGCCTTCTTCGTCGGCGTCGTCGTCCGCGTCCTCCTCCTCTTCGACGCTGCGTGCCCGGCCCGGCCGCCGCGAGCAGCAGCGGGCGCACCGCGCCCCCGCCGCCGGCGTCGGCGTCCGACATTGGCGCGTATGACGGCGGGTTTGAGCGCGACGAGAAGAGCGCGGCGGGCGCGGGGGCGCAGGCGGCACAGATCGTCAAGGGCGAGGCGGCGAAACTGCTCGCGATGGACTCGAGTGCGGCGGGAAGGTGCGTCCTGGCGTCTCTGCATCCAGGACCTCACGCGTAACGGGATACTCCGCCCTGTTTCGTGTGTAGTGTCCCTGGATATGCCGAGTTGACGCCCTTCACCTCGCACACAGCCACCGCACGACGGTGCCGTTCTCGCTCTCGTCCTTCGAGATCGGCAAGCCCCTCGGCAAGGGCAAGTTTGGACGGGTGTACATGGCGCGGACCAAGGCCGAGCCCAAGTACATCGTCGCGCTCAAGTGCCTGCACAAGGAGGAGATCGTCAAGAACAAGGTCGAGAAGCAGGTCCGGAGGGAGATCGAGATCCAGTCGCACCTGGCGTGCGTTCATCCTCCCCTTTCTATTCTCGCCGGGTGAGCAGAGGCTGACGACGATGCGCGCGCAGACACCCGAACATCCTCCGCCTGCACGGCTACTTCCACGACGAGCGGCGCATCTTCCTCATCCTCGAGTTCGCCGGCCAGGGCGAGCTGTACCGCAAGCTGTCCAAGGTTGGGCGGTTCGGCGAGAAGCGTGCAAGCCGCGTGGGTTTCTTCTCCCTTATGCTCAAGCACTCCGCTCACCCCGCATCACGCCGCTCTCGCAGTACATCGCCCAGATGGCGGACGCGCTCGCGTACCTGCACGCGAAGCACGTCATCCACCGGGATATCAAGCCCGAGAACATCCTCATCGGCGTCAATGGCGAGCTCAAGATCGGCGACTTTGGGTGGAGCGTGCATGCGCCGGGGAACCGGTACGCCCTCCCCCTTCTCTTCCTCTCTTTCGCGCTGACGCCCTCACCGGCACGCGCAGCCGCTCGACGCTCTGCGGCACGCTCGACTACCTCCCGCCCGAGATGGTCGAGTCGAAGGACCACACAGCGGCGGTGGACTTGTGGGCGCTCGGCGTCCTGACGTACGAGTTCCTCGTTGGGGCGCCGCCATTCGAGGACATGAGCGGGCACGCCGCGACGTACAAGAAGATCACGAGGCTCGAGTACACCATCCCGCAGCATGTCTCGCCCGAGGCGGCCGATCTCATCCGCAAGGTGCGCTTCTCCCCTCTGCCTCCCTCCCTCTCTCTCTCGGTGGGGGCAGGACCCCACCCGCTCACACGCCCGCATTGCACAGCTCCTCCGCCTGAACCCGCTCGACCGCCTCCCGCTCAAGGACGTGGCCACGCACCCGTGGATCAAGAAGTACGAGAAGGCGCCCGGCGTCGCCTCGACTGCGAGCACGCCGGCGGGGCGCGCGAGCCGGTAGCGGGCGCGTCTGCGGTGGGAGGAGGAGTAGGGGAGAGAGGGAGTGGGTCTGCCTTTCGCAGCTGTTGTTTATCTAGTTCTAGCACCGCCTTGCATTCGAGCGCTCCCGTTCCTCGCGCACCGCCTCTCTCTGAAGCAGGAGCACAAGGAGAGGGAGAGCACGGAGTATTGCACCGCTACCGCTTGACGGGCGCCATGCGGAGCACCACGCCGCGGAGGCTCTTGCCCCACCCGCCGAGGAGCGGCGTCCTGCACACGGGGCAGTGCTTGTCCAGCTCGGGATCGCCCTCGTCGTCCTCGCTCCCTCCCCCTCCCGCCATCCTCTGCGCCAGCGTCCCCCCTCCGCGGCCCCTCCTCGCGCGTGGGAACCCCGCCGCAGCGCTGAGCCCGCCGCCGCCGGCGCCTCCTCGGCCACCACCGCGGCCCCCGCCCCCCGGAGGGGGAGGCGTGAGCGCCGGGCCGGCGACGAGCGCGGCGTGCAAGCACGGCGCGCAGAACGCGTGCCCGCACGAGGTCAGCGCCAGGGGCGTCGGGGCGCCGAAGCAGATTGGGCAGGTGAGGTGCGCGAGGGAGCGCGCGGGCGGGCCGGCATCGGTGGGCGCGGCGGCGGCGGAGGTGGAGGTGGTGGTGGTGTGGAAGGTGGGCGCGGGGAGGGACGGCGACCGCGCGCGGGCTTTGCCTTTGCCCTTGGTGTCGGGCTTGGGCTTGCGCGGCCACGTGCCCTCCTCGACGAGGAGGATGTCGTCGTCCTCATCCTCCTCTTTCGCCGTGCGCGAGTCGAAGAGCGACTGCCCCGGCGCGCGCGCCGTCGCTATCGCGGGCGAGGACCCGCCCGCATCGTCGCCTTCGTCCGTGAGGTCGAGGATGCCCTCCGCCGACGCACGCACGCGGACCTCCTCCGCGTCCGAGGGCTCCGTGTCCGGTTCAGGCTCCTCCTCCTCCTCACGTGCCCGCGCGGCGCGTTCCCTTCGCGCGATCTGCCTCCTGCGACTCCGAGTCATCCCGCGCACGTCCTCCTCCTCCGTACTGGGCTCGCCCTCGCTCTCGGTCGCGGTCTCCTCCTCGGGCGTCGACATCTGATACGCGACGCGGGTGCGCTGCCCTGCTGCGCGGGAGGGGCCGCCGGCGGCGCGGCGAAGGCGGAGGAGGTGGCGCTTGCCGAGGCGGAGGAGGGGGAGGTGGTCGAGCGGGCGCGTTTGCGCGGGCGGGAGGAGGAGGGCCCGGAGTTGGACATGCTGTGGAGAGGTCTGGGCGGGTTCTGTGCGGGCTGGATGCGCTGAGTGGTGCTCGACGGCGGACGAGCTGATGAGGCGGTGTCGGCGAGAGGAGAGAGGTGGGGACGCCGTGCGAGCGCGCGAGAGGCGGTGTGCAGCCTTGTGTAGTGTGTAAGTGCGTGCCCAGCTGTAACAAGCGCGCTCTGGCGAGGTGCGGGCGGTGGGAGCGGAGCCAACCTGCGCCGGGTCCCGTTGTCCTCCTTCCTCCAACACGCACAACGCTCTACAAGCCCATGCGCAGCTGGGATAAGGCTTGCGTGTGCGTACTGGCCAGCGAAGACTGCCCGCAGGATCCCCCGTAGCTTGCGTCGCCGTTCTCGTCTCGGTCGCTTCGCACGGCCTGCCCCGTCATGCTCAACCTCAAGGCAGCACCGAGGACACCTTTCTCACACACGTACTCTAGACCGTCACTCCCGAATCGGGCATGGGCGCCGCCGCTGTTCTCGGTCAGCCCGCTGCTTCTTGCCGGCAGAGCGTCGTCCGACCGCGCCCGTCTTCGCTCAGGCCCTCGCGCTCGAGTCCTTACCCGCCAAAGCTGCTCTCGCAGACACTTTGCTCTCTGAGCTTCGCCGCTTGCTGACCTGGCGGCGGCCGACCTCGTACACCTCGCGCGGTGTCCTCCGACACAGGCAGAGCCTCTGTTTGCTCCGCGGTGCCGGCTCGCTTCCTTCATCCCTGGGCGCCTAACCCTGACCTCGGCACAGCTGGCAGCGGACGTGCCCCTCTCCACAGCATCCGCAATCTGCGAACCAGGGCATTCACGCTGAGTTTGCCCCTCCCGCCCCGGGCATTCGGACCTCCAGCTCCCCGCCGCTTCGAGCCGCGACCATCTCGTCGCGGTGAGTTCGCTACAAGGGGATAACCGCATCATTGTGGCGGAGCAGAGACGCAGGACGTCTAATCTGGTGGTGACGGCGAGCACAGCTCGATCTTCTCTCGTCGCGGTCCTCCGTCTGTCGTCGTTTCACTTGCCCATCACGCCCGTTCCCCAATCTTCCCAGCTGTAGCACTCTCCAGAGGTGGGCGGTGTCGCCAGACTAGTGGGGGGCCCAGGGAACGCGACTTGGAGATCTCCGCCGTTCTTTGCGAGGAGTCCGCCGTCCGTCTCGCTCGTCCGTTCACCCCGCTGTCGCCTGGCTGGCCCGGAAGCGACCGGCTGCCCCGAGGCATCTCTACGAAGCGCCCGCCCGTGCTCGCCCGCAGCCCGGCGTCGTTCTCTCGCGCGTCGTCCTCGCCCGGCACCGCCTCCCGAGCCGCCCTCTCGCCGCGAAGGAACGCGCACCGCTGTGGACGGGCCGGGCGCCATGTCGTTCAACTTTGAGTGGCCCGAGTTCAGCGAGAATTTCTACGCCGACGCACGCGAGATGCTCGCGCAGGTGAGCCCGCGTCTCTTCCCCTCGAGCAGGACGACCGCGATGAAGCGAACACGGGGCAGGGAGGGCGCCTGAGCTGTTGGAGGGTGGTCACTGGGGACGTACGAGTGCACAGGGGCGCCCAGACTGCGCCGGAACACGCGCTGACCTTTCGCTCCGCTGTTTGCTCCCCCGACCCGACCAGGCGCTGAACAAGGGCCAGAAGCCGCCCATCATCGCAGACCGCATTGAGGTCAAGGAGCTCAACATGGGCACCATCGTGCGCACCCTCTCTTTCCCTCGCTTCCGCCGTCAGCTGACCCCGCCCTCGACGCGCTCAGCCGCCGGAACTCGAGATCCTCGAGATTGGCGACCTCTCGACCGACCGCTTCAGGGGCATCTTTCGCCTCACGTACTCCGGCGACGCGTACATCGTGCTCCAGACCAAGGTCCAGGTACGCTCGCGGTGCGGAATCCTCCTCGAGAGTCCCGCTCACCTCCTCACGTGCGCAGGCCAACCCGCTCAACGTTCCCCGCCCGTCCCTCGACATCCTCAGCTCGCCGCGCATCCTCTTCGCCGCCGCGCCCTCGTCGTCCCGATGACGCTCCGCCTCTCGAACCTCTCGCTGCGCGCGATCGTCGTCCTCGTCGTCTCGCGGCAAAAGGGCATCACGCTCGTGTTCAAGAACGACCCGCTCGAGTCGGTCAACGTCTCGTCGTCGTTCGACGGCGTCGAGTCGGTTGCCGGGTTCATCCAGCGCGAGATCGAGGCCCAGCTCCGCGAGGCGTTCCGCTCCGACCTCCCGAGCGTGATCCATCGCCTGAGCCAGAAGTGGCTCTCGGGCGAGGTCAAGAGCGCAGGAAAAGCGGCCGAGACCCTCCCTCCCAAAGCGCGGACGGGCTCGCGCGCGGGTTCGACAAGGACGCAAAGATCGAGACCCGGACGGCGTACGAGCCTGGTCGGGACGGCGCCGCGCGCGGGAGGGGCTTGTCGCGCCGTATGGGCGCGGAGGAGAGCGACGCGGGCGAGAGCGTCGAGCTCGCGAGCCAGGCCGACTCGACCTGGTCGACGTGGGGCGGCGACCGGATGGGCTCGTCCGCTGCAAGTGCGAGCGCGAGCGCCGCAGGCGGGTCGTACGGCCGCTCGCCGAGCCTGAGAAGGCTGGGCACGCTTGCGAGCCCGCCGTCGGCGGCGATACGGCACGACCAGCTCGACTCGGTCCCCGAGTCGATCGAGAACTACGACCCGACGTACGGGCTCCGGCCCGACGCGATCCCGCACCATGCCGGCTTCGCTGACTATGAGCGGACTGTCCGTGCGGGGGCGTCGCACCGCGGGCTCGGGGACGTGCTCGAGGTCAGCGAGGAGCCGGACGGGGACGAGCTGGACCCGTTCACGGCTCGGAGGCGGCCCAGCGCCGACGGCTCGTCGCTCGACTTTGACCTGATCGGGATGCGCGACCTCGTCGACGACGGGAGCCAGTACCCGCTTGCGCGGAGCTCGCTCGACTCGCTCGAGTACCGCCCGCTCGGGATGCACGACCAGTTCGAGACGATCCCGGCTGTCGGCGGCGGGACGATCACGCGCCCGCGCGTGTTCCACACGCAGTCGCAGATGCGGATGCGGACCGCGTCAACGGGGTCGCTGTCGGCACATGGGAGCCCGTCGTCCGTCACGGCGAGGAGCGCCGCGGGCGGGTCGATGGCGTCGACGGTCGGGCTAGGAGGTCCACTTCGTTTGGGCAGCTCGCGGCGATGGAGGCGCGGTTCGGCGGCGCGCCGTCGTTGTCGGGCGCGTCGAGCGCGCACTTTCCCTTCCCCAAGTGCCCGCCGCCGCCCGCCTACCCCGGCAGTGGTTCGCCCTCGCTGGTCCGGAACACCTCCCTCCCCAGCCTTTCCCGCTACCCGTCCAAGATGCTGTACCGCGCCTCGTCCTCGACCTCTACCTCGCCTGAAGTCGGCCGTCAGACGCCCTTCTTCCGTTCGGGCGAGCCCTCCGCCTACTCCTCCCCACCCTCGACGCTCGCCTCGCCCGCCATCCCGCCTCACGCGCCTCCCGTCGAAGCGGACGACGCCCCGCAGCTCGCATACACACGCCCCTCGCCCGTCGACCTCCTCTCGCGGTCGCCGTCCTCCGTCCTGAACACCTCGTTCCTCGACGAGGAGCACCTCCCCATCACGCTCAACCCCGCGCGGAACGACTCGTGCGCGCACCTCGCGACGCTCACCTCGTCGAACCAGACCCTCTCGCCCTTCACGCGCGACCACGCGCACGTCACGGCCCGCAGCGCGCCGCACGCCGCTGCTCCTGCCGCCTCCCCCTCCTCCGCAGCAAGGCTCGCGCCCTCCGCACCCGGCGCGGGAGGGCGCGTCGCGATACTCCCCGGCGCAGTGGGGAAAGCGCCCGCGCCCGCCCAGCCGGTCAAGGCCGTCCGGAAGCGGCTGCACCGGATCGGCTCCGCGCGTGCGGGTGCCTCGCCCGCGCTGCCGGCAACGCCCTCGCTCGTGAGCGCGAGCGCGAGCGCCGCGCCCTCGCCCCGCGTGCCGGGGACACCGGCGCTCTCCCGCCGCGGGACGACCCTCTCGCAGGCGTCATCGCTCCCGACCTCCCCTCTGCGGGGGAGCTTCTCCCTCGCGGCGCCGTCGCTCCCCGCGGCGGCGCAGCGCGGCCTCGGCGCGGGACGGGGAGCGGGAGGGGGCGCGCCGAGCGAGCTGAGGGATTATTTCCCCTCGACGAGCGGCGCGAGGGAGATGCTCGCGCGGATGGGGCTCGGCGGGATGGGCAGCCCACGGAGGTGAGGAGGCGTTGGATGCATGGAGTACGCGGGACGGAGAGCATGTTGTTATACGCTAGTACGCACGCAACGCATCTGTTTTTATCACCGGCGCGTCCGCAAGTTGGGCGGAGCGAGGGCTTGGCGGACGAGAAAGCAAGTCCTGATGCACAGACGGTGAGACTACAAGCAACAAGCTCCGCCCTCTCTAGCTCTACGTCCCGTCCCGTCCACTCTCCGCCGCCCCGCCGCCGCGCATCACCACCCCGGCGACCATGTGCACAAACCGGCGAACATCGTCCTCGTCGTCGCTCTCGAGCAGGACGGGGCTGTGCTCCACCTCTATGGGCGCGCACCCCGCCCAGCGCGAAGCGGGGACGCCCAGTGCCGCTGTAGCGCGTCGAGCGAGCGGAGGGTCAGGGCATCGTTGCCTGCGAGGACAAGTCGCAGCGGCGCCGGCGGGGCGGGCGCGCCCTCCCCTTCACCCGCTGCCACAGCGACGACGCCAAGCTCGCGCAGCTCGCGCGCGCCGAGGCCGAGGTGGCTCAGGTCGAGCCGTATCAGTTGGGGCGGGAGGTCCCGCAGCGCGCGCGAGAGGTGCGTGAGGGGAAGGTACGGTGTCGTGGCCAGTGCGAGGTCCGCCAGCGCGGGAGGTGCACCGAGAGCGGGATCGGGAGGGCGGAGAGGGACGACCAGGAGAGGTCGAGGGTGTGGAGGGCGGGGAGCGGCGAGGAAGGGCGGGAGGAGCTGAGGGTCGTGAGAAAGGTGGAGATGCGGCGGCAGCCCTTAAGCCGCAGGGTGCGCAGGTTCTGTAACGCGGAGCAGTGCGGCCCGCCCGGAGAGGCTGCGCCGCCGCCATCGGGGTCGACGCTCGCGAGCGCGAGAAGGTCGGCATCGCATACGCCGGAGAAGGATAGGTCGAGGGTGGTGAGGCGGTCGGAGCACGCTGGGAGGAGGGCGGCGAGCGTCGAGGACGGGAAGGAGCGGAGGGAGAGGTGCCGCGTGCCGGAGAGGACGGAAGGGAGGAAGGCGAGGAGGGAGGGGTGGACGAGCGGGAGGTGCGCGATCGAGATGTCGGCGTAGTGTCGCGGGTTCTGCAGGAGAGAGTGGAACTGCGTGCGGGCAGCGTAAGTCAGCAAGAGAGGGAATTGAGCATGACGTCGGGACGCACTGCACGGTTGGCGGTTCTCAGGCGCGCGAGGTCCTCCAGCTCGAGGTACGCTACGACGCGCTCGACGATCTCGACTGGCAGCTGTTCGAAGAGGCGGAACGACGAAGGTGGCCCGACCCTGCGGCGCTTCGAGGCGGGCGCGAGGCTGACCCTCGGGAAGGAAGCGGCGGCGAGGTGGACGGAGAACGAGGCGGCGAGACGCGCGCTCGCGTAGTCGACCGAGGAGTACCTCGCGGTGTCGTACGAGTAGGTAGACAGCTCCACGGGGAGTGCAGAGGGTCGCGGTCGCCATTCGGCCTCGAGGTGGGGGTGGGCGAGAGATGAGCGAGTACAAGGCGGAGCGCGCTGGTGTGTCTTGAGGTGCGTCTTAGGGTACTCTAGACTCTCTCTAGCCGTCGAAGGACTCGCCCGGAGGTGGTGGCTCGTTGCGGTCGGGGGAGAGCCGTGCACCGCCCCGCCGCCCTCCTCTTGCGCAGCTCCCACCACCTCGTGCGGGCTCGATCGACGCTGGACTCGCTTGCAGAGACGCTGCTGACCGCACTGGCCCCGGCTGAACTGCCCACTGCGTGCGCTGACTTTGTTTCCTTTCCTGCGCTCTCTGCGGTCAGCAGGTGCTCAGCTCGCGCTTCAGGGCTTCTGGCAGGCTCTTGCTTCCTATTCCGACTCGTGCTTGCCTCAGACTGCCACCGTGGCTTACCTCAGCCGCGCCCTCGTCCTCGCCGCCGCGCTCGTCGCTGCTCTCGCTCTCATCACCTCCCGGACCAACTCGCCCCTCTCGCACGCCGCACCCGCACGCAATACACCCGCCAACTATACCACTACCATGTCCGCTGCACAGGTATCCCGCTCCGTCGTCAAGGCCATCCTCGCAAGGGCAAGTCCCCACCTCCTCCCGCTTCCCGCCCGCAACTCGGAGCTGACCTTTCTCGTTCCTCGACAGGAGACGCCTGAAGGTGCAGGCGCGATCGTCCGCCGTTCAATCGGCACCCCTGCACTCCGCAACTTCACCCCGTTCCTCATGCTCGACAACGTGCGTCTCCTCCCCGCTACTGCGCCTCTCCCTGCATCACTTTGCTGTGCTGGGTCGAGCTGGACCTTCTCCTGTCCCTGTGCTGACCTTGCACCTGCCAGTTCCTCGTCAAGGAGGGCGCCGGCTTCCCTGATCACCCGCACGTGCGTTTCGCTCTCCCGCTGCCTATTCTCCTCCAATGGCTGACATCCAGCGGATGGCTGTTAGCGCGGGATGAGCACATTGACGTACATGCTTGAAGGTGCGTTTCGCAGAGTCTCCTTCTAGAACGCCGAAACTGACGGACTCCGCGCGCTCAGGCGAGTTCGAGCACGAGGATGTCAAGGGTCACAAGGGCCGCATCGGCCCGGGCGACCTCCAGTTCATGGTCCGCTCCCTTACCTTCTCTGCGCATAACGGTACTGACGCCGGTCCCACTGCTGTGCAGATCGCTGGTCGCGGCATCATGGTGAGCTCCCTCGTCCGCAGGCTTCCCCGAACGCAGACTGACGAGATTTACTACACCTTCAGCACAGTGAGATGCCCATCCACGGCCCGGGGAAGAAGGACCCGTTCGGCCTGCAGCTGTGCGTTGTCTTGTGCATTCCCCTGTCTGCACCATGATCTGACCACGCCGCTCCCCGCAGCTGGATTGACCTCCCTAAAGAGCACAAGATGGTCGAGGCGTCCTACCAGGAGCGCAAAGCCGCCGAGATCATGTCGGCGCACCCGTCCCTTCACGCCGAGATCAAGGTCGTCTGCGGCGAGGCGCAGGGCTCGGCCGAGGAAGGGCTCGTGAAGGGCAACGTTCGCCCACTCGGCGGGTGCTGGTTCCTCCACTTCCTTCTCGCGAAGAAGGGCGAGAGGGTGTGGCAGGCCGTCCCCGCGGGTGGAACGCCTTTGTGCGTCGCTCCTCCTCCTCTCGCCCCGCGCTGACCTCCCTGTGCACCAGATCTACACCCTCAAGGGCCAGACCCTCGTCGGCGGCTCGTCGACCTCGCTCGCCCCGATCGAGCAGTTCTACACCGCCGTCCTCTCGAACAAGGACGGCGAGTCGGGCGTCTGGTTCGAGGCCGCTAGCGACGACGTCTCCTTCGTGCTCGTTGCGGGAGAGCCGCTCGACCAGCCGGTGGTGCAGCACGGGCCGTTCGTCATGACCTCGCAGCAGGTGCGTCGCTCTCTCCCGCGCTCCTCCCGCCCCGCCGTACATCTCCTCCCGAAACGGAGCACCTCGCTGACTCGTTCGTGCTACACACGTCTCGCAGGAGATCATGCAGGCGTTCATCGACTACCAGGGCGAGAAGAACGGCTTTGAGGGCGCGCACGGCTGGCGGTCCGAGATCGGGCGCAAGGTGTGCATTCTCCTCTTTCCTCTCCTCGCGGCGCATGCTCACAGTTACCGCGTGCGCAGATGACGGACGCGCTGTAGGCGACGTTGTCGGTGTACATTCAGGTCCGTCGTCTCTCCTCGCCCTTCGCAGGCAGCGCTGATCCGCTCGCACCCTGCACCACGCAGTTCTTCCGTCTTCTCGTTCCGCTTCACACGTAGATCTCCCTGTATCGCGCTTTCGTGCTTGTGATTGCGCGACGGCGTTCCAGTTGGAGGAACGAGCCGCGAAGAGCTCCGATACAGCCCCGCCCGTCCTCCCCGCCCGCAGGCTTCGAAACGCAAGCGTCTTCTTCACGCCTAGCCCACCAAGTGGAAGCGATGAGAATGCAGTACGAAAGCGCAGTCAAAAAGCGACTGGCGGCCGTTCCTGCCACACCAGGCCTGCCGTCGACCCGGCCATACAGCCGGGCTTCATTCAGCTGCAATGTCTCGACCTGCCCGCCCGTGGCCACGGGCGTTCTGGAAGGGACAGGGTACGACGGGAAGGCGCGCGGCCGGCTGCGCCATCCCACCACCAGTTGCTTTTGCATCGAGGAGGCCAACCCTCGGTTGAAGGGGGGGCTTCGCGAGGCTCGCTGGGCGGGAATTGTTACCGGCGTGTTTGATAGCAAGCGTCTGGACAGCTCGGACCACCGCGCTTCGAAGACTCTTGTCTCTTCCCCGCCTCTGCAACTTGCGAAGGTCGCGTAGGAGCGCCGCTCCTGCTCTTCTGCGACACGTTCCCAGCTCGTGAGGGGCGTCGGAGCAGCCTAGGAGTGCTTGCAAGGCGAGTGGTGACTTGGGCGCTGGCGCTCGGCCAATCGAGAGATGCACTGGAGTCTCGCCTGCTCGCTGGTCTCGATGAGGAGTCGACCCCGGCTCACTTCTCCTTCTCTCCCTCGCTCCTCTGACTCGTCCCCCTCAACTTACTCCTGCCACCCGCCTGCACCTGAGTACGCAATCAACGATGACCAGGCGCAGCCACAGGCCGTCCAGCCGCCGCCGGACCGTCTCGACCGTCCCGCCAAGCGAGACGTCCAGCTCCGCCTCGACGTCCTCTCATGCCCAAGCCGACGCGGAGACGGCCACCTCGAGCAGTGCCGCCGTCGGGATCCCCGCAGCGGACCTCCCCGAGTGCAAAACGTTCGGCGGCGGCCGCATCTCGCGCGAGGTGTGGCTCCTCATCCTCGACCGCGCCGTCCCTCCTCCGCCGCGCACGACGCTCGAGCAGGACACGCGCGACAGGATCATGGAGCTTCTCGCGCTCGTCAACGAGGTATGGCGCGCCGAGATCCTCCGTCGCAAAGCGCGCTCCGCGCTCCTCTACGTCGACGTCCCCCTCATCCGCTCCGACCTGTGGTTCCTCGACAGGTGGGTCAAGCAGCGCCTCAACCTTGGTGCCAAGTACGCCGACGGCGTCCGCTCGCTTGTCCTCCTCAACGCCGAGGCGCTGCCCGGCGATCTGATCGAGCAGTTCGTCCGGCCTTTCGGCAGACTGTCCTCCCTGGTCATCCAGGGAGCACGCAAGACGGCGGAATTCCTCACGGGCTCGACCAGTACGCTGTCCTCCTCCGGCGGTGTTGCGCTGAGGCTCAGCTGACCTTGCCCCCCTCTTCGTGCAGCCCTCGTCCAGCTCACGCTCTCGGGCCCCCGCGAGCCCGCGTTCTCCGGCGAATACCCGCGGCTGGAGCGCCTCGTCCTCCGTGCGACGTCGGGAACGAGCCTGCCGCGCACACTCACGAAGACCAACTTTGCGTCGCTCAAGACACTCGTGCTCGACCTGCACAAGCCCCGCGACGGCTCGACGCCGCACGAGTACACGCCTGGCGCGCCGCCGCCTCCAGTCGAGAACCTCTCCATCACCTGCGGTACCGACCTCCCGTTCTTCCCCTCGCTCCTCGGCAGCCCCAACCTCAAGCAGCTCCACCTCTGCCTCCCGCTCGAGTCGCTCGCCCCCGCGCTCTCGGCCGTAACCACCTCGCTCCAGAAACTCACCCTCACGGCCAACACCTTCGTGAGCACGGACAAGGACCTCCGCAACCGCCCCGACGATGCAGAGCGCGCCATCCGCGACGCGCTCGCCGCGCCCTGCCTCGTCCGCCTCAAGGTGCTCGAGACCTCCGGGCCCGGGCGCACCGGCGTCAAGTGGTGCTTCGGACTCTTCCGTGAGAGGCTCATGGCGCAGCTCGCGAGCCAGGGTGCGAGGCTCAAGGTCGTCTGGATCAGCAGGCCGCACTTTGACCACTACGGCTGGGGTGGCAGTGCGTCTTGCTTCCCCTTGATTCGCTTCCCGTCCCCTCGCTCGTTCTGATGGTGTTCTTCCGCTCACAGAGTCCTCCGCCGCCTGAACACCCTCCCTCTTTCATGCCCTCTTTGCGCCCTCCGTCTCTTTCGCCCCCGCTCCCCCCTCCTCCCCTCGCCCTCTCCCGCACCGAATTCCCGGGGCAATATCTGTGCACTGTATTTCGCTCCCTGTAGCAGCATCTTGTCGTTGCCATCCATTCGAGTTGTGTCGTCTGTCGTCCTCGGCGCGCGTTTCGTTGAGTCGGCGAAGCAGCGCTCCTGCTTGCGCTTCCCGCTGAGCCCGCTCCCGCACTGCGCTTCGATGCAGCCAACGTCGAGGCGTGCGGTACGGGGGACTGCTTGCGAGCGAGTTTGCGATTGCGACTACGGGGCGAACTGCGTCGTCCGCTTCTCATCAACCACCTCGCGCTCTGGCCGGCCGGTTCTGCCCACGCAGTGTCGAGTGCGTCGAGTTGTTTTGCATGTGGGACTCTCAGCGGTGCTGGCGGAGGGAGGGAGGAGGGGTCCAGTTTGGCGAGGCCCAGTGAAAGGGGAAGGGCGACGTCGAGGCTGCCGCCAGAACAAGCGAAGACAAGCGATGCGATGTTGAGATGCGAGTGGTGCTGGTGTGGGTATGGACGCGTTTACGCGTACTCGGTGCGCGCCCACTTGGCGACCGCGACGAGGTTGGTGAGAGCCTCCTTGACCTCGGGCCAGCCGCGCGTTTTGAGTCCGCAATCAGGGTTGACGTAAAGGCTGCGACCCGGGAAGCGTCAGGACTCGTCCGCAAGCTGGAGGGACAGTCGGGGAGGCGGCGGCAGAGGTGGAGGGGCGAGAATGGCCGACACGGGGTCGAGGAGGAGGGGGAGAGGAGGAACGGCGGCGACCGCCGCTGGAGGCGGTAAACGTACTGCTTCTGGCTCAGGAAAGCCATCTTCGACGCGGCGAGGCCCTCCTTCGTCTCCAGGACCGACGGGACGCGCGGCCTGAGCCCGGCGGGCCCGCTGTTGCCTGAGCGCCCATCCTCGCCATCCCTCCTTGCACACTCTATCTCTTCCGCCAGGCGACCCGCTCCCTTCCCTCACCGCCTCCTGCGCCAATCCTCCGGCGCAACCTCTGTGCAGTGTGGTTCGCTCCCAGCACTCAGCATCTTGTCGTTCCTATCCATCCCCTTCGTACCGTTACTTCGCCTCCTTTCCCGCAAGCTACTCCGCGCTCTGCCTGATGTTGGAACAGGAGGGAGAGCACGGATGAGCGCGAGCTAGCTGCACATGTACGAGAAACCTCCAGCACGAGTTTGCGAATGCGACTGCGACGCGGACTGCGTCGCCCGGTTCTTTCCCGTCAGCGCACGCGTTGGGACGCTGAGTGCGCACGCGCATCGTTATGTGCGTTGATCCTGTGCCGACTGTGCTACTCATGGCGGTGATTGGACGGCGAGAGGAGGGGCAAGGGCTAGCGAGGAGAGGACGAAACGCTCGCGAGAGACCCGGCAGTGAGAACGGAATGGAGTGAGATCACTGGGGTGTTGAGCCCCGTAGTTGCGGCTGTTGAAGACATCGACACGACGGAGGGAGGGCACTACCGAAGCACTGCGGAGGGCGGGAGGGAAGGCTACAACGGAGGAGGGAGGGGGTGCGCGATGCCCCAACTGCTGGGATTTTCTTGGATAGGTTCGACAGGACGCGGGGTATGGAAGGGTGGGCGAGAGGAATCGCCACAGGGTAAAGGGGTGGATGAAGTGAAAGGGGAAAGGGGGAGGACGGCCGCCGTTGAGGCTGCCGCCAGAACAAGCGAAGACAGGCGATGCGATGTTGAGATGCGAGTGGTGGTGGTGGTGTGGGTATGGACGCGTTTACGCGTACTCAGTGCGCGCCCACTTGGCGACCGCGACGAGGTTGGTGAGAGCCTCCTTGACCTCGGGCCAGCCGCGCGTTTTGAGTCCGCAATCAGGGTTGACGTAAAGGCTGCGACCCGGGAAGCGTCAGGACTCGTCCGCAAGCTGGAGGGACAGTCGGGGAGGCGGCGGCAGAGGTGGAGGGGCGAGAATGGCCGACACGGAGGTCGAGGAGGAGGGGGAAAGGAGGAACGGAACGTACTGCTTCTGATTCGGGAGAGCCTTCTTGAACGCGGCGAGGCGCTCCTTCATCTCCTCGACCGACGGGACGCGCGGCCTGGGGACGAAGTGAGGTCAGCCGACGGCGGCGGCGGTGAGGAAGGACTCTGACGCACGAGTGGATGTCGTAGAGGCCCGGGCCGATGAGGTTCTCGTAGGAGTAGCGGTGGAAAGCGTTGAGGAGCTTGAGGTCCGACTGCGGGCGGCGAAGAGGCGACGGTCAGCCCCGCACCTCGTTTCTCGCGTTTAAAGGGACGGGCCTTCGATGCCTCCACGCTGATTACGTCACAGTCGAGGCGCTTGATGTGCTCGAAGATCAATCCGAAGTCAGAATAGCCTTTTGAGGGCGAGGGAGGGAGGAGGAGGAGGGGCGAGGTCAGCGGCGGTTACGGCGGTCTCGGGACGCCACCGGGTGGTCCCGGGTGCGAATATGTGACGTACAGAAGTGGCTGTGCGTCTGGGTATGGTTCTCGACGCCGGCGGTGGCGAGCTTGAACGAGTCGACCGCCCACGTGAGGTAGCCGTCCCAGTCGACCTGGCGGAGCGGGAGACCCTCGCGGATGGCGGGCTCGTCGACCTGGATGGCAAAGATGCCGGCCTTCTCGAGGTCGAGGACCTCGTCGCGAAGCGCGAGCGCGAGCTGCTTGCACTGGACCTCCTTCGAGATGTCGGCGCGCGGGAACGACCAGTTGAGGATGGTGACCGGGCCCTGCGCACGCGCACACGCACACGAGAGAGCGTCAGTAGTGCGCACATGAGAGGGAAGAACACGAGAAGAGGGTAGAACACGAGGAAGAGGAGGAAGGGAGACGTACGGTGAGCATGCCCTTCATGGGACGCTTGGTGAGCGACTGGGCGTACGACGACCAGCGGACCGTCATCGGGTGCGGGCGCGAGACGTCCGAGACGACGATGGGCGGGCGGACGCAGCGCGAGCCGTACGACTGGAACCCAGGCGTTCTCGGTGAAGACGAAGCCGGCGAGCTGCTCGCCGAAGTACTGCGACATGTCGTTGCGCTCGGCCTCGCCGTGGACGAGGACGTCGATGTCGATCTCCTCCTGGAACTCGACGGCGTGCTTGATCTCGTTCTCGATGAACTTCTCGTACTCCTCGGTCGAGAGCTCGCCCTTGGTGTGCTTGGCGCGCGCGAGGCGGATCTCCTTGGTCTGCGGGAACGAGCCGATCGTCGTCGTCGGGAACGTCGGGAGCTGGTACACCTTGTCCTGCGCGGCGATGCGCTCCGGGAACGGCGACTTGCGGTTGTACTGGTCGGGCGTGACGGCGGCGAGGCGTTCGCGGACGGCGGCGTCCGAGTTCTTCTCAAAGTCGCGGCGCGCCTGGATCGACTGCTTGTTGGCGTCGAGCGCGGCCTGGACGTCGGCGCCGGAGAGCGCCTTGGCGAGGGTCGCGACCTCGGCGGCCTTCTCGGTCGCGAACGAGAACCAGTCCTTCTGCTCGGGCTTGAGGCGCGACTCGTTGGCGAGCGTGACGGGCGTGTGGAGGAGCGACGACGAGGTGGCGATGACGATGCGGTCCTGGCCGAGCGCCTCGATGGCCTTCTCGGCGACGGCGAGCGACGCGGCAAAGTCGTTCTTCCAGATGTTGCGGCCCGAGACGAGGCCGAGCGAGAGCTTGAGCGACGTCGGCTTGACGGCGGCGAGGACCTGGTCGAGCTGCTCGGGCGCGCGGTCGAGGTCGATGTGGAGCGCCGAGATGGGGAGCTTGGCGACGAACTCGATTCTTGTCGAGGCGGCCGAAGTAGGTCGCGAGGGTGATCTTGAGGCCCGGGGCGGCCTTGGCGAACGCCTCAAAGGTCGACTGGTACTGCGCGCCGAGGTCGGCGGTCGAGTCCATCACGAGCGACGGCTCGTCGATCTGAACCTCGGTCGCGCCGGCATCCTGGAGCTTCTTGAGGAGCTCGGCGTAGACGGGGACGAGCTTGTCGAGGAGCGAGAGCGTCTCGAACGACGCCTGGTTCGGCTCGTCGCGGCCGACCTTGCCGAGGAGGAGCGCCGTGATGGGGCCGACGAGGACGGGGCGGGTGGTGATGCCGGCCTCCTTGGCCTCGAGGAACTCGTCGACGGGCTTGAGGTTGTTCAGCTTGAACTCGGTCTTGCTCGAGACCTCCGACTTGATGTAGTGGCTGCGGGCGCGGAGGGGTCGAAGGTCAGTCCTCGGCTCTTCGTCGTCGTCGCGTGTGGTAAAGAGGGACGCACTAGTTCGAGTCGAACCACTTCTGCATCTCCTGGGCCTCGAGGTCGACGCCGCCCTTCTGGTGACCGCGGCCCATGGCGAAGTAGCGGTCGAGGTCCGAGAGGTCGGCCTGGGCGAAGCGCGAGGGGATGATGTTGAACGTCGTGTTGAAGTCGAGGACATGGTCGTAGAGCGTGAAGTCGCCCCTGCAGGTCGTTGCAAGTCGTGAAGGTCGAGCGGGAAGAGGGGGAAGAAGGGGGCACAATGTGGAGTTAGCCGATGTCGCGCGCGGGGAATGTGCGGAGAGGGTCGAACGACGTCGCTCCTCTGCCGTGTGCGTCCCCAGAGAGTACGAGAAAGTGCAACGCACGAGGGGATCACGTCGACACCCTGCGACTGGAGCGTCTGCCAGCGGACGAGGCGCTGCTCCTTGGCGACCTTCTGCAGCTCCTCAGCGCTGATCTTGCCGGCCCAGTACGCCTCGGTCGCCTTTTTGACCTCGCGCTTCGCGCCGATGCGCGGGAAGCCGAGCGCGGCAGAGGGGATGGACATCTGCGAAAAACGTGCGAAGACACGCAGGTGGGGGAGCGGGGCGAGATGGGCGATGCGAGGTCAGCGCGCGCTCTGGACGGTTGGGTCTGTCCGCGCAGTGTCGAGAGCGTCGAGATATGTCGGCTCAGCGACTCACAGTGGTGCTTGATGGGGGAGGGGAGGAGGGGGAGTGAGGGAAAGGAAGGAGAGAGAGGGTTCGGGCCCTCCCGCGCTAGGTCGATCCTCCCCTTGAGTCACTTTACTCGTCCAGAGCACGCCTTCAAGCTCATGCTCGAGACGCTGCAGCAAGCAGCAAGAACGAGCGAGTCCTCGGGACGCTTTCACGCGCAACTCGGACCCGACCAGCTGCTCGTCGCGGACAGCGGGGCGCGGTGCAGCAGTTGCCGCGTGGGCGGCGGGGGGCAGCGAGCGTGCAATAATGCAAGGACGCACGCCTGTGGCGCTGGCAGTAAGAGCAAAGCAACAGGTCGACCTTCGCAAGCCTAGAGAGGAAAGGACAGAGCGCGGGCGACAAACTCGAAAATTAAGGATGCGGGACGAGGAGGAGAACCGAAAGCTGCCTGAATACCCATCCAACGACGACGACCAGCGCCCTCCTCTACGCGTCGTCCGCCTTCTGCTCCTCCTCCTTCTCCTCGGCCGCGTCCTCCGTTGCCTCCGCGTCGGCAGTCGCCTCCTCCGCCTCCTTGCTCGCGCCGTCCTCGATGGGCTGCGGCTGCGCATCCTTGATTTCCTCCTCCTTGCCCGTCGGCTCGGCGCTCGCCGCCGCGTCGACCGTCGCCGACTCGTCCAACTGCGAAGCCTTGTCCGCGGCGGCAATTTTCTTCTGCACGGCCGTGACGCGCTCCTTCGTGACGCGGTCCTGCGAGGACACACAGGCGTCAGCGCATGAACACAAACACATACGGGGGAAGCGCACCTGGTTGTCGTTGAAGTAGCGCATCTTGAGCTGCAGGCTGTCGATCGCCTTCTGCACCTCGCCCGTCGTCAGCGGCGCCGCGATGCCGAGGCTCATCAGCGCCGTGAGCGTCCCGAGCGGGAGGTTGAGCTTCTCGTCCGCTGCGGGCGCGGGCGCCGCGTCGCCGTTCTCCGTCGCGGCGGCGGAGGTGGGCGCGGGCGCAGCCTTCTTGTTGCCGCCCTTCTTGCCCTTCTTGCCCGCAAAGCCACCCCACGCCTCCTCCTCCTGCTCGCCCTTCTTCTTGAGCGCGACCGCGCCCTTGGGCAGCTCGTTCTCGACCTTGCGGATCTCGAGCTTCGGGACGCCGGCAACCTCCGGGCGGGCAAACAGGCTCGCGCCGTTCGCGCCGGGGCCGTCGAGCGGGGCGAGGCCGATCCGCTGCTGGAAGAAGCGGATCAGGGTGCGGCAGTCGTCGATCTCGCGCTCGAACGCCGGCGCCTGCGCCTCCTCGAGCAGCCGCTCGTTGATCTCGGCGCGCTTCGAGTCCTCGTGCGCCTTGCGCTCGGCGCGCCGGCGCTCGTCCCGCTTGGCACGGTCCTCGTTGAGCTTTTGATCTGGCGGCGCAAGGAACATTAGTGGGATGCGAGCGGAGTGTGGAGGGATGCGGCGCACAGTACTTGTTGTTCGCCTCGCGGAAAGCCGTCGCCGACGCCTTCTTGCGGCCAAAAAGCTCGTCGAGCTGCTTGGAGACTGGGTGACGAGCATTGTGAGTACCGCGCGCTGGAAACACACCTACCCGCGCGGCGCATGACGGCGAGAGAGAGGAAAGCGCGCGCGACTCACTCGCGTTGCGCTCCTCAAAGAGCCCGTCGCGGCCCTTGCTGACCTCGTCCATGCGCTTGTTGATCTCGTCGAGCTCCTTGCGGAGCCCGTCAAACTTGACGCTCGCGGCCTTCTGCTCGGGGTCGTCGAGCTCCTTGCGGACCTCGTCGATCTTGGCCTTGTCGGCGTCGATCGCGGACTGCTGCGTCGCAAACGACTCGACGAGCTTGCGCGACTTGCGCAGCGCAGAGATCTCGTTCAGGGCCTTCTTCTCGTCGACGAGCTTCATCGTGCCGGACTCGACCTGGCGCTCGAGCGACCTGCGGAGAGTGCGAGCATGAGCGAGCGGTCTCTTCTGGTAAGGGGCGCACTCAGGGACGCACTTGATCTGGTTCTCGACCTCCTGTACCGTCTTGAACGGCGCCTTCGCCTTCGCCGCCTGAAGGTCCTTGATCTGCGCTCCTCGCCCCGTCAGTCTCCCGCACCGGTTCGGCGCGCAACCGACGCACCTTCTTGTTCATGGCATCCTGGAGAGTCCTGAGCTGGTCGAGCGTCTTGCCCCTCCCGCCCTTGAGGCGCGCCTGCTCCCCACGGAGCGCGTCGAGCTCCTTGCGCACCGCGAGCTTGCGCTCGTGGTCCGGCCCGCCCTTGTTCGACGACGCAGAGATCTTGTTCCGGAGGTCGTTCTGCGCGCGCGCATGTTCCTCCCGTCAGTGCGGGAGGGGCGAGCGGAGGGAGGGGAGGGAGGGAGAGCGCACCGACTTGGCCTGGAGGGCGTCGATCTCGGCGCGGAGGGCGTCCTGCTCTGTGTGCGCCCTTACCCGTCAGCCCCTGTGCGTCCACACGCGCCCTCGCGCGGGGAGAGGCGCGCACGCACCCGCATCGTACGCCGCCTGGTCGGGCCTCCCGCCGGTGCTCTCCTCCTGCGAGCTCCGATCCGTCAGTTCCAGCCTCCCATCGAGCGCAGAGGGGCGCACCTTGGGCTTGACCTCGACGACCGTTGCGGCGGGGTCGGCGCCCGCGCCGCCTTCTTGAGCGCGGGGCCTTGCGACGCCTGCGCGGCGGCCTTGCGCTGCGCCTTGGTCAGCGGGGCGGGCGCCGATGCGCCGGGGATCGTGCGGGCTGCGGCCATTGCGCGTGCTACGGAGCTTGGTGGGGGGAGAGGGTCGCGAGGTGCGGGCGGGCGAGCGGAGCGGGGGATGAAGCAGACAGGGGGACGGGCGCGAGGAGCTGCTCTCGATGCACTGCCTGGATGCGCGAAGGGCTACAGCGACAAGGTCTACACATCCACCCCCGCCGTCCGCGCCTGCGCGAGTACGCTCTCCGCCTGCAGCAGCTGTCCTCCGCGGCGGCCGTCGTCGTCTCGAGCGGTCAGCCGGCGCCCTCAGGATGGAGGAGAGAGGGGGAGCGCACCATCGGCGCGTCGATCATGTCGACGCTCCCGTCCTCGCCCTTAAGGCCGTACGCGCCCGCCCCGAGGCGTGCGCTGCAGCGTACTGGGCGAGGATCGCCTGCGCGCGGGCGATCTCTGCGTCGACGCGTAGTCCGGTTTGCCGGAGAGTCAACGAGGTATGGCTAGGCGAGGTCGAGGGGGGAGAGGGCGGAAGGGAGGATCGCACCGGCGGGAGAGGGCGCGAACTCCTCCTGGATGATCTCGACCTGCGCCGGGTGGATCGCCTGCTTCCCTGCACGCGCCGCGGGATGCGAGCGTCAGCCCGGTCTCGTGCATACAGAGGAGGCCGCAAATCCACTGCATTGGCGGACGCACCCGTAAACCCCATCTCCCTCCCCTCCCTCGCCTCCTCCCTGAGCGTCCTTTCCGCCTCGGCGCCCTTGTACTTGACGCAAACGAGGTCGACGGCGCTGAGTCCGTACGCGTGCGCGACGGCGACGACCGACGAGCGCGCGAGAGGAGCTCCGCCGCGAGGGGGTGCGGAGCAGGCGCGACGAGGCGCAGTAGTCCTCGGCGGCGAACTGCGCGCAGGAGCGGATTAGCCGTGTGGAGTAGGACGATGCGGATCCGACAGCGCTCCGAGCCTGACAGCGAGGGCCGCAGGCGAGAGGGCTGTGCGAGAGTCGACCACATCGTGACGCACCAGCAGGCCCCCGACCCTCCTTGAGCAACTCGCGATCTCTCTGGCGTTGAGCAACCCGAGCGGGCTCTCGATGCTGGCGATCACGCGCAGCCCCTCGGCGTGGTGCGGGCCACCGTGCGCGCGGATGAACGCGTCGACGGCGAGGAGGTCCGCCGCGGTGTGCACCTTGGGGAGGATGAGGCCCTTGAGGGAGCGGGAGGGGAGCTGTGACGAGAGCGGGTGAGCGATGCGAGACGGAGGAGGGACGAGCGGATGCACGAGCGCTTCGAGGTCGTCTAGCCCCGCTTGGCCCGAGTTGATCCGGACAAACTTGCGCGACTTGAGCGTTGGAGGCGCGGCCTGACGGGCGGGAGCAGGTCAGTGAGGAGACGGCGCGGCGGGGAGGCTGACAGGGACGTACGTCGAGAGCTCTGCGAGGAAGAGAGGTACCGCGGTCCGAGGAGGAGGACGCAGGTCAGCGCTGCGACCGACCCGGCCCAGTCACGCTCGGCTGGACGCACCGCCTGACAGCCTTCCTCGCGTCGGCCTTGTGCTCGGTCCTGACGCTGTCCTCGAGATCGAGGGTGACTACGTCGGGCTGTCCGCGACCCAGTGTCCCTGCGAGGACCTTGTCGAGCATCTTCTGAGACGAGCCTGGGACATAGAGGAGGGCGCGCTGTGCAGACTGGACGGGTGCAGGGGCGGCAGGGGCCGTGGAGAGCGGGCGGAGGGTGCGGGATGTGGGGGAGGAGGAGGACGAGAGGAGGGGACGGCGGCGGATGAGCGGGCGGGTGCCAGCGAGCACTGAGCGAGTCTGTAGCATTGTGGTAAGCGCGAGTAATCCGAGTCTAGCAAGCGTTGGAAGAATAAGTGCGCCTCATCAGCTCGCCGCTCTCCTCTCGCTCCGCCACTCACCGCGCCTCGCCCAGGCTGTGCTCGAGTGGACGCAGACATGGCGAGCACCTCCTCGGGGAGGCCCGCCTTCATCTTCTCGTACAACGCTACCGACCCCGACATCGCCGCCCTCCTCCCCTCCGCCGCCTCGTCGTCGCGCCACGCCGGCCTCGGCGCACCCTCCCACGCCAGCAGCAGCGCGAGGAGGAACAACGGCTACGGTTACGCAGGCGACGACGACGACGACTGGGTCCCCGTCTACGGGCCCACCACCCACCGCAGGGGCCCGATGCGCTTCGTCCCCGCCCGCGCAGCCCAGTTCGGCGTCATCCCCGGCACAGACGACGGCGCAGCAGCGACCATCGACCTCAAGGGCAAGGGACGCGCGGTCGAGCCCAAAGACGAGGACAGCGACAGCGACGACGACATCAAGCCCGACCCTCTCGCCGCTCCTCCTCCTCCGCGCCCGTCTACCGCGCTGAGCGGGAGCGCCGTCCGCGGCCTCTATGCCGGCATCGTCGGCCTCAATAGCTCGGCGCCGGCGTCCCTCCGCGCGTCACCCGCGCCCATCCGCCGCGTGCCAGATCCGCCGCTGCTCAGGGCAAGGAGGGCGAGCACCGCGCCGCTCAAGCGCGAGGCGGAGAAGCCGCCGCTGCCATCGTCGAGTGTGACGGACGAAGAAGACGACGGCGTGCTCGTCCTCTCATCGGATAGCGACTCGGAGCCGGGCGACGACTTGCAGGAGGCGGAAGACGAGGACGACGATGACCTGATCGTCATGGACCCGCTCACGGGGCAGCCCGAAGCGCGACCAACGACCTTCTCGTCCGCCTCCTCGTCCGCCGCCGCGCCGAAGCGACCACAGTCCCTCCTGATCCACCAGCTTCTCCCCTCCGCCTCGTCCTCCTCCTCGCCGCCGCCGCACCAGGCGCCATCCCGGCATACGTCCCCGCGCCCTCGTACGCCATCAAGCCCGACAACCCGGGCTTCCGGATGCTGCTCGCGCAAGGCTGGCGCGAGGGCGCCGCGCTGGGCCCGCCCCCTCCGCCCGGGGAGCAGCCGAGGGGGCTGTTTGTCCCGCTGCGCGCGAAGGAGAAGTTTGACCGCGCGGGACTGGGCGGCGCGGGGGTGGGGGGGAGGAGATTGACGCCGCGGGAGAGGGAGGAGCAGCGGAGGAGGAGGGAGAGGGAGGAGAGGGAGCGGAGGGGGAAGGGCGCGAGGGGGATGGAGCGCGCGCGGAAGGAAGACGAGAGGCGGAGGAAGGCCATGATTGCGTACATGAACCGGTAGTGCCCTCGTTGTTGCTTGTGCGGAATACTTTCACGTGTCTTGCCCAGGACAGAGGCGGAGGCGGAGGAAGCGGGCGAGGATCCACGCCATCTTTCGTCCTCGTCGCACTGCTCAAGCGCGTGATCGACAGCTATAGCACGATGGCGACCGCAGAGCAGGCGCCACTCCCGGTGCTCTCCCCCTCCAGCTCGCCGTCGTCGCCCTCCCCACCTCCCGCCTCTGCGCCGTCTCGCCCGCGCCCGTCTCGCCGTCTCGCAATCCCGCGCCCGGCCTGGCGATTCACACTCCTCGGGCGATGCGCCGCGCTGCTCGGCGGAGCTGTTCGCCAACGCGGCAGTGTGGGTTGCGGCGGCGTGTGTGTTTGCGCCGCATCCGGAGAAGCGCGGCGTCCTCTCGCTGTGTGTCGTCGCTTGGACGCTCGGGCTGAGGCATGGACTCGGTGCGTGCATTCTATCGGGCGGCTGTAGACGGCGGCGAGCCTATCGGGTGCTGACTGCTCATGCTGTTCTCCCTCAACCTCGTCGACCGCTCCTCGCTCATCCTCTCCGGCTCTCCCTCGCCTTCTCCCGCCAATCCGATTCCCTCACCCTCACCACATGCTCCACTACACGTCCCACCTCCGCCCACAGACATGGACCACATTGTCGCGGTCGACACCACCACGCGCTCGCTCGTCGCAATGGGTCAAACGCCCGTCACCGTCGGGCTCTTCTTCTCTCTCGGGCACTCGACCATCGTCATCGCCATGACCATCGCCATCATCATCACCACCGCCGCGATCGACAAGTTGCCGGATGTGAGCAGCGTCGGGGGCGTGATTGGCGTGAGCGTCTCGGCGAGCTTCCTGTTCCTCCTCGGTCAGTGCGCTTCATCTCCCAGGGCGGGAGAAGTGCTGACGCGGCGCATGCGCAGCGGTCATCAACGCCGTGATGCTCTGGCAGACGGTGCGCCTCGCTCGCCGGCGGGTGCGCCTCTTCCCCTTCTCTTCCCCTCGTGCCGCGCTTATTACCACCCTCTCGCACGCACGCAGAAACAGCTCCGCGCCGCCTCCGCCTCCGCCGTCGCGCCTCCGCCCGGTGCGCCCTCCCTGACACCGCAATCCTCCGACCTCGTCCTCGCGAACAAGCTCTCCACCTCGGCGGAGGACGAGGAGGCCGCACTGGACGGCGCGGAGGACGCGAAGCACGTGCACAACGAAGAGCGCGACGTGATGATGGGCTTGCCGGCGACGACGTGCATTGGCAGGGTGGGGCGGCCGCTGTTCAGGCTGATCAACAAGCCATGGAAGGTGCGCCCCTCTCTCGCTCTCTCGTCCGCAAGGGTACTGACGCTCGCGCGCGCACGTAGATGTACCCCGTCGGCGTCCTCTTCGGTCTCGGGTTCGACACCGCCGCGAGCATGTGCGCCGCTCCCCCTCCCCTCTCCACTTTCCCTCGTTGACCCGGCGCGCGCAGTTCCCTCCTCGGCATCTCTGCCCTCGCAGGCAGCGGCGAGCACCGCATCCCGCCCGGGCAGATCATCCTCCTCCCTTTGCTCTTCACCGCGGGGATGACTGCAGTTGACAGCGCCGACAGCGTCTTCATGCTCACGGCTTACACGCTCCCGCAGCGCGCGGCCGCGCGCGAGCATGGGCTCGAGAAGGGCGTCTTTTCCAGCAGGGAGGGCGCGTGGTACGACCCCCGCGGGTGGAGGTTCGTCGAGCGCCGCCCGACTGAGGAGGAGCGCGAGGAGGAGGTCAGGGAGGCGGCCGAGCGCGCGAGGATGCTCCCCCAGGCGAGCGAGGACAAGCTTCTCAACATCAGCGTCGTCCTCACCGTCATCTCGATCGTCGTTGCGCTGCTCATCTCGATCGTGCGTCGTTCGCTCGCTCCCCTCCCTCTCTCGCTGAAACGATGGCTGACCGGTTCGACGCGCGCGTAGACCGAGTTCATGGGGTACGCTCCCCGGCTCTCTGCGTCTGTAGCACGCCCGCTGACTGCCCCGTGTACGCAGCCTCGCCCTCGAGAAGTGCGCCTCCTGCTCCGATGCAGCGGAGAACGACCCCGGTCTCTGTGCGTCGCCCTTCACCCCTCCTCTCCTCCTCTCGCTGACGGTATGCCCCTCGCGCACAGCCGGCCGGTGGTGGCGCTTCTGGGCCGCAGTGAACGACAACTCGGGCTACCTCGGCGCGGGCGTCGTCGGGCTCTTTGTGCTCGTGTTTGGCGGGTGGGCCGTCGTGCACTTTGTCGGGCGAGCGAGGCGGAGGAGGGAGGGGAAGAGGAGGGCGGTGGAGTAGCTCGAGGAGTGCATAGAGCGTCGGGAGGGCGGAGCAACACGGTCGGCGAGCGGTTGCATCCTCTCCTCGCGCGCCATTCGGCTCACGCTCGACCGCTCCTCCTCTGGTACGCAGCTCCGCCACTCGTGCATGTACCGCTTGCCACCTTGTGCGTGCCTTTCCCACAGGCGCGCGGTGTGAGGGGCGGGTTCGGTGGTCGAGTCGGCGCGCACGCGCAACTCCCTGGGCGGCACCGCCTCCTCCGCATCGCGCTCGACCCCATCGACCGTGCGCTTGTTTGCACGGCGTGGATTCGCTCCAGCGAGCGGGTCGCGGGCTCTGCTTCTGCACAGGAAAGCGGTGAAGCGTGGGATGCGGCCAAGCAAGCACTTTCACGTGCAACTGCCCACTGGGGAAGACCCAACTCTCTCGCGGGCCAATCGGCGTGCTTCTGGAGGTCCGAAACTCCAATCAGGAGGCAGCTTCCCACGAGCACCGCCGCCCCCACTTGAGCCTGCTCCCGACGGAGTTCCCTCTCGCGGTTCTCCCCCTCGCTCTCTTTCTCCTCCTTCCCATTCGCGCGCCGCCTTAGCTCGCCCGTACACTAGCTGCGCTCCCCCATGGCCAGCAAGACTACCCAGTTCGCCGCTCCGCAGGACGCGGCGCGCCCCTCCCTCGGTGCCAACTCCCGCAAGAGCTCGTTCCTCGACTCGTTTAAGGGGAAGCTGCAGCGCTCCAAGTCATCGCAGGCGTCGGTCATGACCCTCGTCGAGGCGGTCGCCGGGGCGCCGCCGCCCGTCGGCGGCGACGGCCTCAAGGAGAAGAGCGACGCAGCGCCGACGCTCTCGCTCGCCGGGTCGCTCTGGCAGCAGGTCAAGGGCGGGACGCTCCCCGCCGACGCCGCGACCGTCGTCCAGGCGTTGACGAGCGCGACGGCGCCCATCGACGACCGCGAGATGCTCCTCGAGAACCTCGTCACGCTCCTCCAGGGCCTCCCGACCGGCTCGGCCGTCCTCCAGCCCGTCACCAACGCCTTTGTCAAGATCCTCTGGGACGAGCTCCACGCCGAGGGCCCGCGCGCGTACGCCGGCCCGCAGTACCGCACCGCGGACGGCAGCGGCAACTCGCTCACGGACGACAAGCTCGGCGCCGCTGGGACGCCCTACGCGCGTACCGTCCCGCCGTGCCACCCCAAGCTCCCGAACCCGCCCGACGCCGCCGTCGTCTTCGACGCGCTCCTCCGCCGCAGGGAGTTCCGCCCTCACCCCAGCGGGATCAGCAGCCTGCTCTTTTCGTTCGCGACGCTCATCACGCACGACGCGTTCCGCTCGTCGCGCACCGAGCCGCACATCAACGAGACTTCGTCCTACCTCGACCTCTCGCCCGTGTACGGCGTCGACCAGAAGGAGCAGGACACGGTCCGCGCGTACGAGCAGGGCAGGCTCTTCCCCGACGCCGTCGCGAGCAGCAGGCTCTACTTCATGCCGCCGTCGGTCATCGCCCTCGCGGTCATCTTCTCGCGGTGCGTCTCCCGTCGTCTCTCCATCCGTGCACTGGACGAGACTGACGGTCCCGCCGCCTGCGCAGCAACCACAACTTCATCGCCGACAAGCTCTTCGTCATCAACGAGGCGGGCAAGTACAAGCCGTGGGCGTCGCTCGACGACGCGGGCAAGAAGTGGCAGGACAACGACCTGTTCCAGCGCGCGCGCCTGATCAACTGCGGCTGGTTCCTCGGCGTCATCGTTGGCGACTACATCCGCACGATCCTCAACGTCAACCAGACCGAGTCGCATTGGTCCCTCCTCCCGACCGTCGACATTCCCAACATCCCGACGGGGCACGCCCCGCGCGGGACGGGCAACTGCTCGTCCGCCGAGTTCAACAGTGCGTCCCTCCTCTCCCTCCCTTGCTCTGTGGCGTGCTGACGGCTTCGAGCGCCCAGTCCTCTACCGCTGGCACACCGCGATCAGCGCGAAGGACGAGAAGTGGCTCGAGGGCCTTTTCGCCGACTGCATCGGGACCAAGTCGGTCGACGAGGTACGCTTCCTCCGCCTTTTCGCCGACCTCCCCGCTCACCCCGCTCGCCCGCGCGCAGATGACTCCCGCCGACCTGGGCAAGACGCTCGGGGTGCTCGCGGCGCGCGCGGGGACCGACCCGCGCAAGTGGGAGACGTCGGGTCTCAAGCGCGGCGCCGACGGCCGCTTCGCCGACGACGACCTCGCGCGCGTCCTCACCGAGGCGACGGACGAGGTCGCGGGCGCGTTCGGCGCGCACGGCTCGCCGGCGATCATGCGCGTGATCGACACGCTCGGGATCTCGCAGGCGAGGAACGACTGGGCCGTCTGCACGATGAACGAGTTCCGCAAGTTCCTCAACCTCAAGCCGTTCGACACGTTCGAGGAGTGGAACTCGGACCCGGAGGTCGCGGCGACGGCGCGCCACCTCTATGCGCACCCGGACAACCTCGAGCTCTTCCCGGGCCTGCACGCTGAGGAGGCAAGCCGAGCCAGAGCGGGTCGGGCCTCGCCGTCAAGTGCGTTCTACCGTCCCTTCCCGCCCCAGCGAGTCTGACGCCGCCCGTCCGCAGCTACACCATCTCGCGCGCGATCCTCTCGGACGCGACAGCTCTTGTTCGGGGCGACCGGTTCTTCACCACCGACTTCAACGCCGCGACGCTCACGTCGTGGGGCTTCCAGGACTGCCAGAGCGACCCGCAGGGCGGCTCGTACGGCGGCCTCGTCGGCAGGGTGCGTCCGACCTCTCGTTTCGATAGAGCGATACTGACGAGAGTCTTTTTCACAGCTCCTCACGCGCATCCTCCCGCACAACTACACGGCCAACTCGGCCTACGCGCTCTTCCCCTTCTCCACGCCGGCGACGGTCAAGAACATCCTCACCAAGAACGGCGTCGTCGCCAAGTACGACCTCCGCCCGCCGACGACGCTCCCGCCGGTTCACGGCGTCTTCACCTACAAGGCGTGCATGGACGTCCTCGCCGACCCGAAGACGTTCGGCGTCGTCTACTCCGACGCCATCAAGGCGTGCTCGAACGAGTACGGATACATGCTAACCGAGGACGAGGTCGACACGCACCGCCGCGACCGTGCGCTGCAGAGCGACGCGCTCTTCGTCGACGGGTGGAAGGACAAGCTCGCGCGCTTCTACGAGACCAAGACGAAGGAGCTCATCGAAGAATGCTCCTGGACGTACGACGGTGGCAAGACGAAGACGCTCGACGTTGTCCGCGACGTGACCAACGTGCGTCCTTCCCTCTCGCTCGCGTCTCCCCATCTGACCTTTCCGCCGCATTCGCAGCTCACGGCAGTCTACTGGGTCAGCTACCAGTTCGGCATGCCCCTCAAGACGACGCACACGCCGCATGGCCTCTTCACCCCGCAGGAGCTTCTACCTCATCCTCTCGGCCTTCTTCATCTCGTGCGCTCTCTCCTTGATTTTCCTTATCTCCGCTGACGAGGGAGCTCGCAGGGTCTTCATGAACTTTGACACCTCGGCCGGGTTCAAGCTGAGCGAGACTGCGAAGCACGCAGCGCCGGCGCTCCTCAGCCTCATCCGCATGCGCCTCAAGCAGGTCAACGGCGTGCCCGTGCGTTCCTTCCCTTTTCACCTCACGACAGCGCTGACGGCGCTCACGGAGCCGCGCTCGACGACTTTGGGCGCATGCTGCAGGACCGCCTCGTCGGCAAGGACATCCAGGGCATCGTCATGGGCGAGGAGGCGCGCGCGTACTACGCCCGCCTGCTCAGGAACACGGACGTCCCGATGGCGAAGCTCGAGTCGTCCGTCCAGTCGACCATGACCGCCTCCGTTGCGAACCAGGGCCAGGGTGCGTCGCCCGCTCACGCTCTTCGCTAGGCGTCACTTGCTAACGCTTCTGCACGCCCGCAGCCGCAGCCCACCTCATCAACTTCTTCCTCGACGAGAAGAACAAGGAGCACAAGGACGAGCTCGTCCGCCTGAGCAAGCTCGACACGCCCGAGGCCGACATGCAGATCCTCGTGCGTCGCCCTCTCACTCGTCCGCACGGCTCGGGCGCTGACCTCGACTCTTACGCAGGCGCTAATCACCGAGGCGCTCCGCCTCGACCCGCCGGTGCCGCTTATCCCGCGTGTTGCGAAGGCGGACGCGACCATCCAGGACGGCGACCGCACCGTCGAGGTCAAGAAGGGCGACTTTCTCTACCCCTCGATGCTCAGCGCCGGCATGGTCTGTTCTCCGTCACCTCGATTCTGCTGAGCTCGCGTTGCAACTGCTTCACGCGCCGCAGGACCCGACCGTCTTCCCGGAGCCTGAGCAGTTCAAGATCCGCGACGCCGCGAGCTACCGCCTGTTCGGGCACGGCATGCACACCTGCCTCGGCGCGCACATCATCAACATCTCGCTCGTGCAGCAGATGAAGCAGGTGCGCCGGCACCTCGCTCGCACCGCCGTCTCCTGCTGACTTCCCTCTTCACAGGTCTTCAAGCTGAAGAACATCCGCCGCGCGCCGGGCAAGGCGGGCCAGCTCGTGCGCTTCCACCACGAGGTCGGAGGCACGCCGTGCCCGGTCTACCTCTCCGCGCAGCAGACCATCTGGCCCCTCCCCGTCTCGCTCTCGGTCGTCTACGACGCTGAGTAGCTCGCTTTTATCCCTCGCTTGTCGCGCTTGTAGTCGCTTGTCAGTGCCGTGCAGTGGAAGTATGGTGTGCCCTCGTCCAGCGCGCGGCGGGAGCTTGGTGTGCCTCGTTGAACGGACTTAGGAAGGTCAACCGGAGTCGTTTGTTCCCTCCGCCAGCTGCGGCGTGCGCAAGGGATTCGCTCGTACAGAGCTCTACGTGCCCGTCTGAAACGAAGGCAGTAAACGCGTGCTGCTCGCCTGGCAAGTCCGCGGGGCGATGCGCCTCCTGAGCTCCGCCACTTCGCGGTCGCTCCTCTCCGCTCGAGGTGAGGTCTAGCGATGGGGCTCGACATTGCAGCGCGGCGGGGGCGTAGAGACCTCGCAAGAGAAGGGAAAACGGAGACAAACAAAGGCGGAACGAGGGATGGTGGGTGGGTACGAGAGACGACAGGTGGGAGGGGGGTGCGAACTGCGGCCGCTGCTGCGTCAGTTCGTGAGGCCTAACAGAGGGGCGGTGGCCCTGGAGCTCACCTGCGGCCGCTCCGGGCGATGCTGTTGAGCTGAGAGGAGGGGGGGGGGACGCTGCCGATCGACTCGACTCGACCTTTTTCGGAGGGAGGAGGAGCGCGTGAGCCGGGGCTCTTCTGTTAAAGGAGGAATGAGTGCGGCGTACCCGCGGAGTGCTGCAAGGGGGCCGTGCAGCGCGCGGGGCGACGTGCGAGGAGAGCGTGCGAGACGAAGGGGTTTCGCTCGCGCGCGGGCGAGTCGGCCTTCTGGCGGTTGCCGCCGACTCATGCGCCCGCCGCTCTACTCTCGCCGTCTCCCCTCCCCTGAGCACTCTGCTGGGCTCGCTTCGGGACGGAGGGAACCGCAAAGTTCGTCACGCCCTCCGCAGGCTCCGACGCTAGACTCCCGCTTCTTCCTCCCCCTCATCTGCTTCACGCTCTCTCCCGCAAGATGACCTCGGAGACCACGGTCCACGCTCTCGAACACCTCTCGCTTGCCGACGAGCAGCCCAAGCCGTCCGACATGCGCCTCCCCGTCGAGCTCTGGGTCAAGATCCTGAAGGACGAACTCCTCGCCTACATCGACCTTAAGCACGTTTCGATGACTTGCAAGTGGTTCAACGATGTCCTCGAGGTACGCCCCTGCCGTGATGATGACATTCTCCGTGCTGACCGGCCTCCTTGCGCGTGCAGGACCCCTGCTTCGACGAGTGCTACTTCCGCACGCCTCCGTCGTCGCGCAGGCTGCGGGACGGCGCTCCAGCCGGCGCGCACCCGCTCCTCGGCCACACCCTCTGGCTTCCCAGCGATACGAGGCACGTCGTGCGCGCGTCGAAGCAGTGGAAAGGCTGGCACTGGATCCCCCGCACCGAGTCGGACTTGGCCTCGAGCGATTGGAAGGCTGTCAACAAGCTTCCAATGTTCCATGAGTTCGCCACGCGCCCGTCAACGACGCGCGTCTGGGTAGGGCGCCAAGACGAGACCAGCCCCGGCGTCGAGGTGTACCGCGCAGGCGGCGTCCGCGTCGCTGACATCGTTGAGGGCGTCGTTGAGGCGCGTCGCCCGAGCGGCATACGTACGCGCAAGCACCGGGCCACCAGGCTCGATCACGACGTGGAGAAGCCTGTTTGGATTCAGCAAGGCGTTGTTTGCATGATGGTGTGGACGTCCCAGGACAGGCGGTGGAGGTGGTGAAGGAGGGAGGCTCGGAGGTGGAACACTAGCCAGGCCTTTCGTCTCTCTGCACACTAGATCCGCGCGCGAGGGCTGCGAGCACCAGTGACAACTCGATAAGCCCCCTTGATCCCTCACCCTCCTCCTGCACATCCTCCTCGAACGTTTCCAGACCGCCTCCACGTGCTGCTGCGCATGCGGGCTCTCCGCGCGCAGGACCTTGCCGTACCACATCCAGAGGAAGGGGATGGGCGTCGTAAGCAGGGCGAAGAACGTGAGCAGGCAGGTCGCCCAGCCGTCGCCGACCTTCTTGTACATGGGCGCAGCGAGGCTGCGGTGCGAGCTCGAGTGCCATTGGAGCAGACGAATAGACGAGTGGTGAGAAGTGCGCGAAAGGAGCGGGCGAGGAACTGCACACTTCCAGCTCGCGCGCGTCGTCACCGTCGCGCAGGTCGTCAACCCACACCCTCGCCGACCTGCAGGCCTACTCCGCCCGCGACGCTGCCGCTCTCGAGCTAGTGAGCTGGCTGCGCCTGCCCTCCCCGCGAACGAGCATCGACCGTCGCAGGCTGTTCTTCGCGCTGCCGGGCCGTGCCGGCCTGCGCCACCCCGCGGCGTGGAGGTGGTGGTTTGCGCGTGTGGAGAGGGGTGCGGTGTGAGCCGCGCTGAGGCTCGGTGAGTGGGAGGAGGAGGGGCTCGAGCGGGAGGACTGGTGCGGGAAGAGGGAGGCGAGGGGGTGGATGGCCTAGGGCGGCAGCGACACGGCGTGTGACAGGCGATGCGGATGGTTACACGCGATCGATACGGGTATCCGAGAGTCGCGGGAGAGCGCCACCAAGCAGGACTCAACGAGAAACGATCCGCGAGTCGAGGCTGAGAGGAGAAGGGAGGCGAGCCGAGAAGCGGGACTTGGTGGTGGCCACCGTCCGTCATCCGAATCAAGGACGCAGCTGAATGCACGAAGCAGAGTCCAGCCCAGTCGCAGGCCGGTGGTCGAGGGAGAACCGCGAGGAGGGAGGAGCTGATGAAGACGAAGCGAAGCGGGTACACCTTGATGAGGCGCAGCGCCTCGTCGGGCAGCTTCGAGAGCACCACAAGCTCCGTCAAGTCTGCGTCCAGCCCGAAAGAAGCGAGAGCCGCGAGCCAACGGCGGTGGTTGAGGGACAAGGAAGGTTCGCCGCATCGTCCAGCCTCCGCTCCAGCTGGAAAGGGCATGCTGAGCTGCGATGGACTCGAGCAAGCGCCCTCGCAGTCCGTCTGAGCACTCGGACGCGTCCACGGCGTCGTTGCCCGACCCGAAGCTTCATCGGTCCTCGTCGAGGGAGGGGTGCGTTTCCTCGCCTCCCACTCCCTCTGCGCGGATTTGCTCATATGCGATGCGACGAGAACAGATCCACATGGACGTGCACGCTTCCGCCGTCCTGCCACGCGACGCCGTCGGAGCACTCGTCGCTCGCCTCCCTCGACGCGCACCACCGCACCTACCACGCCTTTGTCTGCACCGCTGCGCCACCAACGTACGATTGGGCAGTCGCTAAGGGGCGCTACGAGGGCCGCGAGCACTATGTCGGGTCCGGCGAGGAGAGAGAGCTCGTCTGCGGCCGCGTCTTTCCCGACGACCGCTTCCTCGAGCTCCACTTCACTGAGTGCCACGACGAGATGGCGCAGCTCCGGCGCGAGCGGGGCGAGAAGATCGTGCGCTGCGTCCGATCCTCCCCTCTGAGTTGTACTGACGCGCGCCTGCCCGCAGTTCGCCTGCTTCCACCCCTCCTGCACCCAACTCTTCGCGACGCCGAAAGGCCGCCGGCTGCACGTCATCGAGAAGCACGCCTACCCGTCGCAGTTCTACTTCGGCGTGACCATCTGGGGCATCGAGGACGTCCTCAAGAAGGGTGGCGGGATGGTCCGCCGCGAGTGGAGGCCGCGCGAGGGGCAGCCTGGCTGGCGCGGCGAAACGAGAGCTTCTTCGGACGACTCGTTCGGCTCGCCGCCGTCACCCGCGCAGCCGTTGATGCGGGAGTTGCCGCGGGAGCCGGAGCAACCCGCGGCGTCGAGCTCCAAGGACGTTGAAGACCTCGCCGCCGCCCTCTCCGGCACAAGTATCTCGCTCGTCCCGCGGGCCGTTCGCCTTGCCCGTAAAAACAAGATGGCGACCGACGTATAGGGCAACACCCGCTTCCCTCTTGTTGTTGTGCAAATCTAGCCCGCATGCCGCTCAGAACGAGAGATGCGATTACGCTCTACACGCTCCCGACGAGCTCTTCCACCTTGCCCGCCAGCTCCACTCCCACGAGCTCCTTCAGCCGCTCCACTACGGTCCGGCGCTCCGCCTCGCCCGCTTCGAAGCACGCCGGCGGGAGGACGATCTCCTCGCCCTCCCGCCCCTGGCGGTACCTCACCACCTCCTCAAGCGTCCCCGTCGCGCCGCGCATCACCAGCGCCTTTGCGATCCTCCCCGCGGCGGGGCCACGCGCCTCGAGCGCCGCAGCGACGTGATGCAGCGCGACGAGGTGCAGGAACGGCGTCTTGGCGCGGGTGACCCGCCCGCCGACGAGCGCGTCGACGTACGCGGCGAGCAGGGGCTCGCTCGTCTCGCGCGGGGCGAGGTACGCACTCAGCGCGCCCGCGCCGGGGACGTCGCTGATGGCGTTGGGGACGGACATGCGCAGTGTGGGGAGGAGGTGCGCGTAGTCGGTCCAGAGGAGGCGGCGGTAGTCGATTGGGTACGCCATGGCGAGCGAAGGGAGGAGGACGAGGCCGAAGAGAGGGTCCGAGAGCGAGATGGCGTCGTACAGCCCGACGAGGTCCGTGTAGAGCTGGTAGAACGGCGCCGAGCTCACCAGCGCCGAGACGCCCTCGATCGTTGCGCTCGCGGCGCGCGTGTTGGGCGCCAAAATCTGCGGCGCCAGCTGCGTGCCGACGGAGAGCTCGCGGAGAAGCGCGCCCATCGACGCCTGACACGCCTCGTCGCGGAAGACCTCGGCGTCGGCGCCACTCGTGCCCGTCGTCGTCCCGCCGTTGTCCTTCTCGAGCATAAACACCTTGACGAGGTCGTACACGAGCGCGGGCGCGTCCTTCTTCGTGCCGGGCGAGCCCGCCGCGCGCACGAAGCGCATGAGCGCGAGCGACGTGCGTACGAGCTGCAGCTCGCTCGCGTCCCAGTCCTTCGGGAGCTGCTGAAACACGGGCGAGCTCGCCGAGCGGAGCAGCTCGGTGAGTGCTGCGAGCGGCCAGTTGGGCGAGAGGACGGGGCCGGACGGCGCGAATGGCGCGAGGCACGCCGTGAGCTTGATATCGCGCGGGGTGGGGAAGAGCGGGCCAACAACGCGCCCTCCCGAGGCGGTGACGATGGCGTGCGTGAGGAAGGGGCGGAGGATGGCCGCCTGGGCGAGTGAGGGGAGCTCGAGCGTCGAGTCCAGGGAGGCGACGGGGCGGAAGGAGTGATTCTCCGGCTTGGCGACGATGGCGAGCAGCCAGTCTACGAGGTCGCGCGCAGCGACGGCGTCCTCGACGCCCAGGCGCGGAAGGAGGTTGACCGTCGCCGTCACGCGCGCCGGGAGGTCGAGACGCGGCAGAAGGAGGACGGCGACGGCGTTCGCAGCTGGCCCCGCCGGCGCAGCAGCAACAGCGCGCACGACGTTCGCGGCCGTCGCAGCGTCGACATCGAAGAGCTGCGGCGTCGCCGGCTCGATGGGGTCTGCATACGCCTCCGAGAGCCGCAGCACCGCCGCCGCGAGCCCCGCCCACCCCTCGCGCTCGCGCTCCCCACCGGCGAGCTCCACAAGCGCGCGGTCGACGAGCGCGCGTGCGCGCCCGCCGTCCGCAAACTCCGCTCCGAGGGTCTCGCGGACCCAGTTGCGCTCGTCCTCGCCGCGCCAGCTCCGGTTAACCTTGCTCCCCTCGATCCAGCTGCCCATCAGGTCCCACGCCGCTTCGACCACCTCCCTCCCCGCCTCCGCAGCGCCGAGCGCAAAGCCCAGCTCGCCCGCCTCGAGCGCGACGTCCCGCCAGCCCTCGACCTGGCTCCAGGTCACGTCGTGCCCCGTCACGTGCGGGTCGACCGCCGCGGTCGTCCACGTGCTCAGCAGGCGGAGGAACGGCGCGACCCAGTCCGCGTCCGCCGCCGCCGCGTCGGGGGCGGGCGCAGCGCGGCGCAGCTCGCCAACGCGCTCGACGAGCGCATCGAGCAGGGGCGCGGCCTTCCCGCGGAGGTCCGTCGCGAGGCCGTACCGCCCCAGGACCGTCCAGAGGTCGATCGTCCGTCTCAGGAGCGCGCCGCCGAGCGCGCGCGCGGAGGAGGGCGACGCGGGGAGGTCCCACGGCGGGAGGGCGACGAACCGCAGCGTGGGGTCGATGAGGCCGCGGGTGCAGAGGAGCGAGGCGCGTGAGCGGGACGTGCGTGCGAGGTGGGACAGGAGGGCGAGTGCGCTTGGTGTGGGAGGGGGAGAGGACGCGGAGGGCGGGTAGGGTGTCGCGAGGAAGGTCGAGACGGTCGACTCGAGGAGGCGCGGCGTCGAGAAGAGCGAGTCGAGGAGGTCGCTGGTCGACGACGGGGAGGTGCGGGAGAGGTGCACGAGCGAGGTGAGGATCGAGAGAATCGAGAGGAGCGAGCCGTGCGGAAGGGTACCGAGCGAGAGGTGCGAGGCGAGTGAGGGCAGGGGCGTCGTCGCCAAGAACGTCGAGACGACGGTGGCGGCCTCCTCTGCACCCTCAACGCGCGGCTGCGCCGCAGCAGGCGGCGCGTCAGCGTCCTCGGCGAGGAGCGTCGCCAGGAGCGCGACACACCCGCCAACGACGCCGAGGTTCGGGTCGCGGAGCGCCCACCCCGCGCGCTGCGCCGCCTGCACCCGCAGCGCGTGCCACTCCTGCTCGCCGAAGCGCGGCGCGTACTCGGCGCCGCGGGAGAGGACGCGGTGCAGGATGGAGAAGGCGGTCGAGCGCTGCGAGGGGACGGACGAGGCGGTGAGGGACAGGAGGGAGGGGATAGTGAACGTCGTCGAGGACGAGACGTGGTGATCCGACCCGGCGGCGGGAGCCGCGCTAGCCGCGGCATCGGCGAGCAGGCGGCCCTGAACGTCGAACGAGAGGCGAGCCGCGGGCGGGAGTGCGGCGGAAGCGGCCGCATCGCCCGCCTGCTTCGGCGGCGGCCTCATCCAATCGAGCGCGGGGTTCTGCGGCTCGTCCGGGAAGAAGTGCCTGCGGATGTACTCCGGGCTGCCTTCCTCCTCGGCCTCGTCGTCGTCCTGCGTCTTCCTTGCCTCCTCCCGCGGCGCAGGCGCACCCGCCGGCGCAGGCCGCGTCCGCGGCGTCGGTGCGGACACACGCTTCTGCCCGCGCGCCTGGAGCATCCGCAGCACGCCCTCGGAGAGCCCGAGCTCCTCGCGGATCTGGCGCTGCTCCTCGAGGATCTGCGCCTCGGACATGCTGCGCAGGACGTCGTCGTTCTCGCGCGAGACGGACATGAGCAGGCCGTCGACGGACGTCGATTCAGCATCGTCGTCGTCCGCGTCGTCGAGCGAGTCGACGATGCCGGGGTTGACGGCGGCGGCGGAAGGAGTGGGAGGCGGGGGAGCAGTCTTGCGAGGGAAGAGTCCGCGGCTGGACGAGGGGAAGCCAGTCGGGCGCTCTGCGAGCGGCGATGGCCTCGGCGGCCCTGGTGCGGTCGGCGGCTTAGGCGGAGCCGCCTTCCCTCCTACGAGCCGTTCGAGGACGCCCTTGACGAGGGAAGGCCGTCCACCCCTGGGCAGCGCCCCACCGCCGCGCTCGAGCTCGTCCTCCTCGTCGCCGTTGTCGTTGAAGTCGAGCTGGAAGCGCTGTGCGCCGGCCTGCGCTTGTGCAGCTGCGCGGTCTGCGGCGTCCTTCTCGCGCTGGAGGGCGAAGCGCGACTTGGGCTTTGCCGGGACGGGTGCTGTGGACTCGCTGGAAGTGGTGGGCGGTACGACGGGGATCGGTGCTGCATTCGGGCGTGTCAGTGCGCTTCTCCTGAGCGAGGACGATGAGCTACGCACGAGGCAGTGCGCTGGAGGCGATGAGACTCGGTGGGCGCTCGCGGACGACGCGGGCAGCGGGAGGCTGGCCAGGCTCGAGCTCTGGGAATGCAGGCTCGTCGTACAGGTCGGCCAGAGACGGCCGGATGCGCTGACTCGCCATGAGCCGATGAGTGCAGGAGGTGGAGCGGCGCGGGTCTCCTCCCGCGGCAACCACGCGCAAAGCTGTATGTGCTCGTCAGCTGACGCTGACGTAGGCACACACTCTGCCTTGGGCTCGCTGCGATCCGCTACCCTCGCGCTTCGCCTCGCCGTGCCCTCCGCTTCTCTCCCGCCCCGGGCCGCCCTCGTCGGACGCGGCTCGCTTCAGTTTCAGTCGTCTCGCGCTTGCTGTGCAGTGCTTGTGTACTCGATATCTTTAGCGAGACCCCCTCCTCCACTGGACGCAGCGATGTGTGCCTCCGTTTCCCCCGCCCGCGCGCTCTCTCCCGACGAACCCACCTTTGTGCGTCTCTTCTACGAGCACCCCGAGTCGACCGTCCACACCTTCAGCGAACATTACCACGTCAGCCTCACCGATGTCCTGCTGAACGCGAGCTCCAGCGCGAGCCCGCCCGAGGATAAGGCCCGCGCCGTCGCCGGCGCCATCGTCAGCCCCTTGATCCCGCCGACTGCCCCTCTTCTTGTCGTCTGTCTCCCGCAGCTAGGGACGCTCCTCGCGTACGGCGGGAGTACTTGGCTGGAGACGCAGCCCTTCGCACAGACGGCTATCGAGGACCTCCCGCCGGAGCAGCACACCCAGCTCACCACCATGGTGGGCTTGGGTCAGAGCGCGTGCGGCTCGTCAAAGCCGTCCAGCCGGGACAGTGTCGTCTTAGCGGGCGCAAGCATCGACGCGCTGATCTCGGCCGCGTCCCGTCTGACCTCTGCCTCCGTCTTCAGGCCGTTCGAGGGGGCGCGTGTAGCGCACCACCTCAATCTCGATCGCGAGATCATTCTTAACAACGAGGCCCGCGGTCTTCTCAAGGTGGAAAGCGGCGGGGGCATCGACGGCGTCTTCGCGCGGCTTGAGGAGGAGACGGACAGGTTGTCGGTGCAGGAGGTGCCGGCGTGCGTCCTCGACGACCTGCTTCCCGGGGCACCGGACATGGTCGCGAAGGTGCGTCCTGCTTCGTCCCTACTTTCTCAGTACTCGCCCTGACAGCCTCGTTTTCTCGCAGGCTGTTACCGCCGCGCTCGACATCGACGGCGCGACCGTCCTGCTCACGTTCACCAACCTCCACCGCTTTCTCCCCTGCCTGCTCGTCCGCCTCGACCAACCCGTATCCGCTCCTCTCCCCTCCCTCGCCGCGCAGCACTCGGCCGTGAGCTCGTCCTCGCCCCGCCCCAACCCGTACCTCCTCATCCTCGGCCAGTCCGCCCCGCTCGACGCGACCTTCCCCAGGACGGGGAACTCGTTCCACCTCCACCTCCTCGCAGCCGGCCGACGTCCCGAGGAGCTGCGACAGATGGTCATCGACCTTATGCTCCTCAGCAGGCCGCTGCGGCGCTTGGTCCCTGAAATCTGGCCGTCCCCGACGGGCGGGAGCGGCGGTGCAGGTGAGAGGAGCTGCGGCGGCAGCGGCGCGAGCGGCGCGGACATAACTCCCGGCGACGGGGGCGGGCAAGTAGGGCGGCGCATCGTAACGGTCAACGTCCCGCAGGCAGACTCGCCGGAAAAGCTGGTCACCGCCTGCGAGGACGTCCCGTACCTGCAGCTCGCCGAAACGCTCTCCAAGGCGTTCTTGCCGGTACCGCCTACGTCGCTGGACCTCGACGAGATCCTCTCGGTGCGTCGTCCCTTTTCCGTTACTCCTTACCACTCACGCGCCTCAACCCGCAGCTTCGCGTCGTCCCGGTATTCTTCTGCAGCGAAGACGAATTCTACCATCTGGCCCCGCCCCTCGTCCGACTCTACGACCCGCTTCACCCACCGACCTCCTTCCCCCCCCCCAATCCGGGCGCCAGTTCGTCGCCGACCCGCCCGTCCCCGCACTCATCATGGACCGCGAGCCCTTCGCATGGGGTAGCAGCGCCGGCATGCACCGCGCGGCCGTCCCCTCCGCGCCGCCGCTCGCGCTCAAGGTGAGCAACGCCGACGCGGCGTGGCAGGTCCGCGCGCTCGAGCGCGAGGCGATGCTGTACGAGACGCGGGCGCGAGCTCGCGCAGGAGGGGATCGCGCCGAGGTACTTTGCGGCGTTCCGCGGCGCGCCGTACAAGGAGGAGGATCGTGCTCCTCCTCGAGCGCTACGGCGAGAAGCTAGCCGATCACTGGCGCGACGTCTCGCTCGAAGACTCGTGCGTCGCCTCCTCCTGGACGGTCCTCCCCTCTCCCCGCGCTGACCATTTCTTCCCCTACGGCGTTCTCCCCTCGACAGCCTCGCCGTCTACGCCCTCCTCCTCCGGCTGCACCTCCTCCACCTGACGCACGGCGACCTCAAGCCTTTCAACGTCGTCAAGCGCGCGCCGGGCGACCTCCGCCTCGTCGACTTTGCGCGCGCAGAGCCGCACGCGTGCCCCGGGCCCAAGGCGTGCGACGAGCTCTGCGAGGCGAGGTACTCGCTCCGGATCGAGGGCAAGGAGGAGGCGGCGCGCGTTGAGCGGGAGGTCTGGGAGGCGGGGAGGCGGGCGGCGGGAAGGGCGGCGGCGGGTGCGGAGGGAGAGTCCGGCTCGGGGGCGTGAGTGAGCGAGAGACGGTCTGTCGAGTTTGATTGCTGTCATTCTGTCGTTGTACCTTCTCTCTTCGGACTGGTCACGAGCAGGCTAGAAGCTATGGCAGCGAGTTGCAAGGTAACGAGCGAGGGATGCGAAGTAAGGACGAGGAGGAGGAACTAGAGGTGCGAGTAGGAGGATGGCGACAAGCGGAGGGTAAGAAGAACAGGGTGGTGGAATGCGATACGAGGACGAGCGGACAATGGGGTATGCACCGAGAGGAATCAGACGGGGAGCGAGTGTAAGATGAACCCAGAAAGGACGGAGGGGTTGCGGTGGTATTACGAAGGACACGGGCGAGAGGAATGTTGGAGGAGAGAGGAACGGGATGGAGCCGGTGGGCGGGCTAGGAGATCGTGCCTGTCAAGCGGAGGCGTCAGTAAGGAGGTGGAGGGAGAAGAGGGAGGGAGGTACGCACAGCCGCGCGAGTACCACCAAGACGAGCGGATCTGCTCGATCCAGAAGACGATGAGGCGGAGGCGTTCGCGGACGCTCGTGATCCTGCGACATGCACGTTGTCAGCGAGGCCCGACGAAGGAAGGGAGAACGGAACGCACTGCAGGAGCGCGACCTTGACGTGATCTTCGACGGGGAAGACCTCGGCCGCGAACCACGAGAAGTCATGCGCGTTCGTCGGCATCTCGCCCACTGTACATCGAAGTAGTTCGTCAGCGACGGAAGGAGACGTCAAGGAAGGGACGAGTGAAGAGAGGACGAAGCAAGCGACTGACCCGTGCGGTTCAGCCGCTCAATGACCCACGGCGCCGATCCGCGCGGAGCGTGCGGACGAACTCGAGGCAGATCTGCATGAGCTGCTGCGTCGAAAGCTCGACGTTGCCCGTCATGGGCGGGGCGGTGCCGGGCGCAGGGTCGGGGTCGCGCCATTCTTCGGGCGTCGGCGTCGCGCGCGGTGTTGCGCGCGAGCGCGGCGCGCTCGAGCGCGGCCTCCTGCTCGGGCGAGACGTCGTCGACGCGCTCGATCTTGCCGACGTTGTAGCCGTCGACGACGCCGCGCTCGACGAGGCGGAAGCGGTGCGTCCCGACCGTCTCGAGGATGAGCCTGCCGTCCTCGAGCATCTGGCAGCTCGTGATGCGGAGCATCGTGCCGTACTCGTTGACGGCGTCGGGCCCGATGTTCGACAGCGGGAGGACCATCCCGAACGACTTGTCGGGCGATTCGAGCGCGCGCCGGATCATGAGGCGGTACCGCGGTTCGAAAATGTGCAGGTACGACTTGATCCCCGGCCAGGCGGTCGTGCAGACGAAGATGGGGACGTGCGCGAGGAGCGCGAGCTCGTCCTCCTTGACGGCGGCGGCGCGCTCGGCCGCGAGCTGCGGCAGCGCGGCCTCGATCACGGCGACGAGCGTGCTGCTCGCGCGCTGCCACCGGAAGTAGGCGAGCGGCGGGAGGTCGGCACGGCAGAGCGGACACTTGTCCGAGTGGTCGTACGAGCGCGCGAGGCACTGCCGGCAGTACGAGTGCCCGCACGGCGCCGTCACCGGCTCGTGGTAGAGCTGGAAGCAGATCTGGCACTCGCACTCGGATTGAAGCTGCGGCAGGAACGACGGCGGGACGAACGGGAGCGCGAGCGCGGTGGGCGCGAGCGCTTCCGCCGCCGAGTCCTTGTCGCCGCTGAGGGACTCGCGCCGCTTCTTGCTCGATCGCCACGCGCCGGCGGGTTTGTGCGCACGCTTCGTCTCGTCCTCCGTCATCGGCTCGTCCTCACCGCCGCCGCTGCCCCCACTGCCATGCCGGTGCACCTGCCCGGGGTGCGGCTGGTCTCCGGTGACGGCGGAAGAGGGTTCAGCGCACGCAAGCCGGACGTCCGAAAGGAGCGGCGTGAGGTTCCCATCGTCGCCGGCGCGACGCTCCTTCGCCGCGAGCCGCTGCGCCTGGACGAGCTCGTCCGCGGCGGCGGGGCCGATCGCGCGCTGGAGGAGCTCGACGAGCTTGCGGAGCGTGTAGTCGACCTTGAGCGGCGGATGCGGGATGACGAGTTGCGAGTGCGGGAACTCGCACGACGAGACGGGGCAGACGACGGGCGGGACGTCGAGCGAGTTGCGCCGCGACGAGACGGACGGAGTCGACGCGGTCGACGCGCTCGACAGCGTGCGGTACAGCTGGTTGTTGTTCAGCTGCGTCGCGTGCGCCGGCGTCGAGAGCACGGACGACCGCGGCGAGCCTGTCGAGACGTGCGCGACGGTCTGCGGCGCGGGTGCGGCAAAGGTGAACTCGCGCACGCTCGTGGCCGTCTCGATCGGCGGCGTGACGAGCGGATCGAGCGGCGGGCCGGGGCAGACGAGGCAATGCGAGTGGCCGCAGGCGATGGTGGTCGGGTCGTGGAGGAGCCCGAGACAGGAGGGGCAGGTGAGGAGGGCGGCGAGTTTAGGGAGGACGGTGGCGAGGGAAGGGCCTGCCGTTTCGGGCGGTGGGGAAGGAGCACGCTCGACGTGCGCAGCCTTGGCTGGCGAGCTGGATGTCGGGGAGGGTGCGGCCGTCAACGGCAAGGCCGGACGGCATGGGCAGCTTGCGGTCGTCGCCACGGTCGCGATCCGCACCGTCGTTGCTGCCGGGTCGCTGACGACGTGCACGTCGTAGCCGATCGAAGTCGAGGGTGATCTCGCTCGACTCGTCCTCCGACAGCCAGTGCTGGTCGCGGTCGAGGTGCCGCGACTGGCGGGACGGGCCTGCTTGCTCGCCTACCGGCGTCGCTGCTGGGCTGAGCGACGTTGCGCGAGCGCGGCGGTTCGATGGCGGGAGGGAGCCCTGCCGCCGATGGCTGCGGGACGACGGCGCGACGCTAAAGTAGTCAGAGGAGGCGAGGGTTGAGGGTGCGGGGCGTTCGTTGCGCGAGTTGGGAGATAATCTCGGGGCGCGGCGCATGTGAGAGGTCGAAGGGGCTGCAGAGGAGGTTGAGGCGGACAGGTGATGGGCGAGCCGGCCGGCACGGGCGTGCGATGAGGACGCAAGCGAGGAAGAGGTGGCGGTGGACCCGGCGATCGGAGGCTGCGCCCTGGCGTTCGAACCGACGCGGGCTGCACAGGAGGGGCAAGAGCGAACGTGAGTCGAGGCCGAGTCCCTGAATCAACCCAGAACGCGTAGAAGGAACACGCACCGAAGATCGACCCGTCGTCCGCACCAGCATCGTCCGTCGCAGGAGCAACCGCGCCGCTCGCACGCGCCTCCCTCCTGTTGCCCACCTCCTCCTTGTGCTCCTCGGCGTCGTCTTGGGCAAGACTGCTCCGCTTCGAGCTCCGATCTCCATGCGCCTGACCGGGTCCCGTCGCGGCGCCCTCCCCATCGAGGGCGTCTGGCCGTCCGCGATCGGGTGGTTCGGAGCGCTCGTGGTACTGAGCAGGCATAGTGGATGCGGCTACGCTGGCGGAGCACGCACAGCCATGCAGCGGGGCGGAGGGGAGCTGCGGCCGGGAGGGGCGATGTCAACTCGAGACGTTCAGCGGGAGCTGGCACAGCGCCGGCGAGAGGTGCGCACCTGAGGGGACGACAGCTGGTTTGTGCGGCGAGTGCGAGAGCTCCTACGAAGCGGCGTGCGCTCAGGTGCTGCCGATGGCGAGAAAGGCGGATGACGGCGAGGTCGAGGAGATGGCGCGGGCAGAATGCGGGCGGCGGCGTCGGGGGGCACTGCGGGTGGGTAGATAGGTACAGCTGGTGCGGGCAGTGCGGGCAGTGCAGACAGCAGGCTCTCTGCGGGTGAGGGAGACGAGCGACGGCGGCCGACTTCGACGGGACTTCGGCGAGGGAGCGGGCGATCGCCGCGCGCACTCGTCCCTTTTCCGACGAGTTGCTCGCAAAGTCACGCCCGGCGGCAAACAGCGAGCACAACAGACAGGCCAAGATGAACCAGAGTGCTCGTCAATGCACCCCCGCGAGCGCACGTGAACTTCGGCAAGGTCTCGACTCCGCACTAACCCCTCTCGCTCTCGCGCCCTTCCGCACATCGCACGCTCCTCCCGCCACGCGCGCACCCCTTCGCCATCTGCACAGAGAGGAGCTCCGTCAGCGCGCGCGCATTGAGGTGGGAGGGGAAGGGACGCACCGCGTTCAGACGGCGTCGCGCGGGACGACGCGGTACACGCTCAGCGCGCCGGCGCGCATCTCATCGACGCGGTAGCTGCCCTCGTCGACGGAACCGCTCTTACCATCGACCTCGATGACGCGGAGCTTGCCCTTCTTCGCGTCCCAGCCGGCGACGATGGCGACGTGCGGCGCCGAGGCGGAGCCGACCGTCTTGCTCGTGAGGTTGTGCTTGAACTTGGCGTGGATCGCGACGACTGGGAGCGAGCGAGCGCACAAGTCAGTTCTGCGCTCCTCTCCGCCTACCAGCGAGAGAGAGAGAGCAGGGAAGCGCACCGTCGCCCGCGCGCGGCTCGTCGTCCTCGCCCACCATCGGCGCCTTCTTCCCTGCTCGACAGTCGCCTCGTACACCTTCGCGCCGTACGTCCCCCCGACGGGCGGCATGGGGTCCGTTGCGCGGCCGTAGCAGAACGCGAGCAGGTCTCGGTCCGTCAGCCCGCGCGCACCCTTCTCGCTCACCTTGGCGTGCGCGGCGGCGAAGACCTGCGCACCGAGCGAGGAGGACCACTGCTGCAGGAGCGCGGGGTTGGACTTGATCGCTGCGGGCGGGAAGTGCGCCTGCGTGATCGAGGTGGTCGCCTCGGCGAGGTCGTCGCCCGCGAACGAGACGGTGATGAGCGTCTTGGAGTAGTCGCTGTAAATCACCTCGATCCTGCGCGTCGCTCTCGTCAGCACGCCGCGCAGCGCGAAGAAAAGGAGTGGAGGGAACGCACTCCTTCTCGATGCGCGTCTTGCCGCGCTTGGTGCTCGTGCTCTCGCTGACATCGACGAGCACGTCACTCCGCTCCCTCAGTGCGCTCGGCAGCCGCCCTGCGAGCGCCACCACGCCACGCCCGCCGTATCGAGATCGACATCGCGCGCGAGCGCCGGCCCACCGACCGGCCCGCCCTGGAAGCGCTCGACATCGAACGAGCCGCGCGCAGAGGGCGGCGCGGCGAACGCGGACGACCGGCGGGACGTCTGCGTGTCGGTGCGGGTGAGGTCGGCCGAGAGGTTGGGCGAGGGCGGCGCGCGGAGCGGCGGCGAGGAGGGGACGGCGTGCGCAGAGGGGAGCGGCGGCGAGAACGGGAGAGAGGCCTGGTGCCCGCCTGCGGGGCGGGGCGGCGGCGGAGGCGCCATCTCGCTCTCCTCCTCGGCGGCGGGCTCGTCCTGTGCGAACGACTCGGGCTCGTCAAAGTGCTGCGCCTGCTCCCCGAGGACACGCTCGTCGTCCTCGTCCACGTCGGCTGCAGGGTCGGCGTAGTTGCCCGGCGGCGGGACCGGCACCGAGCGGCTCGGCGGGAGCGTCGTAGGGCGGTTCGGCGGGAGGGGCGGCGGCGCCTGCTCGTCCTGCTGCGGCTCGTCATGCTCCTCCTGCTCCTCCTGCTCCTGCTCGACGTCGTCGCGAGCCTCGTTGCCGTCGCCCTGGCTGCTCGCGCTGTGGCGCTCGAACGCCTCGTCCGTTGCCGCGTCCGACTTTTCCTTGATGCGCTCGATCGAGTCGGCGCGCACGCCGTGCTGCTCCTGCTCGGCGGCGTGCTGTTGCGCGCCGTCCTCATCCTCATCCTGCTGCTGAGGGCGGGAAGTCGCGATGCCGGGCAGGGCGAAGCCGCCGGCGGGGATGCCGCCGATGCGGCGCGGAGGGTGGTGCGGGACTGGTTCTTCCGAGCCAGACTCGGACTCGACGGCTGGGCGCGCAAAACAAGAGTCAGCACACGCACGAAGAGGAAAGCGAAGGGGAAACAGCCGGGACTCACGGCGCGACTCGACCCTCGGACGCAACTCGCCCTCCTCCGCGAGCTCGCTCGTCGGCTTCTTCTTGCCCGACGTCTTCTTCGGTCCGCCGACAGCCGCACCGCCGAAGCCGCCGAACATGGGCGGCATCATGCCGCGGCCGCCGAGCTTGGCCATGCGCGCGGCGAGAGCGCGGCGGCGCGCCACCTCCGGGTCTTCCTCCTCCTCCTCTTCCTCCTCACCGCTCTCGGCCTCGCCGGACTTCTGCCCGCTCTCGCCCGCGTCGCCGGCGCGCTCAGCCTCGACCGCGCCGAGCGCAGCCTTGAGCATCGCGGGCGGGGGCGGCGCGCCAGGACGAGCGAGTCAGGTCGCTCGACCGCCGCAGGCGTCTGCGTCCCCTCTACCTTGCCCCACGCCGGCTGGGCCATATCGGCCGTCTCGTGGCCACCCTCGACCCGGCCCTGCGCGATCGTCCCCGTGCTGGGGGCGTCGAGCTCCGGCGCAGCGGTCGACTCGTCGAACGCCTCCTCCGGCGGGGTGACGATCTCGGGCATCTCGGCGATCAGCGCGTCCTCTGCGGCGGTCGTGACGCGCTCGGCGCCGACGGGCGGGGGTGCGTCGGGATGGGCGGGTGCTGCGGCGTCGCGGCGGGAGAGGCCGCCTCCTCCTGCTGCTCCTCGCGCTGTGCGGGCTCCCACTGCGCGTCTGCTGCGTGGACGGGACGGGCGGCCGGCCCTCGGCAGCGGCGGCGGCGCGTCGTCGCCCTCCGCCTCCGGCGCATGCGCCGTCGGGCGCGGCTCGTCCGTGATCGTCTCCGCGCCGCTCGCAAGAGCAGGCGGGTCGACGGGCCTGCTCGGCGGCGGCGGCGTGCGCGGCGTCAGCCCCGAGGTCGGCACCGATGCGGTCGGCGGGCCGGGCGCGGGCGCGTCCGTCTCCTGGCGCATGAACGGCGGCGGGACGGGCGGGCGCAGCGCAGAGGGCGAGCGGCTCGCCGCCGTCGGTGGTGGCCGAGTCGGGGAGCGCGGCAAAGGCCTCTTCCGCGATGGTGGGCTGCTCGGCGTCGTCGTCCTGCTGGCGCTGCACGTACTCCTCGGCGGCGAGAGGCTCCTCGTCCGCCGCGAGGGGCGGGTCCTCGAGCTCAGCGGACTTGTCGACCTTGCCTCGCCCTGCCCTCCTCGGCGGCGGGAGCAGGTGGCGGCGACGGAGCGCGAGCCGGTGGCGCCGGCGTGTCAAAGTCGTCCTCGTCGTCGACAGGCGCCTTGGCCGGTTCGTCGTCCTCGTCGTCCTGCGCAAGGAGTGCGCTCGCGCCGCCCATTGAGGCAAGGACGTCCGGCTTCCTCCTCACGCTTCTCCTCAGCCGGAGCTGCAGTCACCTCAGGCTTCTCCTCCACGACAATGGGTGCGGGCACGGGCGCACTGGGCGCCGCCTCCGCCGGGCTCTTCGCCTTCCGCGCGCGGTCCCGCCGCCCGCTTCGGCAGCGCGGGCATCGGGACGCCCATGCGCTGCCCGCCAAGGCCGGCCATGCGCTGCGCGAGCGCCGCGCGCTTCGCCGCCTCGGGGTCGTCGTCCTCGTCCTCCGCCGCGGAGGCCGGAGCGGGCGCGGCGGGCGTCACGTCCGCGAGCGAGGGCTGCACGACGGGCTTCGAGGGTGCGCGCGCGGCGGACTCGTCGCCCCGCGCGGGGGCGTCCTCCGTCTCCATAGCGGGCTTGTCAATGCTCGCCTCGGCGGGGGTGCTCTCCCCGCCCTCGAGGACGTTCGTCCGGTCCTTCGGCGTCCGCTCGACCGTCTCGCGGCCGGCGTCCTCGCCCGCCTCGCTGCGCGGCGCCGCGGGCGTCGCCTCAGCGGGTTCAAAGCCCGGCACCTCGGCGCCAGGGCTCTGCGCCGTCGTCTCCTCCTCGCCGGGCCGCTCATCCTTGACGACGGCGTCCTCGAGCGCGTGCGCCTCGCGCGCGCCGGCGTTCTCCTCCTCCTCGGCGGCGGGCTCAGGCTCAGCGCGCTTCCACGGCTTAGGCTTTGGCGCATGCCCCGGCGGCGGGGGCGCCTCAGCGCGGACGCCCGCGCGCCGCCGCCGCCCTGCTGGAGGAGCTTGATCCGGTCGCGGAGGGACCCGCCGCCGCGCGAGACGGCGTCGGCGGCGTCCTGCGCCGAGAAGTCCTTCTGCTCGGCGGGAGCGTCGGTCGTCGAAGACGCGCGGACGGCCTCGGGCGCGGGAGCGGCGGGCGCGGCGGGCGGAGCAGACGGCGCGGCGGCGGCGGCGGAGCGGAGCCGGGGCGGCGCGGGAGGCGCAGCGGCCCAGCGGGCGCTTCCACTCGCGGGCTTAGCGCGCGGGACGGGCGGCGCCTCGGGCTTCTGCGCTGTGGCGGCGGCGTTGAACGCGGCGATGCGGGACGCGAGCGCGTTGGGCTTCTTTGCCGGCGGCGGCGGGGCCGACTTCTCCGCCTGCGCGCGTGCGTCGGGACGTCGGACGGCGCGGGCGGTGCGGGGGCAGGAGCGGGCGTAACGTCCTTGAGAGTGGGCTCGTCCACCGGCGCGGATGGCGCGCGGGCGGTAGTCTCGTCGCGAGGAGGAGCCTGCGCGGGCTCGTCCTTGGCGGTGGAAGCGGAAGCAGAAGCGGAAGCGGTGTCGACTTCGTCGGGCTTGACGCTCACCTCGGCGGGGGTCGCCTCCGAACCCTCGGCGACGTTCGAGTCATCCTGCGGCGTCTTGTCGACCGTCTCGTGCGCGGGGTGCTCCTCCTCCCGCTCGGAACGGCGGGGGCGGGGGCGCCCTCCTCCTCCTCCTGCGCGTCGTTGGCGGCAGCGGGAGAGGCTCGACAAAGCTCGCGGGAAAGACGCCCCTCTTTCCCTCGTCGCCGTCAAGCTCCCCCTCGAGCCAGTCGCCGTCGTCGTCGGCGCTGCCGAGGACCGTGAGCTCCGCGCCGGGGGCAAAGGCGAAGGCCGGGGACTGGCCCGGCGGGGTCTTGTACTTGAGGGTTGCCCGCGCGCGGTATGGGAAGGCGGGCATCCTGGGACTCTGCGGGTGGGGACGAGGCGATGACGATGAGGAGGGGCGAGCGGGGAGAGCGGGAACCGCAGCGAGAGAGGGCGCACCTGGGTGGTGGGTGTGCTAGGTGTACTGTGTGCTCGTAAGCTGCTCTTACTCGGGGAACAGCTGGAGCGGGTAGAGCGACGAGAGCGAGAGGGGCGCGTGCTGCCCTTCGGCCGGCGAGGTGGGGGGCGCTCTCTCTCCTCGCTCTGGCACGAGAGCTCTATAGACGCACACACTGCTGCAGAGTAAGCCCCGCATTGCACTCGAAGCGAATCCTCCTCGAAAAACGGAGAAGGGTGAAGAAAGCAGACACAGAAAATGGGGAGGATGAGGGGGACGAGAACCAGTCTCTGTACGGGTGGGCGGAGGAGGCGAAAGGACGAACAACGAGAGGCAACGAGCGTGGGTGAGGCGGCGGCGGGGGGAATGGGTATCGAGGCGGCGGGAAGCGCGGGTGGGGGTGTAGCTGCAGAGGAGGAGAAGACGGGGAGGGGAAGGGAAGCGTCCATGAGAGGGGAGGAAAAGGGAACCGATAAGAAACGGCGAGAGAGGGGGCACTGATGAGGGGTACTGGAGAAAGAGGAAGAAAGCGAAGCAGAGGCGACCGCGGGGGGTATCTTGCGCGAGGACGAGGGAAGACGCTCAGAGCATGAGCGAGTTGCTCTGCACGACGGGCCTGCGGGGGGTCGCTCACGAGCGTCAGTCACACCGCATCGAGAGAGAAGAGAGTAGGAGCGGCGGCGCACCTGCCAATCATCCCCGGGGCGACTGCACCGTCCGGCCCACGGTGGATCTGGATCCGCCTCGGCCCTCGCGGTACGTGTCCGTCCCGCCGATCGCGAGCCCGATCCCGCCCGCGCCTGCGCCGTGCCCATGGCCCGAGCCAGACGAGTCACTAAAGCGCCACCACGACGACCGGCGATCGTCGACCGAGCTGCTCGCGGCGTGGCCCATCCGCGCGGGCGAGCCAAACGGCGCGTACTCCGAGCCGGACGAGATCCCCGTCGAGGCGGTCGACGTCGTCGAGATGCTGCCGCTCCGCTGGCGGTACGCGGCAGCGGGCGACCCGGGCGCGCTGTTGAGGTAGAACCCGCGGAGCCCGCCCCCCTGCGCCTGGGCCATGTCGCGGTGCTGGTCGCGGAAGTCGCGGTCGCCGAGGCGCGGGCTCGCCGAGAGCGCCACTGCGCCCGACTTGGTCGCGCGGAAGGCAAAGTACGCGGCGATGGCGATCAGGAGGACGCCGCACGTGACGACGACGGCGATGATGATCGTCTTGCTTTTGCTGCTCCCGCCGTTCTTGCTCGTGCGCGTCGCGGACGACGCGTCCGACGAGGACGTGCCCGAGGCCGACTCGGACGCGAACGAGGTGACGGCGAAGGACGAGACGAACGTTTGCGCGAGCTGGCCGGGGAGACCCTGCTGCTGATAGATGGGCGACGACGGCGTCTGGATCATCGCGCTCAGGGCGTCGACGTAGCTCGAGGGGAGCGCGCCGAGGAAGACGGTGAGAATGTCGCTCTCGCCCTGCGAGTTGGTCGTCTGGTACGCCTGGAGCGCGATCGTCTCGAGCGTGTCGAGCGAGACGTTGAGTGCCGCCGTGACGACGATCGGGACGTAGTAGAAGATCTGCCCCGACGCGTCGCTGTTCTCGACAACCCACTCCCAGGGCATGCTGTCGTCGAGCAGGATCGAGATCGTCGTCGTCGGGACCGTGTCGGCCGCCGCCTGCGAGACGGCTGTCGACGAGCTTCCCGAGACATCCTCCGACTCAGACTCGTCGGCCGGGACGATGCGCGAGGGGAGGTTGGTCGGGAACGAGACCTGGCTCGTGATAGTGACCGAGGGCTTGCCGCTGACGATCGACGTCGACGCGCCCTGCTGCAGCGCGCTCGAGTCGGGCGTAGCGGTCGTCGCCGAGCCGGAGGACGAGTCGCTCGCCGAGCCGAGCGCAGAGGACGAAGTCGTCGTCTTGGGCTGGGCGATGACGAGCGTCGACGTCGGGACCCACTCGTACTCGGTGTTGACGCTCGTCGAAGTCGGGACAGCGGAGGACGAAAGCACCGACGAAGAGGGGCGCGCGCGCTCCGTCGTCGTCGCGTTGAGCGCCTCCGAGCCCGAGGGCAGCGCGCTCGTCGCGTTCGCGCTCGGGAGGCCGCCCGTCACGCTCGCGCTTGGCGCGCTCGAGAGCGTCGCGTTCGCCGAGACGCCGGGGAGGTCCGCGCTCTGCGAGACGGTCGCATTGCCCGACGCGCCGGGGAGGACGGCTGCCGAGGTGCGCGAGACGCCCGGGACGGCGGCGGTACCGTTCACGGGGAGGGACGACGCCGCCGCGCTCGTGGTGAGCGGGAGGGACGCCGAAGTGCGCGTGATCGGGAGCGTCGCGTTGCCGCCGACAACAGGGGGGAGCGAGGACGGCTCGGGCTCGCTCTGCGTCGCCGAGGCGGTGGCGTTCACGCCCGGGACGGCCGGCTCACTGAGCGTGCCCGACGGCGCGGCCGCGACGGTCGACGTGCGCGAAAAGTATGGCCCGCGGCTCACGGAGGAGGCCGACGAGGCGGGGAGGGTCGACGACGTCTCGTTGAGCCCGAGGGTCGGGATCCCCACGATGGGTGCGGTCGTGCTCGTCGCACGGATGGGGATGGTCGAGTTCATAGTGGCGGACTCGGTTTCGACCGCCGCGGGAGCGCGCGTCGTGTTCGCCGCCGCCGTCGAGCTGGGCCCGAGGCCGGGGATGACGGCGGTGAGGTTGCCGAGCACGCCCGTCTCGCTCGCGGGCGCCGACGACGCCGGGAGGCTCGATGAGACGGGGAGGTCCGACTCGGCGGTCGACGAGGCAGGGAGCTCGGAGCTCGCGGCGCCAAAAGTCGGGATCGTGAGGTTGGCCGCCGGGGTCGTCGACGTGCGCTGGAAGTACGGCGTGCGGTTCACCGACGACGATGACGCAGGCGCGGAGGTGAGCGTGGCGGGCTCACTCGACATCGAGCTCTCGGCGCTGGAGGCAACCGTCGAGCTCGTCTCGTTCGCCGTGCTCTTCGGGCCGAAGATGTCGCCTGTGCGCGTGGGGTGTCAGTACTGCAAGTGGGTGGGGAAGAAAGAGCGCAGGACGCACCGAGCTGGCTCAGGATGCCGCCGTAGCCACCGCTCGACGAGGCGCTCTCGCTCGAGGCAGCCGCGCTGCTCGCGCTGGCGGGCGCCGAAGTGACGGTCGCGCTCGACGCGGCCGAGGAGGAAGAAGACTCCGAGTCCGAGGCGGAAGAGGAGGAAGAGGCGGAGGAGGCGGTGGAGGAAGAGGAGTCGTCGGAGAGGAGAGGGTCGACGAGACCGGCGGCAGAGGCCGACGCGCTGGCCGACGCCGAGCGGGCCGACGAGGCGGCAGGGATAGAGAAGGTGACGGAGGCATCGCTCGCGTCGGCGGCGGCGGCCGAGGAAGCGGACGCCGCCTCTGCGGCGCGGATGGACGAGGCGAGCTCGCGGAGATTCCGCACACTCGACGACGACTCTGCCGGGTCCGTCGCTTCGCTCGAGGGCACCGTTGACGACGCACGGGTCGTGCGCGCGCTCGGCTCGTCCAGCTCGTCGCTTACGGGCGCGGCGGTTGTCCACGCCGCCGAGCGCGACGTGCTCGCCTCGTCCTCGTCGGCGGTGCCGTTCGCGGCGAGCGCGGTAACGGTCGGGTCCTGAAGGACGGAGCGGGTGCGCGAGGCGGCGGAGGAGGTCGACGAGCGCTCGGTGGAGGTTGAGTTGGCGCTCTCGGTCGCGTTCGCCGCGAGGGTCGAGTTGCCGAGGAGGGCGTCGGTGAGGTCATCGAGGCCTGTTTGCACGCGTTCCAAGGTGTGGTTAGTCCATGTGCACTTCCTGGAGATGCGCACAGAGCGCGTGCGGTGCCATTGAGGCGGTCGGTCGCCCGTCCAAGAGGACGCGTCGAGCCGGTGCGGGGTGCGAGCGGGCGTGAAGAGGGGCGCTCACCCTGCTGTGCGCCGTCGAGGATCTGCCTCCGTGCGAGCTGGGCCCCGTCTGCGGCGAGCTGGCCAAAGCCCCTCGCGCGCTTTGTCCCCTGTGCGCCGGGGCCTGCGGCTGCGAACCCGAGGCGTCGCGGGCGCTGGAACGGCTCGCTCGGGGCCCTGCGCTCGAGCTGGGTGGGCTGGGGCGGCTGCTCCGGGTTGGCAAAGGCTGCGGGGGCGGCGAGGAGCACCCACGCTGCGAGGAGGGCGGGCGAGCGCATCGTGTTGCGGCGCGGCGGCGGTTGAGGGAGAGGCGTGTGCGCGCGGCCGTTGCTCGCGAGGGGAGGCGCTGGGAGGGGCGCGGGAGGGGTGGGAGGGGCGGACCAGCCGAGGGGAGATGAGCAGAGGCAGTCCTATGCGCGGGACTGGCGGGGAACGAGCGACGCGGGCGAGCAAGCGAGAGGGCGACCGCGAGAGCTCGAGAGGAACGGGGGGGGGGCTCTCGACGGGAACACCCCGCAGCACTCTCTCCCGGGCAAGGTCTCCAGTGTACTCGCCTGCTCACACCCTCGTACACACCCGTACATCCCCCCCGCCGAAAAGAGCGCGCGACGGCCACCCTTCTCCTCCTCCTCCTCCTCCCCTGACGCGCACAGGCCTCGCCCCGCCTCCTCTCCCTCCTGCGCCTCCTTCCACGCTTCCCCCGGGTCTGCAGGGCTCGCTGGATGCGACGCTTCCCTCGCACGCCTCCCCCGAGCGCTCCTCGCTCTTCCTCACCCACCGCGTCTCGTCGCGCTCCACCGGAAATCCGCCCCGTCCTCGTCACACCGTCGCTCTGCCACCTTGTCCCCGCCTGTGCCGCCTCTGTGTGCTGTTTGGCGCGTCCTGCGCGACCGACGGGCAGCTCCCTCGCTCTCGGCGCCTCTCTCCTCGTCGTCCCCCGTTTCTCCGGCTGGTCCTCGTCCTCTGCGGGGGCTCTTTTGTCGGCGGGTGCAGTCTCTCTATAGGCTCTCGACTGCTCTGCGAGCATCAGCGGCGCTCCAGGGCGCTTGCGCTCCCTCCGCCGTGGTCGTCTCGTCGACCTCGGCGCCGGCGGAGCACCCTCGCCCACTGTGCGCGTCTTCCGCCCGCGGCCATGCCCTCCTCCCCCTCCCCGCTCCGCATCGACGACCGCCCTCCCTCCAGCACCCTCATCCCCCTCATCTCCGCCCGCGGCGCAGCGGCTGATGAGACAGCCTGCGCCTTCCCCTTTTCGGCGTCGCGCACTACAAAGAGCCCGCCCCGCGGATGCGGATTCGGGGTCAAGCGGGTTCTGCGAAGCCCTCGAAGGTTGCGCGCTGGATGCGAGGTCGGAGGAGCGGTGGGACCGCGCCTCGGATGGAGGGTCGCGCAACTCGTGAGGAGGATGAGGAGGGGGCGCGGCGGGCTCGTGCGCAACGGCTGCTACGCTCGAGTTGCTTCTGCGGTGGTCGCTGTCGTTGAACGGCTGTCCGACGATGCCATTGAGGAGCAACGGTGCATGCTGGGTGCTGCTGGGATGGCGAGGTCGCGAGGTCGCGAGGAGGAAGGGCTGGTACAGGTCCGTCTGCGTCCTCCGTCGTCCACCGTACCGCGCACGCTCACCGAGATGTACTCGTACAGCGCGGCAGGCATGTCTGTGCACGTGCTTCGTTCGACGCCGACCGCAAACGATCACGCCGTCTAGTCGTGAAGCCGCACGCACCGCTCGCCTCCTCTCCTCTCCGCGCCGCCGTACTGCACCGCCGCCTCCGCTCGTTGTTAACTAGCGGCGTTCTTTCCCCGCGAAAGAAGCGTGCGATCCCGCTGATCCCGCTCGCGAAGAACTTCCCTCTCGCCTCCTCCGGCCAGTGCATCGATGCCCCCGCTCCGCTCCCGTCTCTTCTCCTTCTTCTCCAGCGCTCGCCAACTCGCCCATCCTCCGCACAGTCCACCGCTTTCGACACCGCACCCCCCTCGAGCTCGACATCGTTCGCAGCCCGCCGCCGCCTCCCCTCTCCCTCGTCTGGCCACCTCGACCTTTTCGTCCGCAAGGACTCGCCCGACCATGACGGTCACCCCGCTCGTGTGCGACCCTTGTCGTCGCCTCTTCAAAGACTCCACCACCTTCTTCAAACACATGGCCCTGGCTCAATGCCGCTCGTCGTCCTCCCTCGAATCGTCCGTCCCGTCCGACAACAGCCAGTTCTGCATGACCTGCGAGGAGTCTGTCCCCACGCCAAACTGGATGTCGCACGTTCACTCGCACCGTCACGCCGTGGCCGCCGCTTACCAACAGTACCAGACTCACCTCGCCTCGATCAACACCCCGTCGTCCGTCCCGTCCGTCGAGGTCCTCTCCGCCCGCACCGTCGATTTTGACCACGTCGAGTACGACCCAAACAGCGGCAAGGACACGCCCGGCATGATCGTCAAGCCTGTCTCGCTTCAAGCCGGTTCGACCGGGTGTACCATTGTCAAGGCCATCTTCGTCTCGTCCACTCGCTCAAACCTGAACAAGAACCGGTGCGTACATCACTGTCTCCGTCCTGTGTCTTCCCTGACGCCTCCCGCAGCTTCACCACGCAAGACTTTGACAAGAAGCCTCTCATCGTCGCGCCACACGAGAAAGCGACCTTCAACGTCAACTTCCACCCGCGCAACACGGTCGGCGTCTTCACCGACTCGCTCCTCATCTACTTTAGCGTCCCCAGCGGCGATGGCACCCCGCCGAGCTCGCCGATGTTCCAGCGCCTCGTCCGCGGCACGGTCGGATCCGCGAAGCACATCGACCAGTTCAGCGCTAAGGAGCCGTACGCGCCCTCGCTCGACCGCCGCAAGTTCCGTCCCCGCGCCCAGCAGCAGGATGTTGTCGTCGCACCACGCATCGACAGCGGCGGCGTCGTCGCCGTCCAGTGGATCGTCAGGCTCCCGCCGCTTGGCGTCCCGTACAGGCTTCGCCAGGTCCTCGTCACGGGTCGCTCGGCTCGCAGATCAACGAGGTCAGGCACAACTGGCTGCCCGTGTTCGAGCTGGCGAGCTACGGCGAGTATTGGAAGCGCCTGATCCAGATCGAGCACGTCCAGGAGGAGTACGTCGCTAAGCATTCTCTCCCTCCTTCTCTTCGCTCCCCGCTGACTCTCCCCGCCTCCACGCAGAATCGACATCCAACGCTACGACCGCAAGGACGCGTCGCTCTTCCAGAGCTCTGTCGGCAGACCGTACTAGTGCGTCGAAGTCTTTCTCGCTCTTCCGCTCGTCGCGACCCTTCCGCGCTCCACGACATCGCCCTCCATCCAGCATGCTGACGCGCCGCGTACACGCCCGCAGCCTCGATGTTCCTGGCCTCGCCGAGAAGCGCCCCTCGGTCCTGTTCGGCGACCGCGTCCGCCTCCAAGCCGAGGGCGCCAACAAGTACTGGTTCGAGGGCCGCGTCGTCGACGTCTGCCAGAAGCGCGTCGGCCTCGTCTTCGGTAAGCAGTTCCGCCCCTTCCCGTACGTGCTCCGCTCTCGAGCCGCATGCCCGCGCTCACACTCGTACGACTTCTCGCCCGCAGCTCGGACAAGTTCAGCGTGCAGTTTAACGTCTCGACTCGGCCGCTCGTCGCCAGCTCTTCGCGCTCAAGGAAGAGCCCGCCCGCCCCGAGCTCATCTTCCCGTCCGCTGGCACCTCGTACCCCGGCCCGCCGACGCAGGCGCAGATCCGCTCGCACAAGTTCCTCGACTCGAAGATCGCCAAGAACCCGCACCAGCGCGACGCGGTCCTCTCGATCTTCTACGGCTCGTCCGGCCCTGCGCCGTTCGTCCTCTTCGGCCCGCCCGGCACGGGCAAGACGACGACGCTCGTCGAAGTCGTGAGGCAGCTGCTCGCGTACCGCGACGACACGAAGCTCCTCCTCGCCGCGCCGTCGAACGCCTCTGCCGACGTCCTCTGCGGGAGCCTCAATCTTCCGGAGAAGCAGGTCCTCCGCCTCAACGCCACGAGCCGCATGAAGGTCGAGGTCCCCAAGAACGTCGAGCGCTACTGCTACACCGCCGAGGACGATGACGACCGCTACGTTTGCCCCGAGCTCGAGGTGCTCCGCGAGTACCGCGTCGTCGTCGTTACGTGCATGTCCGCGAGCATGCTGTCGGGCGTCGGGATCAAGAAGGGCCACTTTACGCATGTCTTTGTCGACGAGGCGCGTTCTCGCTCTCTTCCTCTCCTCGGGAGCTCGCTGACTTGCTCTCTCCGCCTCGCGCAGGCCGGCCAGGCGACTGAGCCGCAGGGTACGCCGTCCCGCCCCCTCTGCGTTTCCCCCCTCGCTATCCTACTGACCACCTCGCCCGCCCACAGCGTACGTCCCGATGAGTACCGCGGACGAGACCACGAGCGTGATCCTCGCCGACGACCCGAAGCAGCTCGGCCCGGTTCGTCCCCCTCTTCCTCTCTGTCCCGCACGCTAGCTGACGCAGTCGCATCCGCAGGTCGTGCATTCGTCCGTCGCGGTTAGGTTCGGGCTCAACAAGTCGCTCCTCGAGCGCCTCATGGAGCTGCCCGACTACGCCGAGACGAATCACGAGCGGCGCGGCACGACCTACGTCAAGCTCACGAACAACTACCGTTCGCACCCGTCGGTCCTCACGATCCCGAACGAGCTCTTCTACGGCGGCGAGCTCCGCCCGATGGCGGACGTCGCGACGCAGAACAAGCTCCTCGGGTGGAGCGGGTGGGTGATGCCCGACTTCCCGATCACTTTCCACTCTGTCAAGGGCGAGGACGAGCGCGAGGGCAACAACCCGTCGTTCTTCAAAGTCGCCGAAATCACCGTCGTCGACTCGTACGTCATGCACCTGCTGAACCCGCTCAGTGGGGCGGGCGTCGAGGAGAAGGACATTGGTGCGTCTCCATCTCTCTCGCTCTTCCACGCGGGCGCTGACCCTCCCACCACCTACAGGTGTCATCGCGCCGTACGCTGCGCAGGTTAAGAAGCTCCAGCGCGCGCTCAACCGCGACAAGATGACGGTCGGCTCTGTCGAGCAGTTCCAGGGGCAGGAGCGCTCGTGCGTTCCCTCTCTCGCTCGTCTCCCGCTCTCTGGCTGACTCCCCCGCGCGCACGCAGGGTCATCATCATCTCGACGACGCGATCGAACCGGCAGTACCTCGAGCACGACACCCTCTTTGCGCTCGGGTTCCTCTCCTCGCCCAAGCGGTTCAACGTTGCCGTCACGCGCGCCGCCTCGGGCCTCATCGTCGTCGGCGACGCCGACACGCTCGCCGTCGACCCGCTCTGGCGCAAGTTCCTCCTCTTCGTCCACGACCACGGCGGGTGGGTCGGCGAGGCGTGGGACGCGGACGCCGCGAGGAAGGAGGAGTTTGACCCGGTCAAGGCGGCGCTGAGCGAGCTGGAGGAGCTGCAGAGGCGGATGGGCGGGCTCGACCTGGAGGGGGAGGAGTAGAGGCGGTAGAGTGTGTAGACGAGCTTCAACAGCTGTCGCCGGCATCGCGGATACGTGCTTCTTCCCGCGTCCTTCTCTCTCTCGGGGACAGCGTGCTCTCCGTTGATCGTGCTGGGCTGTACTCGACTGCTGGAAGCGAAGCGGGACGATGGTGAGCGCCTTCACGAGGAACTCGTCGTACTCGGCGCGGTAGTCTCAATCTCAACTCTCGCACGCGGACGTCTTGCGCATTGCCACCAGGACATGGCACGAGAATATCAATGACGACAGGGCACTTCTACGACACAGGAGGAGGGCGGAATGCACGGATAAGGCCGCGGAATGGGAGCGAGACGAGGGAAGGGCGGGTATGCGGAGGGTACCGAGAGGGGGGGGCTGTCTGCGGGCAAGGGCGAGCGCAATAAGCACAAGCTAGATCGACGAGGGAGAGGGGACGCACTGAATGGCGGTTCAGGAACGGCAAAGCTCTCGAGCGGGAGGAAAGGTGGAAGGAGGCGAACGTCGTTCAGACGATGATCGTCTCTACGAGAGCGAGCGAGGTCAGCACGCTCGCGAGCAGAGTAAGCGACATGGACGCACTGGAGCGCCACTCCGACGGCTCGAACGGCTCCGAGCCGAGCTTGACGACCTTGAGCGACGACCCCGCGCTCCTGCGCCGCGCCTCGAGCCTCTCGCTGAGGTGCTTGAAGAACCAGCTCGCGCCGGTGAGGCCGTCGCCCGCGTACGCGAAGACCTCGAGCCCGCCAATGCACGGCGAGTCGACGACCTGCCTCAACTCCGTCTCAGCCCCCGTTCGCGACGCGTGCAGGTCCTTGTCGGCATCGCTCGGGTCGAGTGTGAGGGTGAGCGTCTTGAGGGAGGTCGTGACGGCCGAGAGGAGGGGGGCGAGCAGCTTGACGGGAACGGCGAGGTGCAGGTGCCCGAGGATGGGACTCGACGCGAGCGTGGACAGGTAGGAGTAGTCCGACTCGCTGGTGAGGGAGAGGGACGAGACCTCGGGTGCTGCGTAGCTCTCGCCGTAGTCGATAACGGCCTTTGCGGCTGCCGCGGGTGCGAGAGAGAGCGCAAGGGTGCCGAGGTTCGGGAAGGTGGTGCGGTTGAGGTGGGCGGGCAGCGACGAGCCGCGGGCGCCGTCGAGGACGAGGTGCGTGACGGCCGATTACCAGCCGGCGAAGCTCGACTCGAAGCTTCCCTGGATGCGCAACCGCCGGAGCACTGCGTGCACGAACGGGCGACGGTCAGCGCGAGATCTGCAGAAGGGAGGGGCGACGCACCCATCGAACCGGTGAAGAGGTTGGCCGAGCTCCGCAGGCCTGCAAGCTTGAGGTCTTGAAGCCCGCTAATCTTGCTCAAAAGGCGGCGCAACGGATCACTCCGGATCAAGCCGGCGCGGAGAGCGACGAGCGAGCGGACCTCCTCCCCGCGCTCCGCGGCGAGCACGACGCGCTTCGCCGCCCAGGCTTCGCCCTGGGTCGTGAAGCCATGGAACGGCCTGACGACCAGTAGGACGTTGCGGACGCGGCGGCCCCAGATCTCGCGGCGCCACGCGCGGCTGATCTGCCCAAGCGGTCTGAGGAGGCGGTTCCAAGCCGCGCGCTCCGCCGCGGCAGCTGGCGGGGGTGGCGCGAGGTGGTCGAGAACGTCGAGGAAGAGGTCGGGCGTAAGGAAGGGGAGCGAGTTGTTCTTGGGGACGCCGGGCTTGCGACGGCGCTGCTTCACCTTGCGAGGTGCTGCAGACGGCGTTGGCGACCGTGACGCTTTGCGCTGCTTAAGCTTCGTCGCCGGCGACGGGGAGGGTGGCCTTGGGGGAAGACCTGCGCCCCGCCTTGGGCCCTCTCCCCGCAGCGGGGGACGAGGTGGGCGTCGCCGACGAGAACCTGACCATGCTGTCCGACGCTGAGAGTGCGTGCGCCGCAGGCTCTCGCGAGTACGCAGAGGAAGCAGGGAAGCAGGGGAGTGAAGGAGAGCAGGAAAGCTCGAGTGGGAAGTCACCTCGTCGAGAACCTGCAACCAGGCGAGACGGGAGGACTCTCCAGGATTGGCCAGTTGGCTTCGTCCGGGCGTCGCCCGCCCGCGCGCCCTCATGAGGCCAGCCTGGGTGCGTGGTGGCAGTGGCAACCCCTGTGCAGACGCAGGATGCCCTCCTCCGACCTTCCCAAGTGAGGGAGGGGGCGGAGAGGGAGGGGTTTCTGTCCCAGCTCTGCAGTTGGCGTACGCTAGCACTTGCTCGCGTAGCGGCCCGCTCGACTTCACTCTCTCATCTCTCGTCGCAGCAGAGGCACAGGTTGCCACGGGCGCTGGTCGCCTCACTCGAAACGACCGAAAGTGCGGTTGGCCGCTGCTTGCAGCACGCCCTCCATCTTTCTGTCCTGTCCATTTAGCCCAGGCAATTTTCCCTGACGGGTTAGTGCCATGGCTCGTGCTCCAACCTGTTGGAAAGCCTGTTCGCGGCGAACAGGCGCACGAGGGGTGGACGGGATCGAGCCATCGGTCTTTTTGCATCTTCTGCTGCTCTCGCTGACTCGTGTCGCTGATGCGCGAAGCTGGAGGAGTGAGAGCAGAGCGTGGCCGCAAGCAACAAGCAGAGGGTGAAGAGGAGAGGTCGAGGGAACTTCTCGCGCTTCTCTGCACTCCCCTCCTCGCCTGTAATTCGATGCTCACAGCGAAACTGGGAACGGTGCAAGCCTGTACGACATACTAGACGGACTGGTGTGAGCCGAAGAGGCGAGTTGCGAGCATGCGCTTTCGGAAGTTCTGTCCGGGCGAGACGCAAGCCCGCCTCGGGGGAGGTGGAGCGTGCTCCTCTCGTTCGCCGCTCGCGCCCAAGGCCCCTGAACACCTGTTGAGCAGCACCGCGAGCGGCGCTGGGTGGCGAGCAGCATTGCTTGGCCTTCCCAAGTGCGGGAGGGGGAGAAGGAGGGTTTCTGTCCGAGTTCTGCAGTTGGCGTACGCTAGCACTTGCTCGCGTAGCGGCCCGCTCGCCTTCGCTCTCCCATTCCTCGTCGCAGCAGAGGCACAGGTTGCCTCGGGCGCTGGTCGCCTCGCTAAAAACAACCGAAAGTGCGGTTGGCCGCTGCTTGCAGCACGCCCTCCATCTCGGTCCTGTTCACTTACCCCGCGCATATCCAAGGGTGAGTGCCGGCTCATGCCCCATTAAGTTGAAGCTCGTTCGCCTCGGCGGACGGGTGGCTTGAGGGGTGGACAGGATCGAGCCATCGGTTCTTTTTTGCGTCTCTCCCCCATTCCCGCACGTGCACGCGTAGAGAACGCACATCCAGCAACGATACAGCCTCCTCGTGGATCTACCAGTCGTCGCCCGACTCGTCCGACCAGCTCTCCCCGCCAAGCCCCAAGCCCGCGAGCGTCCTCGTCAGGTCGTCCATCCGCGCCCTCGCCTCCCCAACGGGGTCGAACTCGTCCCTCCTCGCCGCCTCCGCGTCCCACGCCTCGCCCGTCCACCCGCCGTGGTCGTGCACGTAGAGGAGGAAGCGGCGCCAGAGCGGGTCGAGCGCGAGCACCTCCGGGTTGCCGACGACGATGAGGCCCGCTTGCACGCGTGAGCGCAACGTTGAGGCGCTTGGGGTGCGCGATGAACCCGAGGGAGAAGCGCGCGTCGTGCGAGAGGTACTGCTCGTTCGAGCGGACCGTCGAGATGATAATGCAGCTGGCGGCGACAAGCGCGTCAGCGCGGGCTTCTCCCGAGCTGTGAGATAGAAAGCGAGACGAGGAAAGAGACGCACGAACGCTCCGCGCCCTGGAACTGCTCGACCGAGCCGACCGTGACCTCGGAGCGGTTGATCGCCTTGCGCAGCTTCTCCGCCTGCGAGCGGTACGGCGAGATGACGCCTACTCTCCCCAGTTATCAGCAGCGCACGCAGCGGAGGAGGAGGAAGGAGAGCGCGCCGATGTCCTTCTCAGCGAGGTCGAGCCCCTCGCTCGAGTGCAGGAGCGCCTCGACGTACGCCGCGACGACCGTGATTTCCGCGACATTGAAAAAGCTGGGGCTCCTCCCCTCGCGCTCGTCCTCGCCCCTCACTGCGTGGAACATAACGGAGAAGTCGTCCTTCGCATCGCGGGCGGGCCAGCCGCTCCACCGCGCGAGGCGGCCCGTCACGCGCGCGTCGGCGACGGCGACGAGCTCGTTGCGGTAGAATTCCTCGTTGGGGAAGGCGAGAATCGCGCGGTGCGAGCGGTAGTTGCGGAGCAGCTTGATGTACGAGACGCCGCGCATCGAGGCGTTCCCGTCCGCGTAGATCGGGAGCGACATGAAGCGCTCGAGGAGCGAGGTGCCTAGGCCGTAGCGCTCGGCGAACGGTGACTGGACGACCTGCGGCAGAGCAGAGCGTTAGCGGTGTTTAGGCGAGGAGCGGGGAAGGCAGCGCACCGGGCCAAGCTGCTTCGGGTCGCCCGCAAGGACGACGCGCGTGTCCGGGCCCGCAAGGCTGATGGGGACGAACGCTGCGGGCGACGACCAACGTGAGCGAGGATTCTGAGGGGAGAAAGGCGCGAGCGCACCCTCGGGCTCGGTCGCCTGGCCGGCCTGGGAACGAGAGGAAGGTCAGCACTGTTCAAGCGAGAAGAAGAAGGAGAGCGACGCACCTCATCGACGACGATGTGCGAAAAGTGCCCCTTCTCCATTCCGCGGTCCCAGAGCGTGAAGGCCGTCACGCACGTCGCGACGATGACGCGGAACTCCTTGAGTTCGCCCAGCGTCGGCACGGCAAACACCTCGCCGAACTCGTCCGGCGCGGTGGGCGAGAAGGCGCGCACCGCCGCATCAACGCCCTCGACGAAGCGCGTCGGCGCGTTGAGGCGGAGGAGCTCGTGCGGGGAGAGGCCCAGCTTCAGGCAGAAAAGGTCGGCGGCGGCATTCGACGGCGCGGTGATGAGCAGCCTTGCGGCCTCGTTGTGCGCGACGAGCTGCTTCACCGCCTCGACGAGCGTCGTCGTCTTGCCCGTGCCGGGCGGGCCGAAGAGGATGAACGGGTAGGCGCCGGACGAGCCGTGAACAATGGAGAGGACCGCGTCGCGCTGCTCGGGATTGACCTCGAGCGCGGGGTCGAAAACTCGCGCTGAGCGGCGAGCTCGTAGAGCGGGCGGCACGGTGGGTAGTCGGCGGGGTCCTGGCTCGGGAAGAGGAGCGCGGAGGGAGGTCGGCGTGGCTGAGCGCCGTGAGCTGGCGGCGGGTGGTCGTGGGTGGCGGGACGAACTGGACGTCGAAGCGTGCGGAACTGCAGCGTCAGCTGGGCGGCGAAGCTGACGGGAAGATAGCGCACGGGCTCGGCGTGAAGCGGTGCGAGAAGCGCAAGCCAACCTCGAGCAGGCGGATCTCGACAGCGCGGCCCTCGTGCCAGACGCCGTTCCCGCCGCTTGGGCGCACCCGGATCGCGTCGCCACGGAGGACGGACGGGCGCTTCTCAGCGAGGCCGGGTACAGTCAGGCTGCAGTAGCGAGTGGTCAGGACGAGCGGCAAGGCGAGCGAAGGTGAGGAGACGCACAAGTAGGCGGTCTGGCGGCCATGCTGCTTGAGCGGGACGTTCTCGAGGTCGTACGAGTGCGTGTTGAGCCTACGTCAGGAGGGAGAGTGCGTCAGCACAGCAACTGGGCGACAAAAGCGAGAATACGCACTCTTCCTAGACACGCTCAGCGCGCAGAAGCGCCGTCCAGTGCTGGCCGTAGGTCCTCTCCGTGATGACGGGCGGAAGGAACGTGATCTCGAACGTCTTGAGCCGGCTCGGGAGCGGCTCCTTCTCGTTCTCGAGGACGTGCCGCATCGCACCGCTGATCTTGAGCGTGTCGAGCGGGCGGAGGTACGCCGACTTGCCGCCGAAGCGCGGCGCAGGGACGACCTTGGTCGCGCGCGGGCGGCGCTTCAACGCCTTCTTCGGGACGAACGGCTCCTTTGCGGCGAAGGTGTCGATGTGCTGCTTGCAGCCGACCTTGCCGCGAACAGGGCAGCGCAGGACGAAGCGGTCAGGCTTGATGCCCTTTGCCGCATTGGCGGGCGGGGCGACAGAGACGGTGAGGAGGAGGGCGTCGTCGAACGAGCCGACCTCGTTGCGCGGGTGGAAATGCAGAGAGAGCCGGCGCTCGCTGTTGGCCGGGACGACAACTTGGCGGTCGGAGATGGTGAAGCTGCAGGCATGCCGGCCAGAACTTGTGGGCAGAAAAAGAAGCGACCAACGCACCGCTTGCGGGAGTTGCCAGCCTCAGGCGACGCGAACTTGACCTCGACGACGGTACAGCCACGCTGGCCGGCCTTGAGGGTGAGGATCTTGACGACGTTCGAGTGCTGCGCCGCCGTGAACGCCTGGAACTCGACGAGGCCAAAGTCGACTCCGCCGGCAGGGAGCAGCTCGACGCCGTGCTGAGGACTCGCCGCTTGCTCCGCCGCCGCCTGAAAGCGCGCGAAGCGGAGAAGGCTCCGATGCTTGCGACGGCTTCGTGCTGCTGCCAATGCCCGGCGACGACCACGGCGGGGCAAATGGCGCAGGTCTTGTACCCGGGAGGAGCCTGAGGAACGCCCGGCGCTCCCTCGACCTCGCGCCGCTGGTGACCTTCGCTGGCGAGGTGATCGTCGTACGCACTGCGGGTAGGCTTGATGATCCGGCACACCGTGCACAGGTACGGAGGCCCATGCGTCGACATCGTGGGAGCGGGCGGTGGAGGAGGACGCAGCCGAGGCGTGGGAGGGAGGGAGGCAAGAGGCGGTGCGTGCGTCCGCGAACGGTCTCTGGCGCTCAGGAGATGCTCCGAGGCGGCCTCTTCGTGGCTAGGGAGCACCGCCGCGCCGGGATGCGGTGCGAGCGAGGAGAGTTCGGCGGCTCAGCGGGAGAGACGAGTCTCACAGAGGCGACAGAGACGAAGAGTCTGACTACGCTGAGAGTGCTCGCACTCCTTGCGACGCGCCGTGAGAAGAGCGAGCGCGACCTCCTCCCCCTCGTCCTCATCAGCTGGACACGTCATTTCCTGCCCGACCTCGACCCGCGCACTCCGCCTGAGAGGCTGCAATTGCTCGGAACAATCAGAAGAAGGCCTAGTAAAGCCCAAAAACTACCCCCGCCTTCCACGAGAGACGCCGCCCCCCTCCGCCAGCGCCAGCGCGCCCTTGTCCTCCCACCGCAACACGCTCCTCACGATGAGCTGGATGAACCAGCCGTACACGGGCGGGTACGGGGCGCAGCAGTACGGGCAGCCGCTGCAGGGCCAGCCCACGGGCTACCTCCCGCAATTCCAGGTGCGCCCCTCCCCTCGACCGCGTCACGGCCCCGAACCCGCTCACCGCCCGCCCCTCTCCCCGTGCGTCCGTGTGAGCAGCAGCAGCCGATTGGCTATGCCCCGCAGCCCCAGTACCAGGTGCGTTCGCTTCCTCGGGAGGTCGCCGTCGCTCGGTCCGCTCACTCCACCCCCCTCGCCCCCCACAGCAACCTCAGCCGACAGGCTTCATGGGCCAGGGCGGAATGCGCCCCCATCCCCATGCAACCGCAGGCTACCGGCTTCATGGGCGCACCCATGCAGCAGCGCCCCATGGCCACCGGCTACGGCGGAGGCGCCCCTCCTCCCGCCCCGCCCCGCTCGTCCCCCAGGCGACCGGCTTCAACTCGAGCGGGCTCGGCGCAGGCGTCCAGAACCAGTTCCTCCAAACCTTCCTCCCCGCCGCCGCGACCCAGCCGTCGGCCTACATGCAGCCCGGCCAGATGCAGTTCGCCGCGCAGCAGCAGCTCCAGGCGCAGCGCACCGGCGTCGCGCCCCCGCCCTCGCTGCAGCAGCAGTTCCAGCAGGCGAACCAGCAGCAGATGGGCCAGGCCACCGTCCCCATCCCTTGGAAGCTCACGCCCGAGGAGAAGAAGCGCTACGACCAGATCTTCCGCGCGTGGGACCAGCAGGGCAGCGGCTTCCTCCCCGGCTCGATGGCCAAGGAGGTCTTCGGTCAGGCTGGCCTCGGCACGGACGACCTCATGGCGATCTGGTCGTCTTCTCGCTCTCCTCGTTTCTCTCCCAGGCTCACCCGCTGCGACTTGCAGGAACCTCGCGGATGTCAACGACCGGGCAAGCTCAACATCGACGAGTTCCACGTCGCCATGGGCCTCATCTACCGCCGTGCGTGCAGTTATTTTGCTCGTATCGCAAGCCCTCGCTGACCACCTCGGGGAACAGGCCTGAATGGCAACCCGATCCCCAGACGCTCCCGCAGGAGATGGCTCCCCCGTCCGCACGCGACCTCGAGGACTCGGCCAACTTCCTCACCTCGCTCCTCAAGAACGACACGAACCGGCGCGCGACGAACCAGTCGGACGACGGGCCGCAGTCGCGCGCCAAGCTCCGCTCGCTGCACGACGCGCCGTCTGCGGGCGCGAACCGCAAGGACGCGACCGTCTTCCGCAACGACGACGATGCTGCGCCCGTGTACAAGAGCAGCTCGCGGCACCTGAACCGCGACGATGTCCGCGCAAGGACGGACTCGCCATCGAGCGAGCTCGACGAGGCCAAGCGGCGCTTGCGCGAGGCGCAGCGCGAGGTCGACCGCTCGCGCGAGGACGACGACGAGGAGGAGGACCTGAAGGAGGAGCTGCGGAGGCTCACGCGGAAGATCCAGCGCGTGCAGGACGACCTCGACGACAACCGCCGGAGCGGGCGCCGGACCGCCGCCAAGGACGAGGAGCGCCGCATGCTCGAGCGCGAGCTGCTCCGCCTCGAGCACGAGGACCTCCCGCGCCTCGAGAAGCGCCTCGAGGAGAAGGAGCGCGAGAAGCGCCTCGACCGCAAAAAGTTTGCCTCGAGCGCGACGACCGCAACGGTCCGTCGTCGAGGCGGTACGAGGACCGGTACGACCGCGAGCGGTACGCATCGTCCTCGTCGCGCTACGACGACGACGACCGCTACGCCTCTCGCCGCGAGGACGAGCCCGAGCGAGGCTACCAGCGCGGGACGTACGACCGCGAGGACCGCAGTCGGTACGCGCCGTCGCCGCCGCGCCGCCAGAGCCCGCCGCGCTCGCGCACCCCGCCGCCGCCGCCTCCTGCTCCCACCGCCGCAAAGGTCGACGCTCCGCCCCCTCCGCCGCCGACGGCGCCGCCTTCCGCGCCCTCGCCCGCGCCGGACGCCGCGACACGCGCTCGATGACGCCCGAGCAGCGCCAGGCGTTCATCCGCGCCGAGGCGCAGCGCCGAATCCAGGAGCGACTCCGCGCGCTCGGCGTCGCGGCGCCGTCCGCCGCGGCCCCCAACGGCGTCGATACCTCGGTGCAGGACCGGCTCGCGGCCGAGAAGGAGGAGGCTGCGCGCAAGGCCGCCGAGGCGGACGAGCAGCTCAAGGCGAAGGAGCTCGAGCGGCAGGCCAAGCTCGAGCGCGAGCGGCAGAAGGGCGCGGCGGTCGAGCACGCGCTGCAGGAGACGCAGCGCGAGTCGAGCGCCGTGAAGCAGGTTCGCGATGAGGTCCACCAGGCGGGGTCGCTCCCCGACCAGGGGCCCGAGCCACAGCAGGCGGTCAAGGCCGCTGAGGACCAGCTCGATGCAGAGGAGAGGGCGCTCCGCGAGCGCGAGGCGCAGCTCCAGCGCGAGAGGGACGAGCGCCGGCGCCGTATCGAGGAGCTCGAGCGCGAGGCCAAGGAGGCCGAGGAGAACTTCCAGCGCAGCAAGGCCGCCTTCCAGCAGGCTGCGAAGCCGAAGGCTGCGCCTCCCCCGCCCGCGTCGCGCAAGCCCGCCCCGCCACCCTCGCGCAAGGCTGCGCCCCCGCCTACCGCTGCGCCGCGTGCTCCCTCGCACGACGACGACGACTTTGCCGCGCCCGCGCCCCGCTCGTCGGTCGTCTCGCCCGCGCCGGCCGCGCCGATGCCGCCTCCTGCCCCTCCTGCCCCTCCCGCTGCACCGCCGGCACCTTCGCCTCCCCAGGCGCTGTCGCCGCCCGCCGCTCCATCCGCGGGCGCATCGCCGGCGAAGAGTCCGAGCACGAACCCGTTCTTCCGGCTGCAGGGTGCGGGCGCTGCCGCCTCGCCTGCTGCTGCTCAGCCGGGCAAGCCCAACCCCTTCTTCGCGTCGACGCCGCCCGCCGCTCCGCCCGCGCCTCCCGCACCTGCTGCCCCTCCGGCACCGAAGGCGCGCCCGCCCCCGTCGGACGATGACGACTGGGACGCGCCTGCCGGCCTCGAGAAGGACATCGACGAGTCGGACAGCGACGACGAGCCGATCCACGGCGCCCGTGCGCAGCGCGCCGCTCTGGCGCAGAACCTCTTCTCCGGCCTGGGGATGGGCGGCGGCCGCACGTCGGCGACATCGACGCCGCCGCCGCGCTCGGCCGTCGCATCCCCCGCTCCGGCGGGTAGCGCGCCTCCTCCCCCTCCACCGCCGCCCCCTGCTCCGGGTGCGCCTGGCGCCCCGCCCGCGCCGAAGGCCCCGGCCGTCGCGCTCGGCGGCGGCGAGGCCGGCCCCGAGGTCCGCGGCGCGCTCCTCGGGCAGATCCAGGGCGGGCTCCGCCTCCGCAAGGCGACGACCGTGGACAAGAGTGCCCCGCTCAGCGCTGGCGCCGTCATTGGCGACGCGAGCCCGCCCGTGCAGACGTTCGTGCCGCCCCCGCGCGAGCCTAGCCCCCCGCCCAGGGAGCCGACCCCGCCGCCGCCTCCTGCGCCTGCTGCGACTGAGGAGCCGTCGTATGAGCAGGCCGCGGAGTCGCACAAGGAGGACGAGCCGGAGACGCTCCCCGCGATCGTCACCGAGGACCCGCTCGCGAATGTCGACCTGTCCAAGAGTGCGTATTTTTCCTTTCCCGCGCTGGAGAACCGTACACTGACCGTCCCACCCTCCACGCAGCCATCCGCGTCCGCTCGCTGTACGGCTACGACGCGCAGCGTCCCGAGGACCTCGGCTTCGCCGAGAACCGCGTCATCCTCGCGCACCCGCAGAAGGACGGCGGCGACTGGTGGTACGGCGCGACCGAACTGGAGGGCGGGAAGCTCGGGTGGTTCCCCAAGGCGTATGTCGAGGAGATCCATTGTGCGTTTCTCTCCGCCGTCGCACGTCGAGCGCGTTGCTCACACGTTCACCCGCAGCGCAACCCGCCAAGGCGCTCTACTCGTATACCGCCACGTCGGAGGACGAGCACTCGTTCGAGGAGGACACGATCCTCGCCGTCGTCGAATCGTCGGACCCGAGCTGGTGGAAGGCGGAGAAGGACGGCGTGGTCGCGCTCGTGCCGGCGACGTACCTCGAGCTCAGTCAGTAGACTCCCCTCGTTGATCCAAGAATCGGGTCGGGGGAAGAGGCGGCAACGCTCGTAGCTGCGTCCCCTCTTTCCCCCTTCCTCTCCCCTCCGCCTCCCTCCTCTACCCTCGCACTATCGCCCCTCGTCGGACTGCCTCAAAAGAATCTTCGCTGAGACCCGTTTTCTGTTCCCCCTTCTGTTCGCAATACACTCGTCCGTCCCCTCGCTTGCTCGTGACAGATCCGCCGCGCGAGAAGGTCCCTGCCGCCGCTCCTTCTCCTTCCGCCGCTCCCGCCCCGCTCTCGCCCGTATCGCCCACGAGCCCGACGAGCGCCGACCTGAGCGACGACGAGCCCGACAGCGACGACGAGGGCGCATCCGCCGCGCGCGAGGCCGAACGCCTTCGCGTCCTCCAGGCCGCAGGACTGCTCATCAAGCCCGCCGAGACAGTCGGCTCGCCCAAGCGCCGCCGCCGCCCCCCGCCTGCACGGCCGCAGAGGAGGCCGGGGTCGATGGCGGTCGGGATGGAGGAGCAGAGGCGCGCCGCGGATGAGGAAGCGCGCGAGGAGGGGGAGGCGGAGCCGGAGGAGCAGGAGGAGCGGATGGACGACGCGTACGACGTGCGTCTACCTTTCTCTAACCACCGTGCGGACGCTCACCATGCTCGTGCGCAGCTGTACCAACGCGCGATGCGGGAGCTGCAGGCCGTCTCGCTCCACCCGCCGCCGAGTCACTCGCCCGCTCTCCCGCAGCCATCGCCGCCGACCTCGCCAAGCCTCTCAGTCACACCCTCGACGACCTCGACTACCGTCAAGGACGCTTTCCACGCCTCGACGGGCGGCTTCTTCAGCCGCCGGGCGCGCTCGGCGACCGTCTCGAGCGAGAAGGCGCGGCCGGTCATCAGTTCGCCGCTCGCGCCGCAGGGCGAATTCTCGTCGCGCGACAGCCGCGCGAGCGGGGTGTTCGGGTCGGTGCGTCGTCTTCTCGCTCATCGGATCGTGCGCTCGACCTGACCTCGCTTTCCCGCACAGTCCTGGGCGAGCCTCGTCGACGAGTCGGCCCTCATCGACCTGCCGGACACGGAGCGCAAGCGCCAGGAGGCGTGCTACGAGCTCATCGCGACGGAGCAGAGTTACGTGCAGAGTCTTCAACTCGTCATTGAGGTGAGCCTCGTCTTCCCGCTCCTTTCGCTCGGTTCCGCTAATCGCGCTTCGCGCCGCAGGTCTTCCTCAATGCGCTGCAGCCGATCTTGCCTGACAAGGCGCTGCAGGTCATCTTCGCCAACATCGACGACATCCTCCTCTTTAACACGGTGCGCGGCCTCGCTGCTTTCATCTCGCTTCTCGTGACTAACCCGCCAACCTGCCGCACAGGTCTTCCTCTCCGAGCTCGAGGAGCGCCAGCGCCAGGCGCGCCTCTACATCAACACGATCGGCGACGTCCTCAAGGACCACATGCAGGGCGTCGCGGACCACTACCGCCTCTTCTGTGAACCAGTCGAACGCCGTCCGCACGCTCAACGACCTTAAGGTGTCCAACACGGAGCTCCGCGACACGCTCGACGTGCGTGCTCTCCTTCTCCTCCTGCGAAGCTGCCGCTGATATCCGCGTTTCGTCCGCAGGGCCTGCGGGTGAAGAACCTCGAGCTCGACCACTTCCTGCTCGAGCCGATGCAGCGCGTCACGCGGTACCCGCTCCTCATCAACCAGGTCCGTCGTGCTCTCTCTCGCTCGCCTCCCTACCGCTCACCTGCTCCGCCTCTTCTCGCAGATCCTTCGTTACACCGAGCCGGACCACCCCGACCAACCGACGCTGGCTCGCGCTCTTCAGCTTGCCGAGGTCGCGCTGAACGACATTAACGAGGCGGTGCGCGCGCATGAGAACCAGGAGAAGCTCGCGTGGCTGTCCGACAACATCGAGTTCCCCGGCATCCCCGGCGGGGTGTGTCTTCCTCGCTCCCGCTCTCTGCCACCTCTCTGACCCTCTTCTGCGCAGCACCTCGACTTGAGTGCGCCGACCCGCCTCCTCGGTCCGCGTCGCATCCTCCGCGAGGGCAAGGTCGAGAAGGCTGTCGCGCCGCAAGCTCAACGCTTACCTCTTCAACGACCTCCTCATCTTCACTGAGTCGCGCGCTGGCGCCGGCGAGGTCGTCTACCGCTACGTGCGTCTCCACTTCAACTTCCCTCCCGCTTCGCTGACCCTCCCCGCGCACGCAGCCCATCCCCCTCGAGGAAAGCTCCGTCCGGGAGCACTCGCTCGCGGACAGCGACTTTAGCGTCACGCACCGCGGCGAGGCCGTCCGCGTCCGGGCGGAGAACCCACGCGTGGCACAGGCGTGGATGCGGGATATCGAGCGCGCGAGGAGGGCGTGCTTGGAGAGGGTAGGTGAGGCGAGGAGGTAGCTTAGCGTGCGCAGGGAAGTACGCTCTCCCGCACCTTGGCTGTATGAAGCATAAAAGGTACTGCAAGCGTGATAGTGCTACAACGAGAGACGGAATCACCCGCTCCGCCTCGAACGCCCCTCGTCTCGAGCGCCCTTCCCGCTCACAGCACCGCGGCAACGCCCATGCGGAGCACGTCCTCCTCGCTCGCGAAGCGGAACTGCTCGTACGAGTCGAAGTTGACCGCGACGCGGCGGTACACCTCTTCGAGGAGGAAGGCGCGGACGAGGCGGACGAGGTGCGGGCGGCGGGACGAGGGGGAGCGGTCCGCCGAGACGTGGAAGTGCGGGAGGCTGTGTTACACTCGAGTCAGCGCGTTCGGACACGAAGGCGAGGGGAAACGCGCACATGTGGGTCACCGCGCCCTGCACGGCCTCGTCGATCTTGCGGACCTTGTCCTTGAGCTCTTCGCCGTCATGCGCCGAGCGCGTCTCGAGCGCGATGATGTGGTCGCGGAGCGGCGGCGCAATCTCGGAGAGGTCGAGCGCGTCGCGGTATCCGAAGGAGATCGTCGCGAGGTAGAGCCCGTCGAACTGGCGCAGGCGGTCGACGAGGAAGCGGTCTTCGAAGGCGACGTGCGGGACGCCGACGACACGGACGGTGAGAAAGACCTGTGAGGGGTGCGGTATGAGTCCGGAAGGCGCGATATGAAGGGGAAGGGGAACGCACGATGACCTGCGGGAGGGCGGGGTACGAGCGGATGAAGGCGGTGAAGGCGTGCGGCGCGCCCTCCGAGCTCGAAGACGAGTGGTTGTGGAACCTGCGGGCGGGATGCGTTAGCGGGCACGGCAAGGAACGGACGAAGAGCAGAACATACAGCGCGAAGACGGGGAGCCTCGCGAGCGACGTCCCTCCCTCCGTCGCTTCGTACGCTGGCAGCTTCGGCTTCCTCTGCCTCAGCTCCTGTATGGCCGCCTCGTCGCGCCTCTCCTCGAGGACGGTGATGTCCTGCTCCTGCGGCGGCGAGCGCGGCCGCTTCTCGTCGTCCGCGCCGTCGCGCTCGCCCGCGTCGAGGTCGAGCGTCGGGCGCATGATTTCGGAGAGGCGGTACCGGTGGAGGCGGTCGAACTTCTCCTCGAGCCCGCGCGCCCATGCCCAGCCCGCGAGGAAGACGAGCAGGACGACGGCGAGGCTGAGCGGGAACCACGCGCCGTGCGGGACCTTTTTGAGCGATGCGCCGAAGAAGAGGCAGTCGACGAAGGCGGAGAGGAGGAAGTAGATAACGGCGAGGAGGACGGGAAGGCCCTTGAGCTGGACCATCGCGAGCGCGAGGGTGAGGGTCGTGATGAGCATCACGCCCGAGACGGCGAATCCGTAGGCGTTGGTGAGGCCGACTTCGGTGCCAAAGCCGCAGGCTGCGCGCGAAAGCTAAGCGTGAGCCAGCGAGGACAGGATTAAAGGGGAGGAAGGCGTACTCAGGCCGATGGTGCCGACGAAGAGCAGGAAGTTGATCATAGGAACGTAGATGCGGCCCTTCGAGTGCTGTCCGTGTGCACGACCCGGACGGGCGGCATCACGTGCAGCTGCGTAAGCTGCTGGACGAGCGAGAAGGACGCCGTGATCATGGCTGCGCGGCGGAATGAGCGTCAGTATGTCGACTGTCAGGGGTGAGAAATGAGGAAGGCCCACCCTGGGACGCGATGACTGCCGCGAGTACGGCGAAGAGCCACGAGAACCACCAGAAGCCGCTGCCGACGCCGCCGGGGATCGAGTTAAAGAAGACGTTTTGAAGCACGTCCTCGCCGCCTTCGATGAGGCGCGCGCCTTGGCCGAGGTACTGGAGGATGAGGCACGGCGCGGCGAAGCAGCAGAACGCGAGGCGGATCGAGCCCTTACTGAACTGGCCGAGGCTGCGGTTGGGGTGAGTCAGTGATCCGCTCAACCTGTGAAGCGGGAGCGCGCGCACTTGGCGAACAGCGCTTCGACGCCGGTAATGCAGAGGATCACTCCCGCGAGCAAATCGAAGTTGCCGGTGCGGACGAAGAGCATGACCGCGCGCGACGGGTCAAAAGCTGCGGAAGAGACGAGTGAGCATACCTCCTCGCGATGAGGCTAGCAGCAAGAGAAACGCACCGCGAAAAATGGCGGGGTAGTGCGTGATGTTGATGATGCCGGACACCGCGTTGGTGACGAGCCACACGCCGACGACGGGCGAGAACAGGACGCCGAGGCGCTTCGTGCCGAACGGCTGGACGAGGAAGAGGACGGCAAGGATGGCGCAGGAAACCCCGACGACCGAGTTGGCGACACCGGGTGCAGCGTAGCTTAGGCCGACAACGGCTGAGGTGACAGACACCGCCGGCGTGAGCATCCCGTCTGCGATGGTAAGGGCGACGCCGAAGAGGGTGAGGGCAAAGAGGCAAGTTTTGACGAGGCGGCGGTGCAGGAACGACGTCGCCGCTTGAGACGAAGGTGGGGCCGTCGCCATCGTGTAGCTCGTGAGGGCGCGCCAGCCGTCCTGCTTCGACTCGCGCGGCGGGTACATCGCCGAGAAGACGGCGAACGGCCCGCCCTCGCCGGCCGCTGTGCCGAACTCGAGGGCGATGAGCGAGTACTTGACGACGGGGACGAGGAGGATGGCCCAGAGGATGCAGGACACGCCGCCGATCACGTCGTCGCGCGACGGCATCGGCCTGGAGGAGGGAAGAGGCCGTTGAGAGTGTAGAGCGTCGAAGTGCCGATGTCTGTGGAGCGGGAGTCGTCAGTGGATGGGGAGCTGGAGCGGGAGTAAGGAGACGCACCGCCGTAGATGACTCCGCAGGACAGGAACGCGAGCCAGAGGGTCTGGCGCAGGCTGGGCTTGAGCTGCACATTGTCGCCGTTGTTCATGGGTGCGAAGGAGGGCGGCGCCTTGAGGGCGGGGGCCGCAGGATGCGCCGTCAGGTTCTGCGCGAGGTCGGTGGGGCGGAGGGACGGGAGGGCGTGGAAGGGGTTGGTGCCCACGGCAGACTGGCGCGCACGGTCCGACATGCTCGTTTGACGACACTGGTAAAGGCTCGAAGCGGAAGGAGGAGGTAGCGACGGCGAGGCGGTGCGAGACGAGGAGGAGGGTAGGAGCCAGAGCAAGCGGAAGCTGGCGGGAGCGTACCGCCTCGCCGGGGACATCAAGAACCACGCGGGTACAGTTTGCACGTGCATGCACCGCCTTCGCGCTTCGAGAGGAAAGTGCTCAAGCGATGTGAGCGGAATCTGCTCGCAAGGAGGCGCGCCCGCCCTCCTCCCCAGACCAGCCTGACGGGGCCAGTGCACTGCAGCAGGGACAGTCGAGCAGTGCAGCGCACAACCAGCGAGCCCGCACAAGAGGACCGCCACGATTTGGTCGAGCGAGAACCGTCGTGCAGGTTGGCTCAACCCGCACGACCCGCTCGCGTCCCGCAAGACGGACACGGCTGAGACTCGCTGAGTCCGTCGAGCAAGCTGCTCTCGCCGCGCTCCACGACGAGCGCGCCGCCAGGAGCTGTCGTCGCTGATTCTCTCTTCGTCCCTTTCTCATCAGCCGTGGAAGGGTGGAGCCACCGGCACCGCCCCAAGCAGGGTCGACGCACACTTTGCATGTCCCGAATGCCTCGCAACGATGCCTGAGGGTGATGTGAGCTCGATGTAGGCTTCGGGTGAGGGCGACGACGCGGCCGCGGTGGACCTCCTCCTCCGGGAGACCCGCTCTGACTTCGCTTTGCGGATGCTCCGCTCTCCTAGCGATGCAGGAACCCTTCAGATCTCCTGTATACGCGGGAGATGCGCTCGAGGCCTGCGGTCGTTCGCGATCTGCGAGTCGCGAGTCCGGGGTTGCGGTCGTTTCGCCTCGAGAGGGGACAGTGTCCGCATGCTTTTCACGCACCTCGTGACCGCTGCTGTGGAGACGGTGCTCTCTGCTGCTTGGCTTTCGATTCCACGCTCTCCTCTCTTCCCTCAAACACTTCCCAGCTTCCGCCTCTCCCGCGACACACCCGCCATGTTCGACAAGGAGAACGACGTTGACCTCGAGTCGGCCCTGTCTCGCGCCTCTTCTGCAGCGCGAGACCCCCGCCAACAGCCGGAACTCCCCATGGGTCGTCTCGACATCGCCGCCGGTTTCCACCCTCTGCAGCGCGTCGCGCCGCGCGCTCGCCTCCCTGGCGACTTCCGCACGCTCTCGTACGCCCGTCCTCCCTCGCGTAGGTCTTTCAGAGCTGACCATCACGCCCTGCCGCAGAATTCAAGTCACTGAGAGCCGCGCGGCGCCCAAGACGCCCGCCGCGGCCGGCCCGAAGGCCCAGGACATTGAGGCCATCTCGTCGCTCGACTGGCACATGCTCTCCCCGGACGACGCCTGCCAACGCCTCGGTGTCGCCCCCAACGCCGGGCTCGACAAGGAGATGGCGTCGCGGCGGCTCGCGCAAGAAGGCAAGAACGCCATCTCGCCGCCGAACAAGCAGTGGGCGAAGCGCATCTTCCTCTACTTCTTCAGCGGCTTCGGCAGCCTCCTCTTCGTCGCGTCGATCCTCTGCTTCGTCGCCTGGCGCCCTCTCGGCGACCCCAACCCCGCCGCCGCCAACCTGGCCCTCGCCGTCGTTCTCCTCGTCGTCGTCCTCCTTCAGGCGATCTTCAACGCCTACCAGGATTTCTCCACGACCCGCACGATGTCCTCCATCGCCTCTGTGCTGCCGACGACCGTCCGCTGTCGTCGTGATGGCCTGCTCGTCGAGTGCGCTGCCCTTCCACTGCCTCACCGCGCCAGATACTGAACTTGCTCTCCCACCGTGTAGCCTCCCCGCCACTGAACTCGTCAAGGGCGACATCGTCCTCCTCAAGATGGGCGACAAGACCCCCGCCGACCTCCGCCTCACCGACATCTCGCCGGGCTTCAAGTTCGACCGCTCGATCCTGACGGGCGAGTCGCTGCCCGTCGGCGCTACGCTCGACGCGACCGACGAGAACTTGTGCGCACACTCACCCGTCCTCCCGCTCCCACGCTCCCCCGCTCCCCGCTTCCCGCTCTTCCGTGCGCAGGCTGACTTTTCACGCGCACACAGCATGGAGTCGCGCAACGTCGCCCTGCAGGGCACGCTCTGCACTGAGGGCAGCGGCGCGGGCGTCGTCGTCGGGTGCGGCGACAGCACCGTCTTCGGCCGCATCGCAAAGGCTGCCGGTCGCTCGCGGCCCGTCCCCTCCACCCTGGAGACTGAGATTACGCGGTTCGTTGCCATCATCGCCTCGCTCGCGGCTGCGGTCGTCATTCTCATCGTCGGTGCGTTGTTCCTCTCCTCGCCGACCGCCCTCGACGCTCACGCTCAACTTCTGCAGTTCTTTGGGCCGCCTGGCTCCGCCGCGACCACCCCGGCTTCATCACCGTCCCCGTCCTGATCATCGACTGTGTCTCCGTCGCTGTCGCCTTCATCCCCGAGGGCCTTCCGTTCGCCGTCACGTCGTCGCTCACGGTCATCGCGCGCAAGATGAAGAGCCGCGGCGTGCTCTGCAAGTCGCTCACTACGGTCGAGTCGCTCGGCGCCGTCTCCGTCCTCGCGAGCGACAAGACCGGCACACTCACCCAGAACCGCATGTCGGTCGTCAACCTCACCGTCGGGACCTCGCCCTTCTCCCTCGCCGAGGCGCGCCTCGTCCCGCCAACGGCGCCGACTCGACACACGCCGCGCTCAGCCAGGTCGTCGCAATCACCGCCATCTGTAATGACGCCGAGTTCGCAGAGGGCGAGGAGGGCGACACGCCCGTCGAGTCGCGCAAGGTCAACGGCGACGCGACCGGTGTGTCCCCTTCCTCTCCACTTCCCCCTCCCTGCTCATACTTCACCCACACATGCAGACACCGGGCTCCTGCGCTTCGCCGAGTCGTTCGCGCCCGTTGAGCAGGTCCGCCGCGCGGTCGTCGAGCAGCAGAAGCTCGCCTTCAACAGCAAGAACAAGTTCGCGCTTAAGCTCGTCAAGCGCGCGCACAACTCGGTCGCTGCGGTTTCTGGCCTGTTCAACGGCGCCGAGGACTGCGAGCAGCTCTTGCTGGCCAAGGGTGCGTCGCCTTCGCTGTCCCCCCTCGACCTCACGCTGATTCGACTTCGCGCAGGCGCTCCCGACATTCTCATGCGCCGCTGCTCGTCGTTCCTCCAGACCGACGGATCCGCCGCACCGTTCACCGCGGACGCCGCCGCCGCGCTCACGGCTCTCCAGTCGCGCTACGCCTCGACCGGCCAGCGCGTCCTCCTCCTCGCCAAGCGCTCCATCTCGCCTAAGCACACCGCCCACCTCACCGGCACCGACGAGGACAAGCTCCTTGCGCTCGTCGAGCACCTCACCGTCGTCGGGCTCGTCGCGCTCGTCGACCCGCCGAAGCACGATACGCGGGAGACGGTGGAGACGTGCCGCGCGGCGGGGATCCGGTTCTTCATGGGTGCGTCGCGCGCTTCCGTCGTCGAGACTCGGCGCTTACCAGCTTCTGCGCGCGCAGTCACGGGCGACTTTGCGCTCACCGCCGCCGCCATCGCGCGCCAGGTCGGCATCATCACGACCCCGCCCGAGCACGTCAAGACGCTCGAAGACCTGCAGCGCGGCGGCACGCTCGAGAAGGAGAAGCTTGCGCTCGCGGATGGCGGTGCGTCGCCCAAGACGAGCCTCGTCCTTTCGGGCCCGGAGATGCTGCGCCTCTCGGAGGAGCAGTGGAGTGCGGTGCTCAAGGTGCGTGGTCCTTCCCCTCTGCCTTCTCCCGCACCCCGCTCACGGCCGCTGGCCCGCGCAGTTTGACGAGATCGTCTTCGCGCGGACGACCCCGCAGCAAAAGCTCCAGATCGTCAAGCGCTTCCAGGATGCGGGCGAGACGGTCGCGGTTACGGGCGACGGCGTGAACGATTCACCCGCACTCAAGCAGGCGGACGTCGGCGTTGCGGTTGCTGGCGGGTCGGAGGTCGCGATGGAGGGTGCGTCGCTCCTGCTCATTCCGCCGCCCAACCGTCGCAGCTGACGCCCGCCCACCCGCTTCGCCAGCCGCCGACCTCATTCTCCTCGGCGACTTCTCCGCCATCATCGCTGGCATCGAGAGCGGACGCCTCTGCTTCGACAACCTTAAGAAGTCGATCCTGTACCTCCTGCCTGCCGGGTCATTCTCGGAGCTCATGGTGCGCTCGCTCCCGCCCCGTTTGTGGACTGCGTCGTACTGACCTTCACTCCGCGCCCAGCCCGTCCTCCTCAACGTCCTTTCGGCCTGCCGCAGGCTCAGCAGCATCCAGATGTGCGCCTCCTTCCCTTCTCCACCACGGATACCGCTGACTTCCCGCCCTACGCAGGATCATCATCTGCGCTGTCACCGACGTCCTTCCCGCCCTGAGCCTCTGCTACGAGCGCCCCGAGGCGGACCTGCTCCTCCGCCCGCCGCGCAACCGCAAGACGGACCGCCTTGCCGACTGGCGCCTCCTCCTGCACGCGTACGGGTTTCTCGGCCTCCTCGAGAGCCTGACGGCGATGGTCGGCGCGTTCTACTTCGGGTTCCACCGCCGCGGAATCCCCTTCTCGGCGCTCTGGCTCAAGTATGGCGGCTACGACGTCGACCCCGCCATTCTCGCCGAGGCGATCAACGTCGCGCAATCGATCTACTTCTGGAACCTCGTCGTCATGCAGTGGTTCTCGCTCCTCGCGGTGCGGACGCGCCGCCGCTCGATGTGCAGCAAGACCCTCTGTTCAACCCGCGCACGCGCAATCTCCGCCTGTTCGCCGCCATGGCGTTCGCGCTCTGCCTCGGCATGTACGTCTCCTTCTCTTACTTTCCACGACCTCGTACTGACCTCGCCGTCCGCGCACAGCTTCTTCCACTACCTCCCCTTCTTCCAGCGCGTCTTCCTCACGGGCGGTATCGACGCCGAGCTCTTCTTCGTCCCGCTCGGGTACGGCGCCGGCGTCCTCGCGCTCGACGAGGCGCGCAAGGCTGCGAACCGCCGCTGGCCCGCGAGCTGGCTTGCGCGTGGCGTGGTGAGGGGTGAGAAAGCGGACGGGTGACGGGGACGAGGGGGAGCGCGGCGCTCCTCCGGTGTATCACTAGCCGTATATCTCTGCATCGCGTTGTCCGGTGCTCTGTTCACGCGGGTTTTTCGCGCTTGAGAAGGTCGAGGAGGAGATGAAGAACCCGCTCGGCCATTTCCGCTCCTTCCGCTGCGCGAAAAATGCTAAGCTGCTCTGAAGTATGCGCTGTCAGGTTGAACACCTCGAACACCCGTCAACGGGGGAGTGGTCGAGGCGCGTGTTTGACCTTCGCCGCGAAGAGGCGCGCCGCGTTGCCTTCTCCCCTCCCGCTCGCCCCCTCACTCGAGCAGCTCCAAACGCGTCCGCACTGCGATCCAAGTACACCTACGCACCCGCACAGCCACCCTACACACGCCCACACGCGCTCGCCGCCTTTCCCGCTCCCACCTCCACCCTCTTTCTCCCCGCCTCCCTCCCCGCCGCCATGTCGCTCTTCCAGTCGCCAGTCGCCTTCCAGAAGCGTGGCAGGGAGGAGTTCGAGCAGGGCCCCTCGCCGGGCAAGCGCGCAAAGGTGCGTGCAGCAGTTCCGCCTCCTTCCTCTCCCTCCCGCCTCCGCCGCGCTCGTCCCGAGGGACCACTTGCCGGTTCGGGCAACTCGCCGCCCGCTCCGTCAGCGCGACCTACACCGTCACTGCGACGCAGAGCACTGACTGCCCCGATCTCGTGCAGACCTTCGCCCTCGCGGAGGCGCAGCGAGCCGCCCGTCTCGCTCCCGACTCCCGTCCCGACTCCCCACTACTCGACCACGCTCGCCCAGCAGCAGCAGCGCGCCCTCGAGGCCATGGCCAGCGGCGCCATCGACCGCGAGGACGTCGAGATGGACATGGACGGTGGCGCCTCGACGGATCCGAGCAACCCGACGCACCCGTGGAATGCGGCGGGCATGACTGCACCCGGGATGGCGCACCAGTTCTCCAATTCGGAGAGCTCGTCATCGAACGGCTCGTCCCTCCCCGGCACGCCACTCGACATGCCGTTCAACGAGCAGTGGATGCCGGGCCACGCCGGGGCGCAGGCCGTCCCGTCCCACAAGTTCCCCTCGCAGTCGAACCCGACCTCGTTCACCGACATGAACGGCTGCACGCACGTCTTCTCGTCGTCGCCGCCGCTCTCGGTCTACCCGCCGCCGCCGCCGACCCCGACGGGCGGGACCTTCGAGCATGCGAACCCGATGGACACGCTCGGCTTCCCCGCGCACGCGTGGGGCGCCGCCGTGCACCAGCAGAGCCCGAGCAAGGCCGCGGGCGTCCTTCGCATGGAGCCGACGATGGGCGCCGGCGCGGCCCTCCCGCGCGACGATACCGTCCGCGAGCTGCAGATGCCGACGTACGGCTGGGACGTCCCGCGTCAGGCGAGCACGCTCAACATGGGCGCGCACATGATTTGAACCGCACGCCCCCGGCTTGCGGCGGCGGCGGCGGCGGGGTGCGGCGGCGCGGCGAGGGGCGGGAGGGGCGCGGCGCTGCGGTTGTTCGAGGCGTTGACGCTCGCGTGAGGAGCATGCTTCCCGCGCATGTGTTCTCCTTTCCCTTGTTCCGCCCTCGCTCTCTCTCTCGCCCACTCGTCAACCCCGCCTACCCCCCTCCTCCGCCGCCTTCGTCCCTCCTCGCAATCTCTCTCCCGCCTTCCCGCACATCCAATCTCTTTTCACCACCCCAACGTCCCGTCCATCTTCATTGCCTACTCCGGCTTCACCCTCCACGCCCTCGACCTTCCCCGCCGCACGCACGCGCCGGTCGCCTGCCACCGTCTATCGCATCACCCCGTATATCGTCCTACATCCTTGCCATTCCACCATCCAACCTCCCCGCATCATGCTCATCCGCATCGCCTCACCCTCGTCCTGTACCTCGCTCGTCCGCCTCGTCAAAAGCGGCCGCCTCGCCGCCTCGCTTTCCCTCCCTTCATCGTTGTCACCCGGTCCTCTCGTTTCTCCCGCTTTTGTTCGGCGCGCTGTACCCCCCTCCTTCCGTCATGCTTGTCATCCCAGGTTTTTGTGCTCTGCAGGAGGCGCGGAGGGGGCGAGCAAGCTGAGCTGAGTTGGCGCGCGTGCTTGGGAAGGCTCAGTGATTCTCGCTCGCCTCTTCTGCTCGTGCTCCGCCTCGTACGCTTCTCGCTTGCGCTTCCTGTGTCTCACGCCTTCCCTCCGTTGTGAAGGCGAGCCGTCGCTTCGTCGACGAGGCGGTGCGGGCAAGTCCACGGAGCGGACTCCGCTCTCCTCTCCTTCTTCACTATCCCCGCTCTTCCAGCGCTCCTCACGGCGGATGCACCACCGCATGACGCAGGCCTCTCCTCCGAGCGCGCAGGGCTGGCCCAGGAGCGTCCCGGTCTCGCTCCTCCCGCCCGCGAACGCGCTCGTCTCGTTTCAGCCCCCACGGCTGGTCTCGCACGCGGAGGGGAGCGGTCGCTGGACGGGCTACTCGGGCGAGACAGCGACGGAGGAGGAGGCGCAGGAGCCTGTCAACGCGCCGCCGAGCGGGGGAGACGACCCGGTCGAGGAGGACGACGGGCGGCAGATCAGCGCGATGGGCGCGGACGCAGCGGAGACGGACATGGAGGACATCGACGGCGTGCCTGTCGACCTTGACGACGTCTATGGCGACATCGACGGCGTGCCCATCGACCTCGACGCAGCGTCCGCGTCGTCGCGACCCGCACCGTCCCCTCCTCCGGCGCTCGACACGCCTCTTCCCTCGCCTTCCCAGGCCCCCTCCTCGTGCGGCACGCCTCCTCTCACTTCCCGTGTCGATCCGCCGCTCTTTCGACCGCCGAGCCCGTGCCCCCCGCCCGCCTTCTCTTCGCCCGGCGCCCCGCCTGCCGTCGCCTCGCGCGTCGGCATCAACGTCGAGCGTCCTACGCCGCGGAAAGCCGCACCGGGGCGGTTATTCGCGCTCTCCGTCGCGGCCGTTGCCGGTAGAGCGGGTCACGAAGAAGCGAACGAGGTGTGGGCAGAGCAGCTGGCCGCGGAGGCGGCTGGACACGCTGTCGGCGGCGAAGGACGGGAGAAGGACGCCGTCCGGCCGGGCCTGCGCCTGGCGGTGCGCGGGACGAGCCGAGCGAGCTCCACAGGCAGACGGCCGAGGGCGACAGAGCCGAGCGCCAGAGCAGGTGCAGAGGGCGAGCCGGGCGCTTCGCCCTCGCCCGCGCTGTCGACGCAGCTCTCACCTCAGCACGACACACATCGTCTCTCCCGACTGCGCTGGCCAGCTTCCCGGCGCGCCCACTGTCCATGACCATCAGGGGCGTCGCGGAGGGGAAGCGCGCCCGCTCCGCGTCGCCCGCCCGATGCTCGAAGCGGAGCGCAGCAAGTCCGGCCGTCGTAGCGCGCCGCACTTCCCCCGCCCCGTCGCTGCCGACGCAGCCGCCTCGCGAAGTGATGCGATAGGACCACGACCGCGACCCCGACTGGTCGAAGCTCCGCTTCAGCGACTTTGAGCCGTTCCTCCTCGAGGAGCCTATCGAGACGACCTACTCGAACGCGTACCACGACGCACAGCTGCGCTTCCTCCAGGAGTGCACGCCGCCCGCCACGTGGTGCGCGGACCCCAGCCGCGTCACACACACGCCGTCGCTTCCGCCGCTCGCACGACAGGTCGCCGGGTTGCAGCCCAACAAGGCCGCGATCCGCGCCGCGCTCCGGCCGCGGACGCCGATGAATGGGTACGACGACCTCCCCAAGAACGAGAAGCGCCGGTTCTCGAGTATGGCGCGCGTGCTGGAGTGGCTCTGGGAGGACTTCGTTACGCTCAGCGAAACAATGCACTTGGCGCGCGCCGCGCCGGCGCCGGTCTACGCTCTCGGTGCGCCTTCTCCCTCCCTTTCTCCGTCCGCCGCACCTGTTACAACTATCCTCCTGCAGTGCGCGAGCTGGCGCCCGTGGTCCGCCTCGTGCAGCTTGTCGACAACTCCTCCGCCGACCTCCTGTCGTACCTCTCACGTCTCTCCGCACCCACGGCGCACGTGTCCGCCGCCCTCGTCCTCGCCTCGTGGCTGCTCGCGCCCTCGCCGCGGACGCGCGCCGACCGCAGAAGGGTGTTTTCCTCACTCCCGAGCGGGGAGGTGCGCCGCATGCGTGGCGGGGAGTGGCCGTGGGAATGGTAGTTCGCGCGGGCGAGGAGGCGCGCGAGGTGTGATTTGGGGGGACTGGATGTATGGGAGGAGGATGTGTGCGCGAGGGAGGAGTGGGAGGAGAATCGGGAGACGAGGGCGACGAGCGGGTGGGTTGAGTAGGGCAGTGGATGCGAGGCGTGTAGCGCACTACGCGGTGGTCTCAAGCGGTCGATTCGAGCATCTTGCGCGCCTGATAGAGCGACGCAAGCGGGACCCGGGAAGAGATACGCAGCGAACCGAAGCTGAGAGGACGGGGGAGGCGAGCCGAGAAGCGAGACTGGGGTCTGCCTAGCGGTCCTCTTCGGAGGCGTGCGCCAACCAGCGGAGAGTACGAAGCAGAGTCCAGCCCGGTCGCAGGCCGGTGGTCGAGGGAAAGCCGCGAGGAGAGGAGCTAATGAAGGAGAAGCGAAGCGGATACACCATGGAGGGGCGCCGCGCCTCGCAGGGCAGCTCAAAGCGCACTGAAGACTCCGTCAAGCCTGCGTCCAGCCCGGAAGAAGCGAGAGCCGCGAGCCAACGGCGGTGGTTGAGGGACAACGAAGGTTCGCCGCGTCGTCCAGCCTCCGCTCCAGCTAGGAAGGGCATGCTGAGCTGCGATGAACTCGAGCAAGCGCCCTCGCAGTCCGTCTGAGCACTCGGACGCGTCCACTGCGTCGTTGCCGGACTCGAAGCTTCATCGGTCCTCGTCGAGGGAGGGGTGCGTTTCCTCGCCTCCCACTCCCTCTGCGCGGATTTGCTCATATGCGATGCGACGAGAACAGACACACATGGACCTGCACACTCCCGCCGTCCTGCCACGACACGCCCTCGGAGCACTCGTCGCTCGCTTCCCTCGACGCGCACCACCGCACCTACCACGCCTTTGTCTGCACCGCTGCGCCATCAACGTACGATTGGGCAGTCGCCAAGGGGCGCTACGAGGGCCGCGAGTACTATGTCGGGTCCGGCGAGGAGAGAGAGCTCGTCTGCGGCCGCGTCTTTCCCGACGACCGCTTCCTCGAGCTGCATTTTACCGAGTGTCACGACGAGATGGCGCAGCTCCGGCGCGAGCGGGGCGAGAAGATCGTGCACTGCCTCCGGTTGTCCCCTCCGAGCTGTACTGACGCACTCCCGCCTGCAGTTCGCCTGCTTCCAGCCCTCCTGCACCCAACTCTTCGCGACGCCCAAAGGCCGCCGGCTGCACCTCATCGAGAAGCACGCCTACCCGTCGCAGTACTACTTCGGGGTGACGATCTGGGGCATCGAAGACGTCCTCAAGAAGGGCGGCGGGATGGTCCGCCGCGAGTGGAAGCCGCGCGAGGGGCAGCCCGGCTGGCGCGGCGAGACGAGGGCCTCGTCAGACGACTCGTTCGGCTCGCCGCCGTCGCCTGCGCAGCCGAAGATGCAGGAGCTGCCGCGGGAGCCGGAGCAACCCGCGGCGTCGAGCTCCAAGGACGTCGAAGACCTCGCCGCCGCCCTCTCCGGCACAAGCATCTCGCTCGTCCCCCGCGCGGTTCGCCTCGCACGCAAGAACAAGATGGCGACCGACATCTGAGCCGTCCCGTCGCTTCGCCACCGCCTGAACGCGCAGAGCACACGGCCCTCCTCTGGACGGACGACGCGCTCCGAGCGCAGCTGCCGGCTGCGCCGTTGGTTCGCTTGCGTACCGTGTAGCGTGACCTGCAACGGTTAGTCCTTCCTCCTTTCCCTTCGTCGTCCCGGGCCGTACTGACCCGCTCAGGTCCGCAGAACTCGCACCTCCGTGCTCTCCACCCTCGACAATCCCGTCCTGCATCGAAGCCGCGTCCATCACGCCAAGACGTGGCGTGCCCGGCCGTCCCTCTTACCCACGCGACCCAGCCTGACCTCGCCGCTGCCATGCCTTGCTTCACTAACTTAGCTCGACTGCGGTACAAGCCTGGGCTGGCGGAGGTCGAGGAGTAAGGAGTCGACGGAAGAGCGGTCCAATGTCGTCTGGCTACTCGTTTTACTGCGTAACAACAATCTACAACGCTGCATTGCTCTCGGCGCGGGCGAAGCGGGGCTTTCGGGAGGAGTTGCGAGCTGCCCCTCTTCCGATCACGCTGAAGTCGGGAAAGCTCGCAAGACGCCAGCCTGACCTCAATCACGGGACTCGCGCGCTCGGTTGGGGCCGCTCTGGGGGTCTCGTACGAGTGCGCTCCTAGTCAAGGCTGGCGTGCAAGTGGGGTGCGAGGTTGGCCGAGCTTGCGTCTCATCCGGAGACGTCGGGGGCCGCGCGCTCCGCTTCCCTCGCTCTACCTCTTCCTGCTTCCTCGTCCGCTAGGCACGATGCTACGGTTCTCTGCTTCCTCCTCCCGCACGAGCGCGAGCCTCACAGCGCCGCCATCTCCCCGCACTACCTCATCAGCCGAGGGTTCGCATCCTCCCCTCCGTCGCTCAAGCAGCAGCTCGTGATCCTCGGCAGCGGCTGGGGCGGCTACGAGCTCCTCCGCAAGGTCGACCGCAGGAGGTACGACGTCACCGTCGGTGAGTGCGCGCCTTCCTCCTCGTCTCGGCCGGGGTGCAGGTGGGGGCGGTGCCAGCTCCACTGCACGGGGATTGCTGGAGCAGGCGGCGAGCGGAAGAAGTCCTAGGATGTACAGGTCGAGGCCGGCGGGACCTGCCTGTTCAGATTCTTCCTGTGCTCTTTCCGCTGCCTCGCCGGAGAAGGACGCCTTCCGCTCCCCGCTCGCAACGCTGACCCGTTCATCCTACAGTCTCGCCGAACAGTTACTTCGCCTTCACGCCCTTGCTCGCAAGCGCATCAGTCGGGACCGTCGACTTCAACTCAACCCTTGAGCCTGTCAGGCGGTACCCGGAGGCGGTCAGTCCCCCCTCGCCCTCTTCGAACCCGCCTTCCGCGTTTCACAGCTGACCCTCCCACCACTCGACAGACCTACTACCAGGCATGGGCGGATAAAGTCGACTTCAAGAACAAGCGCATCACGGCGATGCCCGCGACGGGTTCTGCGCTGCGGAAACGGCTCAACGCGCAGACGACCGACAGCTCGAGCGAGGACATCAAGCCCGCAGCGTCGTTTCCTGGATACAAGCCGTTCGAGCTCAAGTATGACAAGCTCGTCATTGCTGTCGGGTGCGTCCATCTTTCGCAGCTCTCCTCTTGCGGGTTCCTCTTTGCCATCCCGCGAGGTACGCGAATGCTGAGGTCGCACTGACATAGCACGTATACAGCTGCTACTCGGCGACGTTTGGCATCCCTGGCGTCTCTGCGCACACGTACTTCCTCAAAGACGTTCGCGTGCGTCTGCCGGCCCTCCCCTTCCCGAAGCGCGAAGCTCACTGCCCTCCGCCGTCAGGACGCCGCCAAGATCCGCTCCCGCATCCTCGAGTGCTTCGAGCTCGCGTGCCAGCCGACCGTGACCGACGCCGAGCGGAAAGACCTGCTCAACTTTGTCATCGTCGGCGGCGGGCCAACTGGTGCGTCCTTCCCTTTCCTCGAACAGCGGAGCTGATGGACTGACGGGGTACGCGACTCGCAGGCGTCGAGTTTGCGGGCGAGCTGCATGACTTCTGACGAGCGACCTCACGCGGGCTTACCCGCAGCTCGTGAGCATGTGCCGGATGTGCGTACTTCGCCTGCGCTTGCTCATCGTCTCAACGCGCGCTCACGCTCACGCCCGCCCGCGCGCAGCACGATCTACGATGTCGCGCCCGGCATCCTCGGCTCGTTCGACAAGTCGCTCTCCGAATACGCAACGAACAAGTACACGCACGAGGGCATCGCGATCCGCGGGTCGCACCACGTTACGGCCGTGCACGAGGGCGCGCTCGACATCAAGGAGGAGGGGCGTGTCCCGTTCGGGCTGTGCGTGTGGAATACGGGCCTCGCACCGAACCCGCTCGTCGAGTCGATCGGGGACCTCGAGAAGGACGAGAAGACGCACAGCTTGAAGATCAACGGGACGTTCAACCCCACTACGAGGGAGGGCAAGGTCCTCGAGGATGTGTACTGCATCGGGGATGCCAGCGCCTTGAAGGAGAAGCTGCCCGCAACGGCGCAGGGTGCGTACTTCCGCCTTCCTTCGCATCGAGCGTTGCTGACGCTTGGCTCTCCCTCGTACAGTGGCGTCGCAGGAGGCAGCATGGCTCGCGCGCATCCTCAATGCTGAGGCGAAAGGGCGCGCCTCGCCCGGCTCGTTCCAGTTCAACAACAAGGGTGTGCGTCCTCTCCATCCTCGCCGGCCATGAGGCCGCGAATGACACCTCTCTCCCGCAGATGATGGCCTACCTCGGCGGGTGGCGCGCCGTGCTGGACCGCACAAAGGTGGAGAAGGGCCCGCAGGGCGAGCTTGCAGGCCGGACAGCGTGTGTGTCCTCTTCCTTCCCTCCCCTCCTCCTGCCTGGTCGTGCTGACCCGCTCGACGCGCGCAGGGCTCCTCTGGCGCAGCGCGTACCTCTACCAGTCGATGTCGCTGCGGAACATGGTCTCGCTGCTGTACCACTGGTGATTCTCCTCCCCGTTCTCCTCCTCCGCGCGAGGCTGACCCTCCGAGTGAACGCAGGTTCGCGACGTGGCTGGGCGGAAGGAGGCTGAGCAGGTTCTAGTGAAGCATAGAGCGAGGGGTGACATATCATACGCCATTCTGCACGTTTGCGAGGAGCGACAGGGGACCTTCGCAAAGTGAGAGTGCGGTGATTCTCGTTCCAGGCGCTCTCCTGCAATCGCGCTGTTCAGTCAAGTTCGGTCCTGCGCAATCTTCTCGCGCATCTCAAGCGTCGATGCTCAGCGCCGTTGCAAGGTCGGCGACTCTATCGTCATCAGTCCCCGCCTGCCCCGCTCTATCTCTCGCTCCTCCCACTCACCTGCTCGCCCTCCCACCGCTTCCCACCCGCTCAGCACCACCCACGAGTGCCCTCCATGCCGCCCAAAACGCCCATCGTCACCCCGATTCAGAACTCCTCCGTCCCCGACCAGCAGACGGGGCCATCGACCGTCTCGGGCTCGTCCGGCGCCGCGGTGCACCCCTCGCCCGTCGTCGACGAGGGCCCTGCCTCCTCCACTGTCCCGCCTTCCGCCGCGCAGGGGACGCTGGACGCCCTCCGCGGGCAGGGGAACTCGGCTGCGCCCGAGGCGAGCCTGTCGAGGGAGGATCAGGCGCCTGTCGCGAGGGCGCAGCGGGATGCGGCGGTTGGCGGGGAGGGCGTGGATGGGAAGACGGGGACGGGACGGGAGAGGTTCGCCGTCAGGGAGGACGGGAGGGAGGGCGAGCCGACCGTGGGGAAGGTGCGTTTTGTTCGCTCCCTTGTTCTCGGGTCGTGCGCTGCGCGTGCGGCAGCAGAACGACGAGCACTCCGACACTCGGAGGAAGCGGTGCCTGCGACGAGGCGCTGACCGTCGTGGAGGGCTCACCGCAGCCGACCGCCGACCGCAATTCGGGCGCGAGCCTCGTCGAGGCGGGAACAACGATGGCAGGCGACGCCGGCGCAGACAGCTGGGTGCGTCCTCCTCTCCCGCGCACACCCGCACACACCCGCACCCTCGCCCTCCCCGGCTGACAATCCCGCCCGCCCGCCCGCTCGCCGCTGACACGTGAAGCTGCGCAACACAGATTGAGGACGGCGACGAGCGGAACGGCGCGACCGAGGGGGGCATGAGGGCCAAGATGGAGCCGAGGCCGAAGCTCTGAGGCAACGGCGCCGTGCGCAAGGGCGAGGAGGAGTGTACTTACCGATTCGTTTCCCCCGAGTCCCGCTGCTGTGCAGAGGGTGTCGCTCGGTGGAGATCGCTGCTTCAAGCTTCAAGTCTCGCTCGGCTGTGCCGTGGCTATATGGGGCTCCTTGCATCGCGACTCCGGCTCCCTCGTCTAACCGCTTGCTCGACCCGACCTTCCCATTTTCCCCGCTCGCGCGCGCGCGCCAGCGCTTCTCATCGATGCTCCGCTCCGCAGCTTGGGCGCTTCCTCCTTCGCGAGGCCAAGCGACTCGACCTCCCTCTCACGAGCAGACGGCTCGACGCAGATGGATGGCCATAGTCGCTCGAAAACGAGTTGCAGACCACGAGAGGAGATGGGGGCAAGACGAGCGAGCAAGCCGGCGAGAGGTATCGCTACGCCGGGCAAAGTGTCCACGAGGTACGGAAGAGGGGAATAACTGCGTGCTGCGAGGCATAGACGGGGATCGAGGAGGAGAAGGGGTATCGAGCTACGCGCGAGGGCGGCTGAGTGAGGGGCGTGCTCAGGCGCAGGCGAGGACGGGGCTTCGCGCGGAGGGAGGTCAGCATGCGAGTACTGTCGAAGCGCGAGGGCTCGTCCGAGCGGAAGGGCGTGAGGTACCTGGGGTGCTTCTTCACGAACGCCTTGCACTCCTTGACCGAGATCGGCCCACCCTTGACGGTGACGGTGCTCGCGAACGACTTCTTGACGAGCTGCTTCGTGTAGTCCGTCACGGTCCCGCCGTTCGTCCACGTCCCGTCGGGGTTCTTGGCGAGGCCGCCGCAGAAGGCGTGGATGCGCGCTATGAGCGGACGGGGGCGTCAGTGTCTCTCTTGGAGCTCGGCGAGGCATGTCGCGCGAGAGAGCGAGGGCAGGAAGGGCGATGCTCACGGCCGGGCTGGACAGCGGAGCCGTCCGGGTTCTGGAAGACGCACTGCGCGAACGAGAGGAGGTCAGCGACGCGCACGGGGATCAGCTAGAACGGGCAACGTACGTCGAGCTGGTGGTGGCTGCCGTAAGTGCCGATCGGGCCGACCTGTGCGCGAGGGGAGCGAGGAAGGGCAAGTCAGCCTGCAACGCTCGTCGGCATAGTAGCGATGCAGAGACGCACGTAGGAGACGCAGGCCGAGCGGAACTTCTTGCAGAACGCCTCGGTCGTGGCGAACTTGGAGGTCGAGTACTGTGCACGGGCAGCCGGCGATGAGCTGCGCGTTAGGGGACAAAAGCGACGAGGAGCGTACCTGGAGGACGTGGTCGCGGACGAGGTTGATGTTGCCCTGGCTCATGACGGCGTCGGCGTAATCGACGGCGAGGAGGGCGACGACGAACGCGAGGAGGGCGGTGAGCGAGAAGGTACGGGCGAACATGGCGGCGCGATGAGAGGGGAGCGAGCGAGGGTGGAACGAGCGAAGGGGGGCGAGTTGGTCGACGAGGGTGCGCTGCAGCGGGAGAGCGGGTGAAGCAAGCAGCAAGCGGTGCGAAGAGCGAGAGCGAGAGAGAGAGGCGAGCGGACGAGGACTGAGCGAAGAGACCGGGGGAAGAGGCCTGAGCGCCTAAATGCTGCGCAGACCAAAATGGAAGCACCGCAGCCTGTCCGTCGCACGTACCGCGGCGGCAGACCCGGCCGGCCGAATGAGGCGCGGCAGAACGCGATGAGCATGCGCGTGGGAAAGAAGCGGCACGAGGAGGAGGGGAGGAGCACGTGGCGGCTTTCGAAGCGGTGAGCGCGTAGGCGGGGTGAGTGAGCGTCTGCCACAAGCTGGATCTGGTAATCAGGTGCCTCCCGAGCGTGTGCGGGCGAGGACAAGGATGGAGCGATGAGGAGGAGAGGGAGGGCGGGATCTCGCTCTCACGCCCTCGGGAGAAGAAGCCACTGCTTGTGCAGGCGTCTGCATCCACGTCATGCGCACTGCGCCTCTAACCAGCCTGCCTGGCTTTGGACGAGGTTGTGAACCGTTGCCAACGTCTCTGGCGGGCTTGGTCCTCTCCTCCGTCGCTTGTCGCCGCACTTGCTGCAGAGTGGGACGAGCCACGACTCTCCGTGCAGAGCTCTCTCCGCCGCACGCAACCTCGCACGAGCCGCACCTCCCCGCGCCGCCTCGCCCCGCCAGCCTCCGCCTCGTCGCTCCCGACCAAAGCAGATCCGCGCGCGCACCAGCCAGAGCGCGCTAAGGAGTAGAGCCAGCAGCCACGCTGCACTCGTCCATCCCGCACCAGCGCAGGGCCTCGTCGCGCATGGTCTCGTTCCCGCCTCCGTCCTCCGTCCCGTCGTCGTCCCTCCCGACCCACCAGCACCAGCCCCTCGCACAGAACCGCGACCCCGACGACAGCGACGACGACGACATGAACATCGCAACAGGGCCCGGCAGGCGCAACGCCTCCACCTCGGACCGCTTCAGCTCGTCGCACCCCTTCCGCTCCCTCACCCCGAGGCGCATCGGTGCCGTCGCCGCCGTCCTCCTCTTCCTCATCTTCTTCTTCGGACGGGGCAGCGGAGGCGGGCGCGAGGGCTACCGCTCCGCCGCGACCGAGACCTTGGCGGCGGGCGGTGTCGCGCCGAAAGAGGCCGCCGTCCATGTCGACAAGCTCCCGCCCGGCTCGCCGCAGAAGCAGCAGAGCGCGTCGTCGAGCAAGTGCACCCCACCCAAGGGCCAGAAGGCGACGACCTACGCCATCATGATCGACGCCGGCTCGACCGGTTCGCGCCTGCACCTCTACACCTTCTCGCACTGCGACCCGGACCCCAAGGCCCTTCCCAAGCTCGAGGACGAGCTCTTCGTCACGACCAAGCCCGGGCTCTCGTCGTACAAGGGCAAGCCGCGCGACGCGGCCGAGAGCCTCCGCAGCCTCCTCGAGCAGGCGTTCAAGGCCGTCCCAGAGAACGAGCGCGCGTGCACGCCCATCGCCGTCAAGGCGACGGCGGGCCTGCGCCTCCTCGGCTCGCGCGAGAGCCAGGACATCCTCGACGAGGTCGAGCGCTGGCTCACCGACGAGTGGCCCTTCTCGGTCGTCAAGGACGGCGTCGTCGTCATGGACGGCAAGGATGAGGGCGTCTACGCCTGGATCACCATCAACTTCGTGCGTTCTCGCTCCTCTTCACGCTCGCCCTCGCTCGCTCGTACTGATGTCCGACACGCCCGCAGCTCCTCGGCTTCATCGGGCCCGACCAGCCCGCCTCCGCCGGCACCGCGGCGGTGATGGACCTCGGCGGCGCGTCGACGCAGATCGTCTTCGAGCCGATTTACGACCCGGGCACGTCGGACCACCTCGCGCCAGGCGACCACATCTACGAGCTCGACTTTGCGGGCGCGGACCATGTCCTGTACCAGCACTCGCACCTCGGGTACGGGCTGATGCAGGCGCGCCGCGCGCTGCACAACCTCGTCGCGTACTCGTACGTGTGGTCCTCGGCGCCCAAGGGCCACCACATCGAGTGGGACGACCTGAGCCCGCGGGACCGGATCCCCAACCCGTGCATGTTCAAGGGCGAGACGAAGAAGGTCACGCTCGACCCGCCCGGCCGCAAGGAGCGCGAGGTCACCATGGTCGGAACGGGTGCGGGCTTCGAGGCGTGCAGGCGCGTCATGGAGGTCATGATCAACAAGGACGCCGCGTGCGAAAAGCCGCCGTGCGCGTTTGCGGGCGTGTACCAGCCCCGCATGAGCGAGGTCTTCTCCGCCGGCAAGGTCTGGGCGTGCGTTCCATCCTTCCCGGTTCTCCTCTTTTCGACGAACGCGCGCTGACCCCCGCGCGCCCCCGCAGGCTCTCGTACTTCTACGACCGCATCGCGCCCCTCGGGCTCACCTCGCCGTTCAGCATCTCTGCGCTGCGGCAGTTGACGGCCGACGTCTGCGCCGGGCGCGACTCGGCGTCGTGGGCGCGGTTCAAGAAGAACAAGGAGGCGATGGACGAGCTGAGCGACCGCCCCGAGTACTGCCTCGACCTCACGTTCATGTACTCGCTCCTGAGTCTTGGGTACGAGCTCGAGGAGGAGAGACAGGTCTGGATGGGCAAGAAGGTCGGCGACGTCGAGCTGGGCTGGTGCGTCCTCTCCCTTGTCTTCCCTCCCCTCTCCTTGCAGAACTGACGACCGGCACACACGCAGGGCACTCGGCGCCGCGCTCGCGATGGTCGAAGGACACTTGTCGTGCCGCGCGGACTAGGCGCTGGGCGTAAGGCGTTGTTATACCACGGGGAGGGCGGAGATGGACGATCCGTAGCTTCGCATAGACGAGCATGGTCTCGAGCGGTTTCTTGTCGCTGCAGCTTCCAATCTCTCGCTTCATGCTGTCTTCGCGTTGTCTTCTTGCTGCTCTCGCTCGCCCTGCTGACTCGCTCTCCTGCTTCGCCTCTCGCTCGCCTACAACCCTCGAACGCGTGCGTTCTCCGCTAAGCGCGCTACAGCAGATCCAGGTCCGCCAGCCTGAGCCACTCGTCCAGATCCTGCACCCCCACCAACCCCTTCTCCGCCTTGACCAGCCAGCGCCACCATAGCGCGGCTCCCGCGCCTCCGCCCTCGCCCTCGCCCGCGCCCCTCACGCGCCCCTCGCGGTCGCACAAGAGGCGGTACCGCCGCTCCTCGTGCTCGGGCTCGTTCATCCAGTTGAGGAGCGCATGGGCGTTGGACCGCGCCAGATTCGAACTGGAGAGCGAGGCGAGCGCGGTGCGGACTTCGCGCTCGAGGCGCGCGAGGAGCGCCCGGATGCGGAGGAGGTCGGCGTACTCGCTCACTGTGCGGGTGCGCCTCGCGTCAGCGACGTCCTCATCTTGGAGAAGAGGCGGAGCCGCACCGATGCAGTGCACCGCCGGCGGCGCGTCCCGCAGCACCGCGTACGCCTGCCTGTCACTCACCTCCCTCCCCTCTTCCTCCGCGTCCCCCTCGCACCAAAGCCACCGCACCACCCTCGCACACAGCCGCACCCAGCACCTCGCCTCCCTCGGCAGCGCGCACACCGTCCCCGCCCCGTCCGGCAGGCGCACCGCCGCGCGGATCTTCGCCTTGTCCGGCGCGTGGGCGAGCACCGCCCTGCTCCGCTCCCCGAGCTCCTTCCCGCCGGGGAGGAGTCGCCCCTGGGCGGCGAGCGCGAGTTCCGCCGCGGTGCCGGCTGCGGAGGGCGGGCAGAGACGCGCGAGGAGGGCCGCGAGGGCGGTGTAGAAGGCGAGGGACCAGCGGGGCGGGGGCGGGGTGGGGAGGAGGTAGGACTCGGGGGCGGAGCGAGGGAGCGAGGCGAAGGAGGGGAAGAGGGTTTGTACGTCGATGCGCGAGGAGGGGCGGGAGGGCAGTGCCCTGGTCTGGCGGGGCGGGGAGCGCTCGAACGCGTTGAGGACGAGCGGGGGAGGCGCGACGGCGCGAGGAGGAGGAGGTCGTGCAGTGTCTCGAGCGGTGGAGGGCGGAACGGCGGGAAGGGAGAGGGCGAGGGGGAGGTGAACGGCTGGCGGGGGATTGTGGAGAGGCGCGTAGTGACGAGGGACCGGTCGAAGGTCGTCGGCTGTGCAGTTTGCGAGTCGGGCGTGCGCTCCCTGCCGTACAGCTCGACCCAGTCGTCGTCGTGCATCTCCTCGTCCGGCGAAGTCGGCGGCGGCGGCCTTGTCGACGAGGCCTGATGTTGTTCGGAGGGGCTTGTCGGACGCTCTGCACCGTTCAGAGAGTTCCCAGCCGTCCCAACCGGCGTTGCAAGCCGGTCCAGCGGCGTTGTGAGCGGGAAGCTGGCGAAGCACGAGGCGGAGCGAGAGCGCGGCGGGAGGTGGGGAGCTTTGTCGGAGAGGTACGCCGAGTCGAGACTGTCGCTCGAGCTCGTTTGCAGGAGCATCATTGCGATGACCGGAGGGCAAGGGGAGGGGAAGAGGGATAGAGACGAGCGGGTGAAGGCACGAGCGGCTCCCGTTCGGACGGCTCGCGCGGGGTCCGCGCCGTGGCGGTGAAGCATCTAATCGCTCAGAGTCGCGAAGACCGGACCAGCAAGCTCCCGGACGGACAAGACGAAGAACGGCTCTCCGGCTTGACCTTCCTAAATTGCCCTTAGCGCCGCTCTCCTCGCCGCTCAGCCCTTTTCACGCCGCCCGCACAGCTACACCCCGCTCCAGTCTTCCTCTCGCAGCCTGTCGCGCTCCCACTGGTCCAGCTCCTTCACCCCCGCACCCTCCGCACCGAGCGCCTTTGCGAACCACCACCTCCACGGCCTTCTGTCCTCCCTCCCGCCGCGCAGCGCGCCGTCCGGCCCCGAAAAGAAGAGGTAGTGCCGATCGGGGCGCGCGGGGGTGTTGAGCCACTCGAGGAGGACGAGCGCGGCGCGCTCGTGCGCCGTCGGGCGGGAGAGGCCGCGCAGGTGCGAGAGGAGCGCCCGCTCGTTGTACTGCAGGAGCTCGGCGAACCGGACGACGCCGGCGCGTTCGCGGACTGCACGTGCAAACGGGATTAGCACAGGCCTCCGGTTGAGGCGGAGTGGAAGCTCACTGAGGATGTGGACTGGTCGCGGCGCGTGCAGGACCATGTACGCGACCTCCTCCTCGGCGAGCGCGTCGTTGTCCCAGAGCCACTGCATGACGTCGACCATGGCGCGGAAGCGCACTCGTACTCGGCGGGAGGCGCTCGAACCCGCGCGCGCGACCAAGCGGGCATGCCGCGCGGATGGCAGCCTTGTTCGGCTGGAAGGCGGCGATAGCCTGCGAGACCCAGTGGCCGCACCCGCCGGAGTGAAGGGCATCGGGAGAGGGCGACCAGAGCTTGGACGGCGCGCAGTACTCGAAGAAGTCGACGAGGAGGCGGAAGAGCGGCGCGCTCCACTTCGGCTCGACGGGGCGGTCGAGCAGGTATGGCCGGTAGTGCTTGGAAAGGACGCCGTGCAAGTCGGGCTTGAGGTCCTCTTCAAGAAGCGAGCGGGTTGAGGTAAGACGTCTGGGCGAGGCCGGAGGCGGCGCGCGCCGGTGCAGCAGGAGGAGGGTTCGTCGACCCGAACTGCGAGTCTTCCCGCGGGCCACGTGAGCTGCAGGCATGTTGAACGTCAGGACGAGTACGAGGGGAGAGGAGCCAATGGCGACGCACGCAAAATCCCGCTCGTCTCGGACGCAGGCGAACTGCGACCCATCTGGCCGACCAAGCTCTTCCCAGACGCCCCACCGCGACTCGCCTGATGCGCGCACCTTCAGGGGTCCTTATGGCTCCTCCTCGTCTCGCGCAGCTCATCCTGCCTGTCGTTTTCCCGCCTCCTCTTCCGCAACGGCTCCTCCATATCGCTCGCGTTCGATTCTCGCGCAGACCGTCGCCGATTCCAGCGCTCGGCCGCGTTCGCTGCACCCTTCACGCGTAGCAGGGGCTTCTCCGCCGTGAATGCGGGCGGAGCGGCGGCAAAGTCGAATACGAGCGCGCCGAGGTTGTGGGGTGTATCGTGTGAGGACGACGAGGGCGAAGGGCAAACAGGCTGCGGGGCACTCGCTGGCGGCGGCGACTTGCGCGGAGCGTCGAGGGCCCGCCGTACAGCCTTCTCCTGCGTCTCGCGCCGGCGCCGCCCGCCCCCGCCCCTGCGCTTGCGCGCCTGCGCGGGCGACTGTGCGCCGTCGCGCGACTCCAGCGGGCTTGTAGCGCGGGAGGACGCGAGTGAAGAACCCATTCGGTACAGCGGCGAGGCGTGCCGGGGCGGCTCGTCGGCGCCCTCCCCCTTCGTCGCCGCCTGGCCGCGCTTCATGCCCCCGTCTTCGACGGAACGCTCCCGCGTCGAGCGCAATGCGACGGTGACCGCCCTGCCCGTGGGAGCGCACTCGATGGGCGTGTGCGGCCCCTGAGGTGGCGTCGTCTGTTGGGAAGCACAGGCTGAAGGGGCGGTGTCGGCGGCGGGAGGGGCGCAGCACTCCTTTGCGGAGGGCGCCTCGCGCGGGAGGTCGCAAGAGGTGACCACGTGTTCAGCGCAGGGAGGCCCCGCCGAAACGTCCTGTTCCGGCGGCCGCGCTGCGATCGGGGCGGGGACGATGCGTAGGTCCTCGAGCGTCGGGAGGAACGAGAGCGGATACGCCGTCGCCCAGGAGAGGTTGCGTGGCGTGTAGCTCGTACCGTACGCAGAGACGAGCATCACAGCGGGCGAGCGGGAGAAGCGAAGCGAGCGGGAGGAAGAAGAGAGAGGAGAGCGAACCGGAGTCCGTGGAGAGTCCGCGCGAGGGTCGAGCATGGTGCAGAGCGGGGGAGCGAGCTGTTGCGCGTGGAGTGCAACAGCTCGATCCTCCGATGCAAGGCGAGTGTAGCGAGACGAGCGGCACGCGCCTCTCTCGCACCGCAAGTCGCGAAGGACTTGCGAAGGACGTCCTCCTCGCAGCCCGCTCCAACCGCGCTACGGCCACCCCTCGCTCTTCCTCGTCTCCTCCTCCCACTCATCCAACTCGCACATGCTCCTCCTCGCCTCCTCGCCACCGGCGAACCACCATTCGTACCCAGCCTCTTCCCGCAAGCCCCTCCTCGCGCGCCCCTCCCGATCCACGAAGAAGCGATACCGCCGCTCCGCCGGCGCGCCCGCCTCGGCGAACCCACCGCAGGAGCGTGAGCGCGTCCCGCTCGCGCGCAGTCGGCGCCGACGTGTGCGCGAGGTACCGCTTCAGGTCCTCCTCGCAGATGCGCCGGACGATGGTGTACCGCTGCGTCGACGAGAGGGTGCGGACTGCACGCGTGAGGGCGGTCAGTACGCGAGAAAGAAGAACAGGCAGAGGGAAAGGGAGAGCGTACTGATCATGTGCACGGCGAGCGGCGCGGTGAGGATCATCCCCGCGACCTCCTCGACGTCGAGCTTGTCGTCGTCCCAAATCCAGCGCATAACGTCCCTCATCGCGAGCAGCTTGGCCTGCACGTCCGACGAGACAAAGTTGCCCGCCGTGGAGCGGTGCAACGGCGCCTTGCGACGCAAGACCTCCTTGTTCGGCTCGTAGGAGCGGATCTCACGCACGATCAGCGGCGGGTCGTCGACTGCGAGGAGACGGTCCGGCTTGGTGCTCCAGCGCTCCGGGGGCGCTACACTCACGGCGAAGTGGACAAACGTCTCGCAGTAGAGCGACGACCACGCGGGCGAGATGGGCTGGCTGCGCAGGTACGGCTTGTAGTACTCGAACCGGAGCCCGCTGAGCGGCGGGTGAAGTGCGCCGTGCGAGATTGTGTCGGGCAGGGTGCAGTCATCGTCGCCTGGTGCGACGGCGGCGGGGGCGACGAGAGGAGGGGAGGGCGCGACGACCCGCGCAACCGGGACGGCGGGCGCCTTCCCTGTTGCTGGTCCGGCTGCTGTCGCCTTGAGTTCGCCGCTGAGGACGGGACCGGGACGCCTGACGGCTGTGGACGCTGTCAGCGGGGCCGGTGCAGGAACGGCTGTTGAGGCGGAAGCCTGGATGGTCGCGACGGGAGGATGCGGCGGCGACAATGGCGTAGCGGAGGTCACGCCCTGCGCCGTACTCGTTCGTCGCCGCTTGCGCGGGTCCTGCAGATTGCCCTCCTCGTCGCCCGTCCCTACACTCGCCGCGTGCCCGCCCGCTGCTAGTCCTGTCCTCGGCATCGCCTGCTTCGCCGCTGATCCCACCTGCGCAACCTGCTGAGCCTGGCCGAGCTCCCGTTCGGCTTGTGCTGTCCTCGGCGCTCGGTCCGCGCGCTCGAGCTCCTTGCTCGACGCGGTTGAGGCGGATGCGAGCGGGAAGTACGAGTCGACGGAGCGGTCGGGGTCGATGGAGAGGGAGAAGGGGTAGGCGTGCGTCCACTGCGCCAGGGCGGTCATCGCTGCGGACGCTTTATCCGGCGTCCACCGAGGGCGCGAAGGAGACGCAGAGGGAGAGCGGATGAGGAGGAGAAGGGGGGCGGTGCAGGCGACGCGGCGAGAGACGGAAGTACGGCGAGACGCGTCAGGGACGTGTGAGGTGGTACTGTCAGCTGCTAGAGAGTCTTTCCAGCCAGCCAGACGCGGTGCAGCGAGGAGGCGGGCGCGACGGAGGACGACGAGCTGATGAAGACGCGGCTCTCCTCCCGACCCTCACCTGGCTCGGAGGTAGAGTGCCAGGATGGGAGACACAGTCCCGCTCAAGCGGCCCTCGCCTTCAACGGGCGCTTCCTCCGCGACTCCCGCGCCGAAACTCGCCCGCCTCGACACGCCCTCCTCCCCGCCTCGCTCCGCCCACACCGCCCGCGATGAGCCCGCAGCCCGCCTGCCCAAGCTCGCTACTCTCTTCAAGAAGCCTCACGAGCGCGATCCCGCCCCCATGCGCAGTGCAGAGGCCGGGTTCATCGAAACCCAGTTCGACGTCGAGGACGCCGCCGCCTGTCCGTCCCCGCCCTCCTGAACGCGCTCTGCCCCGCTCAAGATGCTCATTGTCCTGCACTCTCGCAGATCAGGACGCGCTCCTTGTCCTCGAGGGCCTCGCGAACCGCATGAGCCACCCCACCCGGTCCGCTCTCTGTCTCTCCTCACTACCTCCCCAGTACACGCTGACTCCTCCCCTCCCGCACAGGCATCAAACGCGCCTCCTCCTCTCCCTCTCGCTCTTCCCCCTCCTCTTCAAGCCCCCCGAGCAGCACTCGACGACCGTCTTCTCCTCGCGCTCGCTCGCGAAACCCTCGCATCAGCAGCCCGCGCGGACGCGCCTCCTCCCGCGCGCGGACGACCCGCTCGCCGTGAGCCATCGCCGCTTGCGGGAGAGTGCAAGGGAGCTACTCGCGAACGCGATGGGCGCGCAGCACGGCGCGGAGCTCGGGAGAGGCGGTAAGTGGGTATGGGATGCCGCTGCGCGGGGAGGCGGGCGGCGCGGCGCTCGCAGCTGAGGTCGAAGAGCGCGGGCCTGCGCGGAAAAAGGCCAAGGGGAAGGGCAAGGCCCGCGCGGACGCGGATGCCGAGGCGCCGCACGAGGGCGATGATGCGCTCACGGCTGCGGCGAACCGTATGCTTGACGCGCCGGACCTGTGGGACGTGCTGGGCGGGACGACGGCGCGCACGGAGCGCCTGAGGACGAAGGAGCGCCCGCTGCTCGAGGTGGGCGCGTGGGAGCTCGTGCGTGTGCTGGTCAAGGCGTGGGAGGACGAGGCGGAGCGGAAGGAGCGGGCGGCGAAGGTGCAGCGCGAGGGTGCGTCAGCTCGGTCTCCGAAGTCTCTCGCGCACCATTGACTGGACAGGCGCCCGCAGACACGCCCGAACCGCTCAGCCTCCTCCGGCAGTTCAAGCCGAGCGCGTCCTCGAGCGCCCCGCGCGAGCTGTCCTCTAAGGTGCTCGACGTCGTCTTCTGGCCATTCACGTACGCGTCGGAGGACGGCGACGACTCGGATGACGAGTCGAGCGAAGACGAGGAGGACGGCGAGGCGGGGTCGGGGTGCAAGGCGAGGAAGGGAATGAGCGAGCTGGAGAAGGTCGACCTCGCGCGCACGAAGCGCAAGGAAAAGGCTGAAGCGGATGGGACAAGCCTCGCGGACAAGCGCGAGGTCGCTGTCAGGCTGATGAAGCTGGTGCGCTCGCCCCCGTTTCCTTCCTGTGCTGTTGTACTGACACCGAAGTGCTGCTGCAGATCGGTGACTCGGCGGTGCACGGCTACCTCGACGCGGACTCGACCGTCTCGGAGCTCGTGCAGCGGATGAAGGCGCTGTCGCAGGAGGACTTCCTGGCGCTCGTCGAGGTGCGTTCCCTCCTCCCTCTGCTCTCGCTTCCGTTTCCCCGTCGCACCCTCTCCCGTGCCAGCGGACTGACACGCCCCGTGCAGCTCCTCCCCCTCACCCCTCCACCTCGCCCTTCACCGCCCGCCTCCTGACCGCCTACCTCGAGACGCACTCGCACCCTCCAGCCGCCACTACTGCCCTCCTCGCAGGTGGCTCCGCCGCTGCCGCTTCAAGCACGGCGCCCTCGCAGCCGCCCTCGCCGCGCAAGCTCGGCGCGTCCGCCTCGCACCCGGACGCCGCCGCGCACGCGCGCGCCTTGTTCTGGCGGCTGCCGTCGCTCACCTCTCCCGCGGCTCTCGTCGGACTCGCAGCGCGCATCCCGCGCGAGGTACCTCTCGCGCCAACGCCTGCGCTGCCACGCCGCGCTGCGCAAGCGGCGCAGCGGTTCGAGGCCGTCAAGGGCGCGCTGGTCGAGCTGCTGCTGCAGCGCGAGGGGGATGTGGGGCCGGGGCAGGTGGATGCTGCGCTGCGGGAAGTGCGTGGCGCGATGGAGCGCGTGGAGGGGGTGGTGCGCGCGGCGGGGGGCGTGGGAGGGCGCAGTAACTAGCGGGGGAGGGAATGCGTACGTCCTTTGCTGCTTCGCTCTCGCTCGCTTCTGGTCGGCATGCGGCTGCCCATCTCTCTCGCTCCTACTCAACGCTGCGTTGGTCTCGTCGGCGCGTCGATTCAGCTTCCGACTGACCGACTCGACTGCGTCGACCTGCCCACCCGCCTCTCCTCACCTCCTCCGCTTCTACCTCTGCGTTTTCTCCTTTCTTCCCGCTTCCTGCACATCCTGTCGTCCCCCTTCGCCCCTTCGACCGCCTCCGCCGCCACACCGGCTACCTCCCCCTCCTCCGGCGACTCGCAACCGGCGCTCGCCAAATCCGCCGGCGCGCTCGTCCACCTTTAGCGCAGGGGCGGAGGGAGCCTTGTGACCAGAGGTGGAGACAAAAGGGACGAGCGTGCGGGGACGAAGAGGGGATGGTTCTGCCGGCGGGGAGGGGGAGGAGGTGAGGGAGGAGGGGAAGTGTTGCTTCCTTCTTGCTCTCTGTTTGCTCCGCTTTTCTGCGCCGCTTTAACTCAAGCTCTCCTCCTCTCCTCGCGAGTCAGTCCAAACCGACGCACTCGCCCACCCTCACCCGCTCTCATCAGCCATGCTCCTCCCGTCGCTCTCCGCCGCGCTCGTCGCGCTCGCGTCCCTCAGCAGCGCCAAGCCCGTCTCCACCCTCTCCCCCTCCGCACCTGCCAGTGCGACCCCCACCCCGCCCGCGCTCAAGTGGCTTTACACGGCCAACGTCCTGTGCCCGCCAAACGTGATGCCGAACGTCACGAGCCCGCAGGGGCTGCGGAAGGGGATCCCGATTGTGGGAGGGAACGTGACGATGTTTGATGGGTCGGAGTGGACGATCAGGGATCTGGGCGGTGCGTGGAGGAGCTTTCTCTCTCGAGGCGCGTGCGGGACTGACCTCTGCCATCTCCCTCGCACTCGCTTCTCCGTGTATTGCGATCTGGAACAACAGCCGACTGGGGTGTACGTCGCTCTTGCCACCATATCCTCCCAAGCGCGGTCGTTGACTCTCGCTCTTCCTCCCGCTCTTCCTCCCGCTCTTTCCCCCCCTCGCTTTCCGACGCGTTTCTCTTCCTCCTTCTCCCCCTCGCCCGCACACACCACCGCAGACCGTCGACCCCCGCACGCGCATCTTCACCGCCGACACGCGGTACAACGCGTACAACGCCGCCGGCGACGACCTCTTCTTCCAGACCTCGGGGCCGGGGCAGGCCGCTGGTGGGCTGCACCTCCGCATCAAGATCGAGACGGGGAGCGAGAAGTACTACTGGCTCAACCACATTGTCGGTGCGTGCTGCTCCTGCTATCGAGCGGGTGGTGGCGTGGCTGACGAGGAGGAGCGCAGCGGTCGGGATCCTCAAGAATGTCGGAACGGACGCGAAGAACGTGTCGACGCTGCAGATCACGGCGTTCAACGTGAGCCGTCCCTCCCTCTCGCTTCACTCAGAGGCGAGCCCCTCGCGTACGCGTGATGGGAAGACGACGAGCGGGACCCCCAGGCTGACCTTCCCAAATCTGTCACGACGCAGTTCGCGGACGATCGCAACGCGACGAGCGTCGTGCTCCTCGACTAGGCAGAGAGCTGCTAGCAGGGCAGAGAAGACGGTGCAGAAGCGTGCATGTGAATCAGAAACGACCGTCTCGCTGTTCTTGCGACTGCGGCGCCTGCACCCTGTGAGAGCGGCTCTTCCCGCGCTTTCGTCGACCGCCCCACCCTCGGCTCAGAGTAGAGCGGTTCGACGTCCCGAGTCCTTGCTGTCAAGCGCGCGTTGACGACCCGCTCTCCTCGCGCGCCCGCTCGACCCCGGGCCCTCGGCTCGAGTCGAAATCTTGCGGCCGTCTCCCTTCCTGCGCGGGCGGCTCTTTGGCGTGTCGAAAGCGTAAGAACAAGCACGAAGCAGTGCAAGGATCTGCACGGCCCGCGACGCTGTGTGCGACTTTGCGAGACTTGACTCTGTCCGGCCTCGCCCTCGCCTCCGCGCTCCGCTGCCCAGCTCTCGCCGTCCTCACACCCAAGTGCCGCCATGTCGTTCACGCTGCTGCGACGCCGCACCGCCCAGGCCCTTGGGCAGCGCGCCTACTCTGCGCCCTCTGCGCCCGCCCACAAGCAGCCGCACTCGACCAACTCGTCGACCGCGGCGAGCGACTACAAGGTCGCGCACCCGAAGCGCAGGCCGCCGCCCCTCCCCGTCATCGATCCGCCCCAGTGGAGCGCGCAGGAGGCCGTCGACAACATCCTCTACAACAGCGAGTCCCCCTCCTCCCGCTCCGCCTGCATACCCGGGAGGGAGCTAACCCCGCTCGCTATGCCCGTCTGTCCGCCTGCGTGCAGCCCCGCCCCCGTCCCTGCAGCCGTTCACGCGCCACACGCTCAACTGCCTCGTCCAGAACGAGCCTGGTGTCCTCTCGCGCGTGTCGGGCATCCTCGCCGCCCGCGGGTTCAACATTGACTCGCTCGTCGTCTGCGCGACCGAGATCGAGGACCTCGCGCATGTGCATCGTCCTCCGTGGGCAGGACGGCGTCATCGAGCAGGCGCGGCGGCAGCTCGAGGACCTTGTGCGTTCCCTCCCTCCCTCTCCCCACTTTCTGTCCCGCGGAGAGAATGTCGCTGACCCCGCCCGTACACAGGTCCCCGTCTGGGCCGTCCTCGACTACACGCGGACCAAGACGATCGAGCGCGAGCTCCTCCTCGCCAAGATCTCGATCCTCGGCCCGGAGTACTTCGAGGACCAGCTCGCGAACAAGGGCCCGGACATCCTCCCCGCGACGCAGGGCGCCGAGGAGGGCTCGCCTGCGAAGCAGCACGTCGACAACACGCACCGCGCGGCGGGCGGGATCCACCCGCGCGTCGACGTCGAGCAGCAGGCGCAGCGCCTGTCGCCGAGCGAGGCGCTCCGGATGAAGCATACACGCACCTGAGCGGGATCCGGCTCCTCGCGAGCCAGTTTGGCGGAAAGCTTGTCGACATCAGTAACGAGAGCGTCATTGTCGAGATGACGGGCAAGACGCAACGCGTCGACGCGTTCCTCAAGCTCGTTCGCCCGTACGGCATCCTCGAGGCCGCCCGCACCGGTCTCATGGTCATGCCCCGTGGTGCGCCCCTCGCTCCTCCTTCCTATCCTGGCTGTGTACTGACGAGGGTCGCGCGTAGCCCCGATCACGTCGCCCTGGTCCGGCATGGCGGACGAGGACGTCGTCGCCGAGGAAGTCGAGGCGTTCGACGCGTCGCTCCTCCCGCCGGGCTGAGGTGCGCTTCATAGAGCTACCTCTCTCCGCGCCTGTGCTACAAAGACTGACTCGAGTGCTCGGTACGCTTTACAGCTCACGGAGGAGGAACAGGAGGGGCATAGGGTCCGGTTACGCAGGCGGGCGCGCGCAGTGTAGTGCCGCTGTATCAACGCTGTTCAAGCTTCACCGCGCTTCGGGCTGCGTTGTGCAGACCGTCCCCGCTGACAGGCGTGCGGAGCCACGCTGTCACGTGCGTCGAAAGTGGACGTCGTCGACGTCGAGCAGGGCAGTGAGCTCAACTTCCTCCGAAAACAGCGTGTCTGGGCTTGCAGCTCCCGCACAGCGTCGCTGCCTCGAACGTACGAGAGAGCACGCGAGCTTCTGAGCTTGATGCAGCGGAAGCGAGGGGGAACACCTGAGCGTGATGGGGAGGAGGAGAAGAGCGACGAGCGCATGCGCGGGGTTCACAGCCAAGGAATCGGCCATGAGTGTGCTGCTCGCCGTGTTGCACCCTCCAGGACCCTGCAGGACGCTGTGGGAGGGCAAGGGTGCGGCTGACGGGGGGCGTGGTCGCGAGATCTCCTCGCGGGTGCGGTCTCCCTTCACCACCCCCTCCTACCACCACTAGGAACCATGTCTGCTGCCAAGATCTACTGCGGTAACCTCTCGTGGTGCGCACCCGCTCCTCCCACCCCGCCCCGCGCCCGCCTCGCACCCCGGAGGCGAAGGCGTGCGACCTCGCACCCCGCCGCGCAACTCGCCTCTCCCGCGCTCGGGGGCTGCTGGGGGCCTGCCTGTACTCCCGTGCTGTGCTGCAGACGCTGACACGCCCCGCGCCCGTCCTCGCCCGCGCCTTTCTCCGCTCGCAGGGGCACCAACAACGACACCCTCCGCGACGCCTTCCAGCAGTTCGGCCAGATCGTCGACTGCATCGTCATGACGTGAGTCTACCTCTCCCGCTCTCTCCTGCTTGCTCCACCCTGAAGCGCGCGGCGAACGAGCGAGTGGCGCGCGACGATGTCGTCTGCCCCGCCCGGTTGCGCCGAGCTTCCCCTCGCGGCGACCTCTGCTCTCGCGCGTTTCCGACCGCCTAACGACCATCACTGACACCGCTCTCCGCGCACAGTGAGCCGGGTACGGGTCGCTCGCGCGGCTTCGGCTTCGTTACCTTCGCGGACCAGTCGTCGGCCGACGCTGCTATCCAGGCCATGAACGACCAGGAGCTCGTGCGTCTCGTCCCCAGCAGACCCGATAGGGCTTTCTCTCCTCCTCTTCTTCGTCCTCGTGTGCGCCGCGTGCGAGGACGGCGAGAGCTGCTTTCCGGATCGGCCTTTGCGCATCTTCCGGGAAGCAGCAAGCGGTTTGTCGGTGCGCCTGCGTGGCTCGGAGGTTCGCACGACGCTCGGAGGAGCACATCACATCCGCCCTCGACATGCCTGTTCCGTTTTCCTGACTGTTGCCCCGTCCGTCCTCCTCGCCCCTTCTCCTTGTCCGCATGTCCTCCCCGTCGTTTCGTCTCGGTCCCGGTCTCGTCTCGCGCGCGCGCCTCAATGTCCCCGTCCTTCCTGGCCTCGTCAATGATCTCGCCTCGTCTCGGTGAAACGCAATGATGCTCGCGTTGCCTTCGCTCTTCCCGCGGGGCTTCGCCTCTTCAGGGTGCGTCCTCTCTCTCGCCTCCTCCTCGTGCACACCAGACTGACCCGCTCTCCGCACCGCGTGCAGACGGTCGCCGGCTCCGCGTCAACATCGCCAACCAGCGCACCGGCGGTGGCGGCGGTGGCGGCTACGGCGGCGGCTACGGTGGCCAGTCCGGCTACGGCGGTGGCCAGGGCGGCTACGGCGGCGGCCAGGGCGGCTACGGCGGCCAGGGCGGCTGTGCGTCCCTCTTTTCCTCCTTCTCTTCACACGACGAGCGTCGTCCTGACTCGGCGATGTTGCGCGCGCTTGCAGACGGCGGCCAGTCCGGCTACGGCGGCCAGGGCGGCTACGGCGGTGGCTACGGCGGCCAGGCTGGCTACGGCGGCCAGGGCGGCTACGGCGGCCAGGCCGGCTACGGTGGCGGCTACGGCGGCCAGCAGGCCCAGGGCGGTTTCCCCGCCGGCGGCGCGGCCGAGTCGTACGGCTCGGCCCCGGCTGGTGCGTCTCTCCTCTCCCCCTCCCTCCCTCTCTCTCCCGTTTCTGTGTGCGCGCGCGTGTCGGGAAGCATGCGACTGATGGCGCGGACGTGCAGCCGAGGGCGGCAACTACGGCTCGGGCGCGCCGTACGGCGGCCAGGCTCAGGGCCAGGGCTGTACGTCTTGATCTTTCTCCTCTTGCCGTGCCGTTTGTCTCGTGTCCGCGCCCGCGCGCGCGACTCCAGTCCCGGATGGCCGACGCTCCGCCTCTGCTTCGCGACTCTGACCCCCCGTCCCCTCCCTCTGCATACCACCCCTTCACCCCGCATCCCTCCATCTCCCTGCACTCCCTGTCGTATCGCGCAGACGGCGGCTGTGACTCTCGCTTCCCTTTTCTCTTCTCCGCTCGCAACATACACGACGCGAGCCTGGCGGAGCAGCACCGCTGACGCGTCTCTCTTTCTCTCACGCAGACCAGCAGCAGGGTGGCCAGGGCGGCTACGGCGGCGGCTGTGCGTCCCCTTCCTTCCCTCCTCCTTTCTCCTCGCGACTGACCCTAACGCCTCGCCCCCCTCCCCCGCAGACTAAGCGCCTCGCCCGCTTCCCCTCTCCCTCCTCCCGTCCAAACCTCGTCCTCCTTCCCATCCAGCCTATTCTCCCCGCCTCGTGACTTCGCGCCTGCTCAACCCCCCCTCCTTGTGTCGTAGTGCACCCGATTCTCGAACTCGTCCGTCGTTCAGACTCTCAAGCTTGTCCCGTCCCTCCCCAGACTCGTGTATAGCGATGCGTGCGATTGCGAAGCCCCCCTGCCTTTCTCTCTCCTCTTCTCCTCCTCCTGCTGTTCTGCGAGAGCGAGAGCGCGCGCGCCGCCGGACAGAGCTTGCAAAGGGAGCGGGGGCGACATGGGGAAGAGAGAGCGGATTGCAGCCTCGATGGATGATGTACACGACACGACCTCCTTCGCACCTCCTACTTGGTCTCCCGTCCGTTTTGCACTGCGAGCGCACGGGGGATCAGCGCGGTCCCGGGAGGAGGGGCGGACCGGAACGCACGGTTGAGGAGGAGCGACTCGGAGTCGAGCATGAGCTTGTTGCCCGAGTTGGAGACGACGGTCGCGATCTCGCGCGCGGCCTCCATCTTCCTCAGCTCGAGGAAGCTGTCGGCGAGCGAGCGTCAGCGAGCCACTCCAGGAGAGCACGGAGGAGGGAGCGTGGACGCACCCCTTGTTCTGCTTGACGGCCTCGCCGATGAGCTCAGCCGAGCGCGCCTCACCCTGCGCCTTGACGATGATGCTCTGCTTCTCCTGGAGGGCCTGGTCGACGAGGTACGCGGCGCGCTGCGCCGTCTGCTGCGCAATTTGCTTCGCCTCGACCGCCTCGCTGAACGCCGGGCTGAACGTCACGTGCGTGATCGAGACGTCGTCGAGGATGAGGTTGAAGCGCGACGCGCGACGCTCGAGGTTGTCGCGCACGAGCTTGGAGACCATCTCGCGCTGGGTGACGAGTTGCCTGCGGAGCGCGCACGGGGCGGGGTAAGTCGCTGGGGAGGAGCGCCAGAGAGGGTGCGGACGCACGAGGCGTTGAACTGGGCGACGACGCTCTTGAGGACCTCGTTGACGATGCTCGGGAGGACGACCTCGTCGTAGTTGGCGCCGAGCTCGGTGTAGATCTTGGCGAGGGCGTCGACGCGTGGCCGGCACAGGACACGGCAGGTGATGTTGACCATCTGCAGGTCTGCGGGGTGGCGTGCACGAGTGAGTATGAGCGTGAAGAAGGGGGGAGAGGGACAGCAGGCGCACCCTTGGTGCCGGTGAGCGAGGCGATGCTTCGCGGCTTGGAGCGGACGTCGTAGATGACGGGGGTCTCGAACCAGGGGATCTGCGTGCACCAGCAGGGTCAGCAGGTGCGTCGAGTGCGGGAGCAGCGAGGGAGCGGACGGCGATGTGGGTGCCCTCGGTGAAGACCTCCTCGGTGACGCCGTGCAGGCGGGTGTACTTGATGGCGCGGTGACCACCGTCGACTGCACGCAGGCAGCGCACCAGCAGGAGCAGGGGGAGAGCGAGCGATGGTCAGCGCCTGCGACTCGCGCCGGCAGCGTCGTCCGCGTCTCGTCAGCGGCAGGGAGAGGAGCGCACCGTTGAAGAGTGCCGAGTTGATGGCGATGCCTCCGACGGCGAGGAGGATGAGCCCGCCTGCGCCGCCGACCGCCTGCCCGAGCGAAGGGCCGCCGCTGCTCCCGCCCGGGCGGGGTCCGCCACCGCCGCCGAAGCCCTGGCGGGCGCGCTGCTGGACAAAGCGCTGCGCAAGCTCTGCGAACGACTGACGTCCTGCCATCCTGGTGCGATGTGAGTGCGGTGAGAGGGAGGCGAGCGCGGGGAGGAGGAGGAGGAGGGGGCTGCTCGCTGGACTGCGAGCCGAGGCTTGGATGACTCCTGCTAGACTGTAGTGCACGTCTCTGTCATACTCTGCAGGAATCCGAAGCTGCGGATGCCGAGCTCTTTGTGCGAGACCTCTCGCTTTCAGCTCCAACCTCGCGCCCGCTCCTTGTGCTAGTCTACGCGCTCAGTGAGGGCTATAGAGTCTCTGAGAAAGCCCTTGAGAGCACTATCAGTCCGGCTGAAGGTCGTCGCCGCGTTGACCTCGTCGTCGTTCCCTCGACGCGTCTCTCCCTCACGCGCCCACGCACAGAGTCAGCTGCGATGCCGCCCTCGCTCCCCTCGCTCAAGCGCATCCACCGCCAGGCCTCCCGCGACGGCACCGTCGACGCTCTCTCCGGCAAGAAGCTCCGCCAGCGCTTGAAGGACGTCGAGGGCTGGAGCTGCGACGACACCGACTGGAAGGCTGGGGGCTCAGGGACGAGGTCATCCGCAGGTGGGAGGAGCTCATCGTGCGTCCTTCCTGGCCTCGCTGCACGTGCGAGCAGGCTGACCTCTTCGCGCGCCCCACTTCGCCCCGGTCCTCGCCTCTCGCCTCCCGCAAACTACAGCACGCGAGCGACGATGACGTGCAGGACGCCGCCCCGCCGCCCGCGAAGAAGCGCAAGCAGGCGCAGGCGAAGAAGGACGATGGAGGCGACGCTGAGGACGAGCCGAAGCCCAAGTCCAAGTACGACCGCGCAACCGAGAAGAACCTCAAGGTGCGCTCTCTTTCCTCTTTCCAGGACTGTCATCAGGCTCACCCGGCGCCGGCGCAGACGTTCATGGGCGCAGTAGCTGGCGACGTTGTCGGCGCCATGGTTGGCGGTGGTGGTAAAGGCGACTTCGATGACGCCGTCGACGATGACGAGGGCAGCTCGACCGCCTTCTCCGCGTCGCCGCCGCCCGTCGAAGACGACAAGCCCAAGCCTAAGGCGAAGGCGAAGAAGCGCGCCGCGTCGCCGGCGTTCTCGCCCGCGCCCGACGAGGGCTCGCCCGTTGCGTCCGGCTCGGGATCGGGCTCGCCCGCGCCACAGAAAGAGAAGAAGAAGGCCGCGAAGCGCGCGAGCGACGCGAGCACCGGCGGGGGGAAGAAGACGAAGAAGGCGGGCGTCCGCGCGCCCAAGACTGGGTTCAAGAGTGCCGAGTTTATCGCCGACTCGGATGACTCGAGCGCGGAGGTCGCGCCTGTGAGGGGGAGCGAGGACGAAGGTGAGGGGAAGGGGAAGGGAGGAAGCGCAAGGAGGGTAGCGCGGAGGGCAAGGGGAAGGCCAAGGAGGGGAAGGCGAAGAAGGAGCGCAAGGCGCCCGAGCCGAAGCCAGGGGATGCACCGAAGGGCACGGAAGACGAGGAGGAGCGGATCAAGAAGCTCAAGGTGCGCCGCGGCCGACCCTCCGCGTATCTCGCTCACCCTCACCGCATGGCTGACTTTGCTCGATATTGGTCTGGCGCTGCAGGATCTCCTCAGCGCCGCCTCCGGTCCCCGCGCCTTCACCGCCGCAACAGGCGCCGAGCGCACGCTCGCCGTTGACCGCCGCACCGAGATCCTCGAGGGCCTGCTCAAGACGCTCGGCCTGCCCGTCAAGAACGGCAAGCTCCCGAGCATGGGCAAAGCGAAGGAGGTGGGCGAGAAGAGGGCGCTGGCGAAGGAGATGCAGGTGCGTCTTCGCGGTGTCGCTGCGCCAACGCGCCGGCACGACGCTCCAGAGTGCAGATTTGCGCCGCAGCCCCGGCACTGACCCTGGCGCTCATCCTGTTTCGCAGGACCTCTCCGGCAACCCTCTTCAGTCGGGCCTGCGCGACGGCAAGCGCCCGCACGGCGACACGAGCGACTCGCACGACACCGCTGCGGACGCGGGCGAGCTCCCGAGCGTTGCGGCGCGCAAGCGCCAGGTCGTCGAGCAGCGCAAGAGCTTTGGCGCGTTCCTCGGGGACCAGAGCAGCGATTCGGACTAGGGCGGGAGGGTGGGGGCGTAGCTGCTTGAGGAGGAGGAGGAGCGCTTGTGCTTGAGATGGGCGGCGGGCCTTCTGCTTCTTGTGCTGCGCCTCGGCCTTCTTGTCCGCGAACGACTGCTTGAGCGCGTCGATCTTGTTGGTGCCCTCCTGGTTCTTGGCATCGTCGAGGCGCTCCGAGATGTCCGACAGCTGCGCGTCGACCTGCTCGAGCGCGGCGCGGATCGCCGCCTCCATCGCCTTGGTCACGGCCGTCTTGATCAGGCCGGTCGCGAGCGGGCCGAGGAGGTTGATGAGCGTCGAGTGCTTCGAGTCGCGGACGGCGAACTTGAGCTTGTCGATCTTGAGCTTGACGTCGACGACCTTGAACGCGTGGTGCTTGCGGCCAGTCGACTCGATCTGGACCTTGCCGGAGAGGCCCTTGCCGCCGAGGAAAACGTCGGCGTAGCCGGAGTCGGTGAGGCGCGGAAAGCCCGTCTTCTTCTTGATGTCTGCGGCGGGTTGTCAGCGCGTTCTCGACGAGCGCGAGCAGACGGAAGAGACGTACAGAATGCAACGTCCTTCAGGTCCGTCTGGACTTGCGAAAACGAAATCCAAAACGCGTGCTTCGAGACGTCCATCGTCCGGCGGATCTGCGAGGAGGACCTGACGCGGTACCTCTCGCACGCATCCGCCTTGACCGCGCGCGAGCGGGGGGCGCTTATGCTCCTGCGGTGGTTCGCCGAAGCGGGTGCGCCGGCGGAGCGGCGGTACCGCTTCTTCGTCGATCGCGCAGGGCGCGCGAGGAGGGGATCGAGGGGAGAGGCTGGGTGGAATGGTGGTTCGCCGGTGGTGAGGAGGCTAGGAACAGCATGCGGGATCTGGATGAGTGGGAAGAGGAGACGAGGAAGAGCGAGGGGTGGTCGTAGCGCGGTTGGAGCGGGCTGCGAGGAGGACGTCCTTCGCAAGTCCTTCGCGACTTGCGGTGCGAGAGAGGCGCGTGCCGCTCGTCTCGCTACACTCGCCTTGCATCGGAGGATCGAGCTGTTGCACTCCACGCGCAACAGCTCGCTCCCCCGCTCTGCACCATGCTCGACCCTCGCGCGGACTCTCCACGGACTCCGGTTCGCTCTCCTCTCTCTTCTTCCTCGCGCTCGCTTCGCTTCTCCCGCTCGCCCGCTGTGATGCTCGTCTCTGCGTACGGTACGAGCTACATGCCACTCAGCCTCTCCTGGGCGACGGCATACCCGCTCTCGTTCCTCCCGACGCTCGAGGACCTGCGCGCCGTCCCCGCCCCCATCGCAGCGCCGCCGCCGCGTGAAATCATCGCAACGGGGGCTCCCGCCGCAGAGCGCGCCGTCGCCCCACTCCGGCACTCGCGCGGGGCGTCCCCAGCTGACAAGGACCGCGCCCCTCTCGCCGCTGGCACCGCCCCTCCGGCGTGCGCGCCGGCGCAGGCGCTAGAGCCTCGACGGGCGCACAGCGCGAAGCCATACTTCCCCGCCGCAGGCGAGGCGGTGGCAGTGGTGGCGCAGTCATCGCGGGAGCCGTTCATCGAGGGCGGCGGGGGTACGAAGCGTGCGCGACCGGCGAGGCAGGGCGACGACGTCGGCACGGTGCACTTCCTCGCCCCGGAAGATGGGCCCGTCGGTAGCACCCACCGGCGCGGCGAGCCCGCCAAGGGCGCACGACGTCGTGCGTTCGCCGTTCAAGCCGCCCAACCGGAGGGGTGGGCGGCGCGAGCGGGAGAAAAAGCGACTTTGGCAGGACCGGCAGTACGACGTCGCGCAGCGATGGCTCGCGGCGCAGGGCGAGGCGCCCGCGCAGGGGAGGGTGCCGCCGCCGACCCGCCCGTCCCCGGCGTCGTCGTCGCCCGACCCGCTCAATGCCCTCAACGCCCTCGTCTTCGACACTATAAGGTCGCCTCGGGCTCGGGACGCACCGCGACGAGCGTCATCGAAGGTGCGACCAAGCGCCCTCGCCTCAGCCCGTGCGTGCGTCCCGTCTCCTCCGCCGCTCTTCTGTCACAGCAGGTCTCCTCCCAGACCGCCTTCGAGCACGCCCAACTTCTCCCCGACCTCAAACCACTACAGTTCTGCGACTACGAGCCGTACCTCCTCCACCGGCCCGTCGAGCATCAATGGTCGAGCCCGTTCTACCACCGCATCATCGAGTTCCTCCTCTTCTGCGAGCCCGCAAAGAACTGGATGTCCGGCTCCGCCGAGCCCAAGGTTGGCGCTCACCCAACCGCGCTGCGCATCACGTCCCTCGCGCCGGACAAGCGCACAATCCAGGCGCGCTTTACGCCTCGCCGCAGCAACGGGTACACCGCGCTGCACGAGCCGATGCGGAAGAAGTTCCGCGCGATGCTCGACGTTATGCGCTGGTTGTGGAACAACTCTGCGCTCGATATTGACTACGTCGCGGACATCGTCCGCCGTGCACCCCTCGCGTTGCATGTCCTCGGTGCGCTCTTGCGCTCGCCCTTCCCAGCGCACCCGCATGCACTGATTCCGTCCGAGCCGTCGCGCGCAGTCCGCGAGTACGCGTCCGTCCTCCGCTGCAGCGAACTCGTGCAGCACCGCGAGCACGCACTCCGCGCGTACCTCGCGCGCCTCCCTTCCCCGACGCCCCACCAGCGTGCGGCGCTCCTCCTCCTCCATTGGCTCGCCCAGCCCGCGTTCCCGAACCGCCACTTCCTCTTCTTCTGCCTCCCAAGCGGCGAGCCTCGCCTCGGAGCGGGCGGCGAGGCGCCGTGGATGTGGTGGTTCGGGAGGGCCATGTGCGCGCAGGGCGCGAGGATGAATGAGCTGGACGACTGGGAGCGGGAGCGGTTGAAGGAGGAGGGTTGTGGCGGGGTGTAGCTTTGCGGATAGCAGCGAACGGGCTTTGTGAGTAGGAACGGCGCGGGAAGGGCAGTTTAGGAAGGTCGAGCGCGAGCGGTCGCTCGTCCTCGCGCTCCTCGCAGGCCCATTGCGCAGAGACGGAGAGGACAAGAGCTTCGCTTCTCGCTCAGCAGCTACGCGACGAGCGAGCGGCGAGACGATGAAGCGCGCGAGTCCTCGTTGCGAGCCCTTGACAGCGCTCGATCCTTTCGCCCTCCGCTGCCTCGCGCTCGCCCTCATCTGGTACGGACGACGACCGCGGCGGTGGATTAGAATCAGAGTTCAGTTGCTATGTACAAGACTGCGTAGTGAGGCTAGCTACAGTACGGCGGGGTAATCACAAGTCGAGGGTAGACGACGGCGAAGAGAGGAGAGAACGGGACAGAGTCTCGCGCGCTTAAAGCTGGTGCGCCGGCTGCGCAGCCGAGCCGTGCGAGTGGCCGCGCGCGCCGCCTGCGACGCGCCCGCGCCGACGATGGTGAACGCCGGCGAGCGCCAGTCGTCGCTGCCGGTCGCGCGCGCCTGCTTCTGCTTCTGGGCAATCTTGTCGAGCGTCGAGTCGGGCGCCGACCAGTTGACGAGCTTGTCCTTCGGGTCGAGCGTGACCGCGAACTTGCCGTCGGCTGCGCGAGGAGGGAGACGACTCGTCAGCGCGAGCGCTTGGGGGAGAGGGCAGAGATAGGGAAACGCACGGGCAAGCTCCTCCGCCTTCTGCTTCTTGTGCTGCGCCTCGGCCTTCTTGTCGGCGAACGACTGCTTGAGCGCGTCGATCTTGTTGGTGCCCTCCTGGTTCTTGGCGTCGTCAAGGCGCTCCGAGATGTCCGACAGCTGCGCGTCGACCTGCTCGAGCGCGGCGCGGATCGCCGCCTCCATCGCCTTGGTCACGGCCGTCTTGATCAGGCCGGTCGCGAGCGGGCGGAGGAGGTTGATGAGCGTCGAGTGCTTCGAGTCGCGGACGGCGAACTTGAGCTTGTCGATCTTGAGCTTGACGTCTACGACCTTGAACGCGTGGTGCTTGCGGCCAGTCGACTCGATCTGGACCTTGCCGGAGAGGCCCTTGCCGCCGAGGAAGACGTCGGCGTAACCCGAGTCGGTGAGGCGCGGGAAGCCCGTCTTCTTCTTGATGTCTGCGGCGGGTTGTCAGCGCGTTCTCGACGAGCGCGAGCAGACGGAAGAGACGTACAGAATGCAACGTCCTTCAGGTCCGTCTGGACTTGCGAAAACGAAATCCAAAACGCGTGCTTCGAGACGTCTCCCAAATTATCGAATGCGGACAGTTTGAAGTAGTTGCGCGCCTCAATTTCGAAGCTGCGTGCGTATGGAGCATGCTCAGCTGCTGCAGGCGATGGAAAGCAGGAGCGGGCGAGACGTACATGTTCGGGAGGAGGTTGGCCGTCTCGAGCGTCAGGTTCTCGATCACGAGGTCGACATCCTTCGACGTGTACTCGACACGCGGGATCGGGACGTAGCCGATCTGCTGGAAGAGCGCCGGGAGGATGACAGAGCGGATGTCGCGCCAGAGATGAGGCTTGTAGGTGAGGGCGCCCTCCGAGTTCATGAAGAGGTCGGTGACGAGCGTCTTGACCGACTCGCCGAGGCGCTGGTTGAGCCCGTCGTCGGCGTACGACGTGAAGAAGGTCTGCACCTCGTCGAAGAAGCGGTCCTTGTGGCCCGCGTACTTGCCGTTCTGCGGGTCCCAGTACCGCTTGCCCGACTCCTTCAGCTCGCGGCCGCGGCGGTCGGCCTCGTCCTGCGCGCCATGCAGAGCAGCGTCAGTACGAGCGAGGAAGGAGGGAGGAGGAGAAAGGGAGGAAGGGGGGAGGACGGACCTTCATGATGTAGCCCGGCTCCTGGAGGCACTGGCGGATGTAGTGGTTGAGCTCGCGGAACCACGCGCGGAGCTCGCCATCGTTCTGCGAGTCGGTGTAGAGCTGGTCGACCGCGTCGAAGATGCCGCCCATCGAGGCGCCGTTGGCGAAGCGCTCGAGGAGGGTGCGGAGCTCGTACGTCGCCTGCTGGAAGTCGCCGTCGTGGCGGACCGAGCCGGCGGTGCCGCCCGACTGCTGGCCGGCCACCTTGGCCTGGACCTGGTAGTGCTCGGCACGGTCGAGGAAGAAGTCGATCGCCTCCTGGTAGTCCTTGTGGCGCTGGTTCTCGACGATGACCTTCTTCAGGCGGTAGATGAAGCGGTCGCGACGCTCCTCCGGGAACTTGTCGTTGAGGTAGTCCTGCAGGCGGGCGGGCGGCGGAAGTTAGCGAAGGTCTTCGAGGATGCGGATGAGAGAGAGCGCGACGCACCTTGCCCTTCTGGAGCTGCTCGGACGCGCGGTCCTTGTGCTCGTCGGGGATCTTCTGGAGGAGCTTGTTGCCGACCTGCTTGGTCTCCTCCTTGGCCTGGCCAACGCCGGCGTCCTTGCCGGCCTGCGCGCGCTGGCGGCCCTCCTCGAGCTGCTGCTGGTTCGGCGCCTGCTGCGAGCCGAACTGCTGCTGCTGCGCGCCGAACTGGTCCTTCGAGCCGTACGCGGCGCCGCCGACGGTCGGCTGCGCGGACGAGAAGCCGCCCTGGGTGGTGGAGAGGGTGTGGCCGGGCTCAGCGGCGAGCGATGCGCCCGACGAGCCGCCGGCGAAGTACGCCGGCTGGCCAGCGCCGTGCGCGAGGCCGGTCTGCTGCTGCTGGCCGTACTGCGCGGTCGAGCCGGTCTGCTGCTGGCCGAACTGCTGCGAGCTCGCGCCGGTCTGCGCGTACTGGTTCGCGGCGTGGCTCGCCTGGTTGGCGGCGTCGCCGGCCGAGCCGATGTGGCCCGTTGCGGGGCCGGCCTGCGACTGCTGGCCCTGGTCGGCGGCGCCGGCGACGTTCTGCGCGCGGTCGCGGAGCTCGCCCTTGGCCTCCTCCTTGGCCTGCTGCGCCTCGCCGATCTTCTGCTGCGCCTGCTCCTTGCGCTCCCTGGAGGCCGGTGTCGGGGACAGTCGAGTGCTGGTCGCGGACCTCGCCGTTCGGGCCGACCCACTGGTTCGAAGGCGCGGGCTCGTCGACCTGGCGGAGACGCTCCTGGTCGGGGCGGGCGACCTCGGCTGCGTGGACGGCGGCGTCGGCAGCAACGTCGCGGGCGAGGAGGCCGACGTCCTTGAGGAGCTTGCGCGCCTCCGAGTTGGTGAAGATGAGCTTGCCGAGCGTGCGGAGGTGGGTCACGGCCTGGTCGGCGTCGCCCTGCATCTGGCCCTTGTCGGTGCCGGTCGAGACGTTCTTGACGTCCTGGAGACTGGGCGGGCGGACGCTGCGGGTGTGGTAGCTGCGAGCGCGGAGGGTTGAGAAGGTCAGCCAGGGCGATTCGCCGGGTGCGAGGCGGAGAGCGTCGACGCACATGAAGTTCTGGAGGAGCTCGTCGTCGTTCTTCTCGACGACAAACTCGCGGAGGACGCGGATGACATCTGGAGAGGCGAGGAAGTCAGCTCGAGAACGGCGAGCTGCGAGATGGCGAAGGAGACGTACCGCGGGTGTCCTCGACGAGGGTCTGGCCGTCCTTGGACAGCTTGCGCTCGTCGATCGGCGAGTGGTTGATGGCGTAGTCGAGTGCCTTCACGCACTGCCTGGGAACGGGGAAGAGGGACAAGGTCAGCTGCGGTTCTCTCGCTCCTCGTCTCGAAGGCGGGTACGCACTCGTTGTCCGGGACCTTGCCCTCCCTGAACGCAGACAGGACGCCGAGCATTTTGATCTTGCGGTCAGTGTCGGTCGCCTTGACCTGGGCCTGCAGGCGGGGCGAGGAGGGTCAGCGAGCGCTCACGCGACGAGAGCAGGAGGGACGCACGTCGGTGGGCGAGGTGACGGCGTTCTTCGCCGGGTTCTCGCTGACATCGCGGATGTGGGTGCCCGTGGTAGGCGCCATGATGAGAGCTGCGAAGACGAGGAAGGCGAGCAAGACGTCAGTTGGATTCGGGACGGCTTGGTCGCGAAGTGGGGCGGGGAGGTGGTGCTCACCTGGGTGAGTGCTGGGCGGGTGGGTGGGGAGTTGTGTGTTGAGGGTATGAAACGCTGAAGTCGCGCAAGGGAAGAGAGAGGTGCGAGGTGCGAAGCCCCCAAGGCGTTTCCCCTGCAGCCCGCAACCGATGACGACGGTCGAACCGAACTGGAGTGCCTCACGCACAAAAGGATGACGGCATGCTACAGATCCCTAGCCGCGATCGGCGAAGCAGCCGTGTCACGCCGCAATCAAGCAAAGCATCCGCAACCACCGACTCGCAGCACACTCCCCATCCAAGCCTCCCCCGCAAGACGTCGGCGGAGAGCAGCAGCATCGCCTATGCGCGCACGCATCGCTTCTCCTGACGTCGCCGCGTACTCCCAGCGCAGTCCCTTCTCGCCGAAAGACCTGCGCCCGAAGCGAAAGCCCTGGGAGGACCCCGCTCGCCGACGCTGCGTGGAGGAGGAGGAGGCTGCATCGAGGCAGCTCATCGAGGTCGGCCTGCAGCACGCGCTTCGTCGGACACTCTCCAGGAGGACAAGCAAGCGGCTACCGGTTCAGCCAGGCGCGTGAGCGAGCGTCCGCCGGTTGAACAGCGGCGAGCGAGATGAGCGTGACAGCGGCTGGCGCGCGGCGGACGACTCGGACATGCGGCGCATTTGGCGAGTCGCATGCGCGCGAGTGCTCAGCACGGGTCTCCTCCTCGTCCAGTGCCGCGAGAGCGATGCCAGGGCAGAGGGGCTGGGCGGAGGAGGAGGAGGAGGCGGTGTAGTTCGCTCTTCTCGAGCGGAGAGAGACGCGTGTCGATGGACGACGTAGCACCGCTGTGGGACGTTTTAGGTGAATGCGCTCAGCGGCCGCGCCTACGAGAGACGGAGGGTAGGGGGGAGAGGGCGGGCAAGCGTTGACTACGTCGAGCGAACGAGCGGACAGCTTCCTCCCTCCGTCGCGCATTCCTCGGTGCCGTGGATGCTCTCAAGCACTTCGAGAGGAGAGTCTTCGGCGCCGTGCAAGGGCGGAGGAACCGCAGCTGAAGGTGGACGGGACGAGCGAGCCACTTGGGAAGGCAGACGCACCCGCTCTCTCCTGGTGCGCTCGCCGCCCCTTCGCCAACGTCAAAAAAGAACAGCCTTGTGTATCTGCATGAGGTAGGAAGTGCTCTCGACCTCGGAGTTGCAGGTGAGAGCGGGAGGATGAAGGCAGGTGAAAGGTACGCTGCGAGCTTTCTTGCGACAAGCCGCGCGACTCTCCGAACGAGGAAGCGACACGCCAGGCAGTGACTTACTCAAGCGCTACACACCCGGGAACGGCCTCCACTCGTCCAGCTGCATCGGCTCTTCCCCCTCCTCCAAGACCCGAACAAGTGGCAGGGAGCCGCCCAAGTGCACCAACGGCTCGAACACGGTACCTAAGGGCGTGATATCGGTATCTCCGAAGAGTTCCAGAGTGTACGTTTGGCCAAGGGCGAATCGAATCATAGCCCACTGGGCGGCACTGGTCGACGCCACCATGCACCGCAACTTGTTCATGTGGGCCACATCGGGGCTGGCTTGAGCGGGATTGGTCTCGCTGAAGAAGATGTTGCGGACGTGTTGACGGTGGAGCAGGTCGGCCTTGAAGGCTGGCGAGGTGCTGCGCCACCCGAGCGTCTCGAGGTTCGGAACGGCTTCGAGGATCTCGCTGCCCCAGCTATTGGGGTCGTCCGTGAAGAGCACGCCGTCGACATAGAGGCAGTCGATGAGCGGGAGAGGGCCGTTGAACGGGATCTCCTCGAAGGAGAGGTGCGAGAGCTTGAGCGCGGTGAGGTTGGGCGGAAGGCGAAGGGACGTGAGGAGCGGGAGGGCGGGGTCGTCCGACCTGCCAACGATCTCGAGGGAAGTGCACGCTGCGAGCCGAGAAGGTTAGGCAAGGAGAAAGGAGAAGAGGGAGAAGGCGCACCGGTGAGAGACGAGATGAGCCACCCCGGCAGGTCCTCGCAGTCCTCCTCGACGGTGATCCGTGCCCTCTCGACGCCCTGCAGGACAGTCCCGAAGTCCTCACTCTCCTCCCAGTCAGGCTTGACCGTTCCCGAGACGATGAGGTCGAGCGTCTCGACGACGAACGCCTCCTGCGGCGGAAGGCGGCGCGCTCGGCCTCCTGCGCACTCGGCGCGCCCGCGAGATCGACCTCGGAGTGCGAGAAGAGGAAGCGCTGCGCCGTGCGCGTCCAGCTGCGGTGCACGAGCGAGAACGTCTGGAGGAGGGCGCGGCGGGCGATGAGGTTCTCGGGCGCGAGAGAGGGGATGGCGAGCTCGAGGATGGAGAGCTGCAACTCGAGGGGGAGCTTGGAGATCATCATGGGCGGTCCTGCAGACGTCGGAGCGGGGCAGCGGGAAGCGGAGTGAGAGGGAGGAGGGAGAGAGGCGAAGGTTCTCCTCCCGGCGAGTCCGCGGAGTGCGGCGACCGCAGGGAGCGCTCGTGCAAGCCTGGTGGAGAGGGAAAAGAAGCAGAAGCTCTCTGCTCCCATCCGTCTCCTCACGCTCCTCGCCTGGCCCTCCCTCTCCTCCTGCATGCCGAATGTCAGAAAATCATGCAACAGCCCCTACGCCGCGAGCTTCGTCTTGGCGTCCTCGACGGCATCGGCAAACTCGTCGAGCATCTCCTTGGTCTTGACGCGGAGGCGGTACATGACGGGCTTGGCATCGGCGTCAAAGCCCGTGAACGTCGCAAAGACCTTTTCCTTCTTGACCGTGAACGCCGCGAAGAGCGAGAAGTTCTGCGGGCGCGCGCGCAGGCGTCGTCAGTACCTGTAGGAGGGGGAGGGGAGGGGAGGAGACGCACGATGAGCACCGCGCCGTTGGTCTCGTTCCTCGCGAGGATGCGGACCTTGCCCTCGCCCTCGCGCTCCTTGATCTGGACATTCGCGATCCCGAGCTCCTTCGCGCCGTCCTCGCCGCCGAGACGCCACACCTTCCCCCTCACAGCATGCAGGACCGCCTCGCCCTGCTCGCCCTCGCCCGGCGCGGCAAACGGGTTCGCCCCGGGCGTCTGCGCGCGCGACTCGCTCCCCGAGTCGATCGACGCAGGCGCAGAGGTGTCCGTCCCGCCCGCGGGCGTCGGCGCCGTCGACGCCGTGAAGGAGAACGCCGGTGCAGGCGCAGGTGCAGACGCAGCAGGGGCCGACGCCGCAAACGAGAACCCGAGCGTCTTCTTCGCCGGTTCGTTCTTGTCCTCTGCGGGGGCGGCCGCACTGCCGAACGAGAAGCCCGTCGCGGCGGGAGGCGCGCCCGCACCCGCGCCCGAGCCGCTGATCGAGCTCCCGAACCCAAAGCCCGTGTTGCGCGCCGCGCCCGCCGCAAGGCCAATCGCCTTGCCCTTGTCCTTGCCCGTGAGGGCCGCGCCGAACCCGAACGTCGGCGGGGACGACGCGCCGAACGAGCTCGCGATCGGCGGCGACGAGGACAACGGCTTGGTGCTCGCGCTTGCGAGGGAAGCGGCTGCGCCGGGGGGCGCGAAGGAGAACGCCGAGGCCGGCGCAGCGGGCGCTGAGGCGGTCGACGACGACGATGTCGCTGCGGCGCCAAACGCGAACGGCGAGCTGCCCGACCCGAACGAGAACGCGGGCTTGGGCTTGTCCGCCTGCACCTCCGCCTCTGTGGCGCTCTTCTTCCCCTCGTCCTTCTCCTCGCCCTTCTTCTCCTCGTCCTTCTCCCCCTTGGCGATCTTGCCAAACGCCGCCCCGAACGAGAACCCGCTCTTCGGCTTCGGCACCGGCGCAGCGGCGGCGTCCTTGTCGGGGCTCGTCGGCGGGCTGACGCTCTGCCCGAAGCGGAGCGGGCTCGGCTTCGCGGGCGGGTTGGTCAGCTTGGCGGGCGCGAGCTTGGGCGCTGACGGCGGCTTGAGCTCGTCGCGCGCCTTGGCGGGCGCAGGCGCGGGCGCGGAGGAGGTCGAGGTCGAGGTCGAGGTTGACGCGGCGGGGACGGCCGCGGCCGCGGGGAAGGTGAACGTGCTCTTCTCAGCGTACGGGTCTTTCGGCGCGTCCGTCTTGAAGACGAAGCCGCCCGCGGCCGGCGCACTCGGCGACGAAGACGAGGCACCGCCCTTAACGGTGCTCCCCGCGAAGGAGAACGCGGCGGGTGGCGCAGGCGGCGCCTTGTTGTCCTCCGTCGACTCCGTCAAGTCCGCGATCGGGACGGGCTTGGGCGGGTTCTTGAAGATGTCCGGGATGTCGGACGCAGCGGCGGCGGACGAGGAGGACGATTCGTCGGTGAGGTCGGCGATGGGCACCGGCTTGGGCGGGTTCTTGAAGATGTCGGGGATCTCGAACCCAGGCGACGGGGACGCGGTGTCCGTCAGGTCGGCGATGGGGACGGGCTTGGGCGGGTTGCGGAAGATCTCAGGGATCTCCATTGGGGACGCAGCAGGCGCAGCCGCCTTGGGCTTCTCCGCCTGCCCTGCCTGCTTGCCCTCGGCTCCGTCAAACTCGCCCTGCACCTTTGCGCGGTGCTCGGCGTACTTGGCCCTCAGCCGCTCGAGCACGCCGTCGCCGGCAAGGTCGACGAACGGGTCCTTGTCGACCTGCGCGGTGAGCGCGTCGAGGAGGGAGACGTTGAGGGCGCGGAGGGCGGTGTAGTACTGGAGCGCGGGCGACTGGCCGGCCGGCTTGAGCGCGGCGGGGGTCGATGCCGCGCCGAAGGAGAAAGACGGGGCAGGGGCAGAGGACGAGGCGGGAGCGGCGGGGGTCGGGGCGGAGAAGGAGGTCGCGGTCACGCCGAAGGAGAAGGCGGGGGTGGTCGAGCCGTTCGACGCGGCGGGGGCGGCGCCGAAACCGGCAAAGCCGGATGCAGGTGCAGCGGGGTGCTAGACCCGCTCAGGGCGGCGAAGGGATTGGGCGCGGCGACGGGAGCAGCGAAGGGGGACGGTTTCTGGGAGGGCGAGCAGGGTGAGTGCGCGCAGGTGGAGGCCGGCGAGAGAGACACGGGAGCAGCCGGGGCCGCGCCTGCACCACCAGGTGCGCCCCTGCGCTTTGGCATGCCACGGATCCTGCGAGCGGGTGGAGGGTGAGCCACGCGGGCGGGACAGGCGGGAGGGCGGGGGCAAGACTGACTTGCGACCTGCGAGCTGGGCATCCGAGGCCTTCCTGAACTCGCCCTCGCCGCCCTGTGCGTTTGAAGGGGAGAGCGTCAGCGCGGGGACGGGCAGGTTGGACGAGGAGGACGACGGGCGACGCGCCTCGTCGGAGCGGTCCTCGTCGTCGACGTTGTTCTGCGTGAGCTGCTTGTCTGCGCCGCGCTTGGCCATCGTGCAACCGTGCGCTGTCGAGTGTCGTCGTGAGGAGCGAGAGCCGCGAGGGGAAGCGTCGACCTCGACCACGTCCTCCGCTCGCGTGAGGAATGCTGCTGCTTTGCTGAGTGTGCTGGAAATGATCCGCTCAGTTTGCACTGTGCTCGACGCCCTATCCCGCGAGCTGTGGCCACCGCTTTCGTCCTCTCTCCTTCCTCCCGCTGGACTTGGCTTTCTCGCACTGCGCCGATCAGACGTACTCGAGACCACCTGCTGTGCACTGCTAGATCCCATCTCTACGCTGCGCGCCCCTTCCCCAGTCCGCGCTTGCCCGCCCCCCTCTTCCGCTTCTCCTCCTCCTCCTCCCTCGCCCTCCTCGCCCGCCGTGCCTCCTCCAGCACCTCCCACACCGCCACAGCCGTCCCCGCCACATCCGCCTTCTCCGCCATCCCGACCCTTCGCGCGGAGCACATCCACCGCCGCCTTCACCCGCTCCTCCTCGACGAGCTCCCGCCCCGGCACCGCGCCCCGCGGCGGCATCGGCGCCTCGAGCTTGGCTCGCAGCGCCTGGACCTCGCGCGCGCGACGAGCGGCTTCGGCCCCGCCCGCCCAGCGCGGCGCGTGCGCTGCCTTCGGGAGAAAGGGGTCGACGCCTGCGCGTGTCACGGTGGTTGTCAGTCATTCTTCTCTGAGAGAAGCGAGCACGATATGCGCACCGTACACCGGCCCGCCGGCCATCGCCTTTCCTTTCCCTTCGCCTCCACCAGTGGCGCGGCCGTCCTCCCTCCCTCGCCGCCCGCAGTCCGCTGCACCTGCGCCAGCGCGTGTGCTTGCGTCCGCGGCAGCAACCGCGGCGCCATCCGCCCGTCGCCGGGGACGAGCGCCATGCTCTGCCTGTCCCCTGTGCACCCGGCGGCCGCGCGAGGGCGGGACGCGAGCGGCGAGGTCGGGAAGTACGGCGGTGGCGGGGTGGGGGTGCTTTTCGAGGCGAACGACGTCGTCGACGAGGAGGTCGAGGTGGAGGGTATGGGCGGGCGCTGCGGAGGGAAAGCGTCCGGGGCGAGCAGCGTCGAGGTGAGCGTGTCGAGTCGCGCAAGGAGGGTCGCGAGCTGCGACGAGTGAAGGTGCTGCGAGTGCTCGACGAGCTGGGCGCGCGAGGGAGTGAGCGGGAGCGCGGAAGACGGGTGCAGCAACGCACCTTGAGCATCTTGCCGAGCGTGCGCGTGAGCTGCTGGTTCTTCTCCTCTGACATGGCGAGATCTGCACGCCGAGAGGAGGGTCAGCCGCCTCACCCACCAACAACGAAAGCCCCCGGACGCACGGCGCTTCTGCTCGCTGATGCGTTGCTCGAGGTCGAGGAAGAGCTGCATGCGGCCCGTCAGCCACAGGCAAGCCAGACAAGGCGGAGGGACGAGCGCACCTCCTGCAGCCTCTTCCTCCTCTCCTCCCTCTTCAGCTCGCGCCCGTCCCCGCCGACCCCCCCGAGGCTGTACTCGCTGTCGTACTGCGACTGCGGGAGGCCCTGCGCGGCGTGATGCCCCTGCGGGCGCGAGGCGGTCAGCCACGAGTTAGGAAGGTCCGCCTCGAGGAGGGCCGGGGCTCACCGCGGGCGGGACGGCGTGGTGGTGGTGCCGACTATGCGGCGTCGAGTAGCGGTGCTGCCCCGGCGGGGCGGACGTGTTCGAGGAGAACTTGCTTGCGAGCGCGGCGGGCTGCGCGCCGGGGAGGGACGAGGCGCGGTGCCGGGCGGGGGAGTGGGCGGCAGGCGTGTGGTGCTGCAGGAGTCGTCGTGAGCGTCCAGATTCAACGGTGGAAGGAGCGCTAACGCACCTCGTCCTGCCGCGTCGACGGCCTGCTCCCGCCGTGCCACCCCGGTCCTCCTTCGCGAAGCGGCTCCTCCCAGTGACCCGCCGCCCCGTTCGCAAACTCTTCAAGCTCGCGGCGCACCTCGTCAACTAGGCGGCGCTCCTCCTCGGCGACCTGTACGAGCTCAGCCTGCTCGGCCGAAGGTGCAGGCGCTGCTCGTTGAGGTGCTTGAGCCACATGATCTGTGGGTGCGAGAGCTCGAGCGCGTCAGTATACGCTCGAGTCCAGGTATCGCGGGGAGGAGCGAAGCGCACCTTGTCGACAACCGCCTCCTCCTCCCTCGTCAGCCCCCTCCCCTCGCCCGCCGCACCCCAGAGCACCATCTCCCTGAGCATCCTAAGCTCCTTCGCCGCCTCCTTCGCCACGTGCTCATCCCGCCGCACGCTGTCCTGCGCCTCCTGATCGACCATCGCCCGGATCAGCTCCAACCGGTCAAGCATCACGCGCAGGTCGAGCGCGTGCTGCGGTTCCTCCTGTGGCAGCGGCGACGGCGAAGGAGGCTCGTACACCTCCGTCGGCGGGCGGGACGGCCACTCCTGCCGCTCTGCCGGCGCCTGCGCCCGCGGGGAAACCCACTTCGCGCCGCCGTCCGCGCCCCAGTCGTCCGCGCCCGCATCGCGCGGGAGCTCCTCGATGACGGCGCGGACGGGGACGTCCGCATGGAAGGCGCGCATCCAGCGCGGGTCCTTCTGCGCGTGTGCCTGCGCGGTGGGATGGAGAGGAGCAGCGGACGCTGCGCGACGAGAGGAGGAGGGCGAGGTCGCGGGCGTGGAAGCATGTCGGCGGGTCGGGCGGGAGGAGGCTGATGATGCGAGAGGCAGTGGAGGAGGGAGCGGGCGAGGGAACGTCGGCCAGCGTCGAAGAGCGGCGATACGCGCCTGAGTGAGCGTTGCTGCGAGGTGAGAAGGTCAGCGTGGCGCTTCGACCGGCAAGCGAGTCGAGGAAGCACACTTGAGCTTGAGCGTCCATAGCACGGCATCGAGCTCTCTCATCCCGGCGATGTACTGCCTCGCCCCGCCCTTGAGCTCAACGAAGAACGGCTCGAACCCGCTCCTGCCATGTTTCGTCTCGCGCGCAGTGCGGACGAGGTCGCACACCGCGAGCACGGGGACGGGGTCGGTATCGTCGTCGAGGAGGAGGTAGAGGTGCGAGGGTGTGAGGATGGCGTAGACGGGGTGCCAAAGGTCCGGGAAGGAGAGGAGGCCGTCAGTCATGTCACGTTCAGGGGCGGGAGGAGGAGCCAGTCCTGCGGTGCGTCGTCAGGTCAGCCGAAGGCTTAGTAGAGAGGAGCGAGGAGCGAGAGTATAGCGTGCCTGCGCGAGGATCTCTTCACTCTGCGCGTCCTCCTCCCGCGTCGTTTCTGCAACCGTCCCCTCACCTCCCCGCAACGCCGCCGTCGCCTCTTCCCACCCCCACGAGCTCCGCACCGTCCCCTCACTCTGCACCGCACCCGCCAGCGTCGCCCCGCCCGCCGCTGCGCGCTCTGCCGCGCGTCGTTCCCGCTCCCAGGCGAGCAGCACCGCGCGGTCTGCGGGCCCGGCGCCGCCGAGCGCTTGTTGTGGAACAGCACCGGAGCCGTTCGGGGAGCTTTCGAGTGGTGCACCGGGCGAGGCGTACGGTGGAGAGGCGAGCTGCGGCTGCGGCGGGAGCGCAGCTGCCTCGTGCAGGAGCGTGCGGTCGCTTGCGCGTGTGTCGGGCCGGTACAACGGCGCAGAGACCGAGGCGGTGCGGAGGGGAAAGGTGTGCGGCGCCAACGGCTGCAGCGGCGAGGGATCGAACGGCTCGTTGAGGCGGGCGGAGGGGTGAGTGGGGAGGTGAGCGTGCGCGGGGTCCTCGTAGTCGCTGTAGGGAAGCCAGTTCTCGTAGCCGTGCGGATCGGCGAGCGCAACGGGCGCGAGCTCATCCGACCAGGGGTAGCGGACGGCGGGGTCGGCGGGATAGGGCGTGCGGTTGGCGCACTCAGGAGAAGAGTCGAACGGCTGGAGAGGCGGCGAGGGGAGCGGCGTGGCGCGGGGAGAGGGAGGAGGTGCTGTAGTGTGGGTTGGTGCCCTCGGGGCGCCCGAGTGGTGTGGAACGCTGACGGGAGGACGAGGCACAGGTGCAGCAGCGACTACCGGCGCCGGTTCGCCCGCCTGTGCCGCTCGCGCCGCCCGCTGCGCCTTGAGCCGCTCCATTAGCCCGCCTGCAATCACTGGCTGGCTCGGCTGCTCGGCCAGGGCCGGCGCAGCGGGCGTGGTCGCTGCGAGAGGCGCAACCGGAGAGGCGCGCCGGCGCGTGGCTAGGTGACGGTGCAGGTGCAGGTGTCGACGCGTGAGCAGGGCGGACGGGCGCGCTCTTCGCCGTTGCTGCCTCCTGCTGCGGGACGACCCCAGGAGCGGGACCCGCGCGCCTCGCGTCCGCCCGAGCGCCACCAAACGCTCTCGTCGACGGTACCGACGGCGAGTACACACCTCCTGGGGCGAGTACAGCCTCAGCTCGGGCGCGCCCTCGTCCGCAGTGCGGAAGCTCCCCTCGGACCCGCCGTCGGGGCGTGCGGCCGCCTCCCGCGGCAGGGGCTGGCCCGCCCAGAGGCCGCGCACGCTCGGGAGCTGGCCGTAGAGGTTCGAGGCGCGCCCACATCGCTGTGGTGCGGCGGGCGCAGGGTCGGTGTCGCGGGAGGAGGTTGGGTGATGAGCGAAGTCGGCGGGAAGGCGGGAAGGCGGGTGTTGCGCGAGGTGGAAGCGGCTGCAGAGCCCCTTTGCGGCGCCTGGGAAGCGCTCGTGGAGAACAGAGACGGGAGAGACGGGAGGTGGAGCGGCGGAGATGAGGCAGGAAGAGGAGCGACGAGGGGGTCCAAGCGGGCGCAAGCGAGAGGCGGGGATCGCAGAGCGGTGCAGAGACAATCCAGGACGAGCGGGAGTATGCGTGAAGGGACGGCGAGCGTGGTCGGAGGGAACAAGCGAGAGGGGGCGGAGGCAGAGGGGGGTGGACCCGAAGCGCGTGAAAGCGGTCGTCTCGCACTTTCACCTCGTTCGCCGGTCTTCTGGTTCCCTGGCATCACCCAGGCGGCGTACGATGCCCGCGGAAGCCTATCCAACCACGAACACTGCAATACAGCCCCCTCCTCCCCCTCCTGCGGTGGTACACATTACGGCAGTGCGCCGACAACCTGGAACGACAGCTAAGGAACAAACGACGACTAAGACCACATGGAACGACGCACAACGACAGACCCCCGGACGAATACTCCCCTCCACCGCGCCGTCTACCCGCCAAAGAACCGCCTCCGCTCCTCGACGCTCAGCAGCGCCCACGCATCCCTCTCCCTCTCGTCCCCCTCGATCCTCCCCCCCGTCGGCGCAGCCACGAGCCCAAGCCCGATCCCGCCCCCGCGGCGCGAGTGCAGGATCCGCCAACGGCGCGCGCGCTTCCGCCGCGACGGGGGCGTCCAAGCCCGCGAGCGCGGCGCGGAACTCGGCGCCGAGGCTCAGGCGCGCGGGCTTGGCGCTCTGCGAAGCGGTGGGCGACCTCCGCGCCGCAGAGGGGGGGTTGGGGACGGGCGCGTGCGAGGAGAAGAACCCGCTGCCGCCGGCGCCGTTGGCGCGGTCGCGCGAGGGGATGAAGGGTTTTGCGGGCGCTGTCGATCCGGAGGATGATGGTGTGGGTCGGAGAGCGGGGGAGGAAGACTGCGCGCCCGGGCCGGGCCCTGAAGACGAGGAGGTGAAGCGGTCGGCGATGGGCGTCTGCAGCGCGGCGGCGGGCGCGGGGAAGTCACCCGGAGTAAAGGTGGGCGAGGGGGCGGGGGAGAGGCGCTCCTCGTCGAGCGCGGGAGAGGCCGAGACCGCGGCGGAAGAGGCCGGCTCGGAGCGGGATGGCTCGTCGACGAGGAGCCAGGACCCGCCCGAACCGGATCCGTGCGAGAGCGAGGAGGACGAGGGCGCGAGGCCGGCGCTTGCGCTGATGTGCGGGGACGGCGGGTTGAGCAAGGGTGAGGAGCTGGGTGTGGGCGAGCGTCGAGGCGGGTGCTGCGGGCTTGGGGAGCGGGCGCCGAAGGCTGCGGAGGAGGCGAGGGGAGGGGACGAGAGGGACGATGCGGAAGCTTGGCGCACGCGACCCGCTGCGGACAGGCGAGATGGGTCAGGAAGGCCGAGTCAGGCGGGAGGAGCGCGACGCACCCTCGTTCGCCTTGCTGAACAGGATCTCGCGCTCGACCACCAGCACCTGCAAGAACCCCGGCGAGAGCCTCAGCGTCGGGCTGAGGATCAACCGGAGGTTGTTCAGCGACATCTTGTTCGACTTCTCGTGCGCGGCGAGCCGCGCGAGGTGGTACGCCACCGCGCGGAGGAGGTAGTAGGTCTCCGGCGGCATCGCGATCGCGAACAGCTCGCGCAGCTGCTCGAGGTACTCGCGCGGCGCGCGTCGCCGCCGCCCCCGGTGCCTGCGGCGGGCGTCCCGCTCACGACGCCCGTTGCTGCAGCGGGCGCCCTGGCGGGGAGGGACGACGCGCCCGAGAGGAAGTGCGACGACGAGGCTGGGTAGCCGAGCGCGGCGGTCGTGAGCGCGTCGATGGTCGCTTCGAGCTGGTGCGAGAGGAGCGGCTCGGGGACTGCGGGCGGTGAGGCGCGTGAGCGCCATCGCGACGGGGTAGTAGGAGCGGGCACGCACTCTCTCGCAGCCACCCCTTCAGCATGCTCGCCACCGCGTGCGGATCGAGATCCGCAGGGTGGATCTCCCTCAGGTCCTTCTCCTGCCCCACACCGGCATCAAACATGGCCCTCAGCTGCGCAACCATGTGGCTCCTCCCCGGGACGCGGTAAATCCCCTCCTCCTTCCGCCCCCACTCCTCAAGGTACTCCAACGCGCGGAACGCCGCCCCAGGGAGCCAGAACCGCGCGTCGTCGCCTGTGACCTCGTCGGCCGACTCGGACCGCGGGACATGCACGCCCCCGCCGGGGTGCGGGGCGCGCGTCCGCTCGACGAGGGGCGCGAGCGCCGTCCCGAAGGCCACGCCGCGGACGTTGGGCACCCGCACGCCGAGGATCGTCGCCGGGAGGCGGATCGCGGCGGCTCCTCCCCCTCCGCTCCCTGCGCCGGAGCCCGCCCCACTCGTCGCCGCGAGGTGCGAGTCGAGCTGCGGCGTCGATGCCGACGGCGCGAGGAACGCGCTGAGCGTCGCGCTCGACGCGCTGCCCGTCACCCCGCCCTGCGCGCCCATGGGGAGAACGCAGCTGCGTCGGCGACGCTCGCGGCGGTGCGGTGCGTCTGAAACCCGCGCCACGAGTCCTGCAGCTTCCCTTTGCCCTTCCCGCCCCACTCGCGCGCGAACCAGACCCCCGCGCCGAGGCGGTCCTTGAGCTTTGCCTGGCCGCCGAAGCCGCGACCGAGGGCGCCGAGTGCGGCGCTCGCGGGGTTCATCATCAAGCTCGAGGAGGACGCCGAGGAGGTGATCGAGGCGGAGGAGGAGATCGAGGGGTGCTGCGGCGGGCGGGAGCGCCAGCGGTCGGGCGAGCGCGAGGCGGTCGTGGTGACGGTCGGGATGGAGAAGGACGCCGAAGTCGGGAGCTGGCCGGTGCTCATTGCGCCAAAGGGGGAGAGCGAGGGCGGGCAGGACGAGGGGGACGGCTGCGGATCGAACGCGGCGGCCATGATGTCCTCTGGTGCGGGCGGCGGGGCGGGCGAGGACAGGTTGACGGGCCGCGGCGGGATGGACGGCGGCTCGCGCGAGCTCGACCGCGGAGGGAAGGTAATGCTCGGCGAGCTGGTGAGGAGCGGCGTCGACGTCGCAGACCCGCGCGCCGAGGCAGGCGTCCTCGCTCCGGCGGGGAGCAACAGCCCGTCGTCCATCTGCGCAGGAGACGGCGGCGATGCGCCCTCGTCCGCGGCGACGTCTGCCATCATTGCGCGCATCCAGACGGTTGGGCTGGTGCTAGTGTCGGATTGCGGCGACGCGGGGACGGTCTGCGGGCTAGCGCGGGCTGCGGCGCGGGGCGAAGGGAGCGGGGCGGCGCTGTCGGCGGAATGGCTCCTGCCCATCGCCTGTGGCTTTGGCGGGACGGGTGGCCTGAACGAGAGCCTGTTGTTCGCTGCAGCTGCTCTCCCGATGCTGGATGCGAGCGAGAAGCGGTCCGCCGGTTGAGGAAACCCGTCGTCGTCGTCGTCGTCGTCGTCGCGGGTGCGCGGGGTCGGCGGAGCGTGGAAGTAGAGCGGGATGGTCTGCGCCATCGTCGCTGTGTGGGTGCGCCCCTCTCTGCGCTGCTCCGTGCTGTGGGTGCCGGGATGGGGCGGGGCGGGAGCTGGAGGCGGGCGGTGCGGGCGAGCGAGGGTTGCCGCGCGGGGAACGAGTGGACGAGCGCGTCTAGCGGTGCAGCGGGGCTCCCTGAGCAGCTCGGCTCTCCCGCCGGGCGCACGAGTCGCGTCGAGACAAGGACAGCGCTCCGTCCGGCCGCCTCGCCTCTCCCCGTCCCCGGCTCAACACCGCGCACACCTCCAGGGACGCTAGTACCTGCTGAACACCGTCACAGTACCCCATCAGGAAGGACCCACGAACGACCCGCTTCTCCCGCGGTGTCGTCGCCCTTCTCCCCGACCCTCTCGCCGTTGCCTCCCCACATGGCCGCGTCGCCCTCCTCCGCCGTCGTGCAAGCGGCAGAGCAGCTCGCCCGCTCCCACCACGCCCAGTACGACCCTTCGCACGACTTTCACCACGTCACCCGCGTCCGCGGACTCGCCCTCGCCCTCGCCCGCTCCCTCGCCTCCCCTCGGCCCGACCCGCTCGTCGTCGAGCTCGCCGCACTCTTCCACGACCTCCTCGACAAGAAGTACCTCCCACGGACCAGCCCGTCCCCACCGCCGAGGAGCACCTCGCACGGTTCTGGAGCGCGTTCAGCCAGGACGCCGTCTCGGACCCGCAGCGCAGGCTCGTCGAGCGCATAGTCGAGAACGTCAGCTACTCCAAAGAGGTCAAGCGGATAGCGGCCGGCGGGCAGACAGAGTGGCACCTCTCGTGCCCGGAGCTACACTGGTCCGTTGCGCGCTCCTTCCCTCTTCCTCGCGGACGAGGGCGGGCGGCTAGGCTCCCGCTTCTTCCGCCGCCAAGCCCGTCTTCGCACCCGTCCGAGCTGTCCGTGCACCGTACTGACGCACGAAGGCGCACAGCGTGCAGGACGCCGACAAGCTCGACGCGATCGGCGCCTTCGGTGCGTTTACGCTGCGGCGCTCTCTCCCCTCTCCCCCTCCAGCTGGCCCGCCAACCTGCGTCCTGCTCAGTCGCTGACGCTAAGACTCAAACAGGCATAATGCGCTGCGCCGCCTACTCAGCATTGACCAACCGGCCGCTCTACGTCCCTCCCCCCTCAGCCTCTTCGCTCCCTCCACCGCCCCGCCCGCCCCCGAAGCAGTCGACTCGGCCATCGACCACTTCCACGACAAGCTGTTCAAGCTCGAGGGGATGATGAAGACGCCGCGGGGGCGCGAGCTTGCCAGGAAGAGGACGGAGAGCATGAGGAGGTTTGTCGAGGAGACGGAGAGGGAGTGGGCCGAGGCCGCGGAGGGGCTGTAGAGCCGGCAGCGGGCGTGCAGACGGCGAGGCGAGACGGGCGAGGGGTGCATCATAGACGGCGCAGCATGTACGCGCGGTTCTAGTGCTGGCCGCTGACGCAGTGTTGGCGAAAGAGACAGCGGGCGATGCGGCGAGCCCGCGGTGGCACCCTCCATCACTTGTGCGTCAACCCCGTGAAGCCTCTTCCGTTTCGCGAGAGGCGGCCAGCGTCTCGAGAGTGTCGCGCCGAGGGTTGTCCTCCTTCCGCCCACTCGCCGCCGTCGCGACCTCCCGCCAAAGGCTTGCTCGTTCGTTGTGCTACATCGCAGGGTGTTCAGAGTCGAGCTGCACCCGCGCCGCATCCCTCTGGAGGCTTTCCCACCTCACCCAGGCTTCATCAGTTGTCCCCTCACGCTCCTCCTCCCCGACCTGGCGAGCACGTTTGAAGCACTCGAGCGTGCTTGCCTTCGCCCATGCTACTCTCCCACGTCTCGCTCAAGCTTCGCACGCTTCCTCGCCTCGCCACGCCCGCCTTCACCCGCCGCTCCTCCTCGTCAATTGGCCTCTTCCCTCCGACCGCCGAGCAGCGCCGCGCGTCGGTGCCCGTGCCGTCGATCCACGAGCGGCTCGAGTCGAGCCCCGAGATCACCGTCGCCGACTACGCGCAGCGGTTCTTCATTCCCGTCGCGCACCAGACGACGGCTGCCCCTCGGAGCTCCTCCTCATCACCACGAACGAACCCGTATCGAGCGGCCTTGGGCCCGCGCGAGAACCCGAACCTGCCGCACGAGCCCGTTGCCGTCATCTCGTACCCTTGGTTGAGCCGGCTGCTCGTCCGCGGGTGACGACTGGCTCAACAAGCAGGAGCACGCCCGCACGGCGATCAAGGACCTCCCCCGCCACCTCTTCACCGACCTCGCGCTCGCGGCCAGCGTCAATAACAACCTGACGCAGATCTCGCAAGATGGCCATGCGTCCAGACAGGACGCCGCCGCCGTTCTCACGCGCGCGAGCGACGCAGCTGCGGCTTTCGTTCGCGTCGCGTCGGCCGAGGCGTCGCACATCGCGATGTCTCGCCCTCCAAGCTGGGCAAGACCCACCGCGTTCTCCCGCTCAAGGAGATCCAGGCCGACGGCGTCGTCTGCGGGATGTTCGAGTTGGAGGGCGTCGCGGTCGCGAAGGGCGTTATCTCGCAACTCGCCGTGGAGTTCAGGGTCGATGCGCTGCTACGCCCCATCGTCGTGAAGCTGCTCTGGGAGCTCAAGGGCGACCAGTGCAAGGGCTCGCAGAATCTCATCCAGAAGGTACGCTGCTTGGCGTCTCTCCGCTCTGCGCTTACCCGCCGATGCGCGATCCGCGTGTTCACCCTTCGCTCCTCCTCGTACAGACCCTCCTCGCGTTGCAGGATGCCGAGACGCCCGAGCTCGCGGTCGCCTTCTTTTACGACTGGACAAACATGCTCCCCGTCCTAAAGCTCCGCCTCGATGGGCCCGTCGACGTTCCCATCCCCTCCATTGCGCAGCGCCTGTCGCTTTCGACGACGCCTACGCGCTGCGAGAACCCCTACATCGTGTTCGTCGGTGACCTCGCCCCGCTGGCCTCGGTGGTCGACTCGCTGGAGGGGATCTCATGGCTTCACCAGGTCCTCGCCACAATGGAGGAACCGTCCATCCTCCGGGCGCGCATTCTCCAGGACATGCGCGCGCACGAGGATTCTCGCGCGCTGCTAGAGGAGATGGGCTCCTCCTCCGCTTTCGACGGGCCGTTCGCAGGGGCCGCAGGCAAAGCGCCCTCGAGCGCGGAGAGTCAGGTTTACGCCATTGCGCCCGCACCGCCCGTGTACCCCGTCCCGCGTAGGCGCCTTCTGCTGCCCGACGCCGCCGACGCCTCGTCGAAGCCGTACCAGCTCGTGCGGACCGCTCCGCCTCTCCTTCCGTTCACCGACCTCTCCTCCCTGCGTCCTCCCCGCTCCCGTGCAGCGCTCTTGCTGACAAGCGCGCGCACGGCGCCCGCAGCTCGACCTCATCCCCCTCGCTGTTCGCCTCAAGACCGGGCAGTACCTGCTCCTCCCGCCACTGCGCCGCCTCTCGCTCCGCCCGCCGATCGATGACAGCGAGCACTCCGACTCGCTCGTCGCCGTCGCCCACCCGCCAGCGCACAGCGCGCTCGGCGTCGCGCCGCACGCGCCGCTGCGCGTCCTCCTCGCGGACGAGGAGCCGCTCGCAGGCGGCAGATCCGCCGACATCTGCCGCGTCGTCGCCGCCGACGGGCCCGCCCTCGTCCTCAAAGTCGGCTTCGCCGATAGGGCGGAGGACGTCGAGCGCGAAGCGGCGGTCTACGCGTGTTGGAGCGAGGAGCTCGAGGGGATCGCGCCGCGCTGCTTCGGGGGGTTTGCGGGCGTCTGGGACGGCAGGGAGACGGCTGCGCTCCTCCTCGAGGACGGCGGGGCGCCCGTGGGAAAGTTCGACGATTGGGACGACGTCCCCCTCGCGGACAGGTGCGCTGCCCCGTCCCTTCTCTGGCGCAGTACTGACCCGCCTCCCTCTCCGCTGGCAGACGCGCCGCTTACGCCCTCCTCTGCCGCATGCACGAGCGCGGCCTCCAGCACGGCGACTGGACGCCGTTCAACGCGGTCAAGAAGGGCGACGACGGCGCCAGCAGCATCCGGATCATCGACCTCGTGACGGCGACGGGGCATGCGGGTGAGGGCCCGGGAGGTGCTGGGAGCTGTGCGGCGCGAGGGCGGCAATGGGGCTTAGGTAGAGTGCGGGCGGGGAGGGGAGCTCGGGAGAGAAGTCGTAGGAGGGGTGGGACGAGCGGGAGGAATGCGGCGCTTTGGAGCGGTGGCGAGGGTTGTCGAGCACGGGAGATGTGTCTGATCAGCTTCGCCTCCGTGCCCGCTCTGTAATGCTGGCTGTCGACGAGCGGAGCAAGGGAATATTGCGAGTGGCGATACCTCGGAAGGACTGCGACTCGATGGAGACGAGGAGGAGGAGAAGTGGGAGAGCCTGCCGAGCGGATTCTCCGCCCGAGCGCTAGCGCTGTCAAGCGACTCCAGCCTGATTGAGCGGTGCAGGAGTACTGAGTAAGCGGATGGGGCGGGACGAGGTCGACTCTCCGGGTCGAGTCGACGGTCTGCTCCGCTCCCACCGCTCGCTCGAGCTCCTTTGAGCCCGAGTCCGCTAGAAAGTCCTTCACACTCCCAAGCATGACTGCCCAGGTTGCAGCCACCCACGACGCAGCCGTCGTCCTCCGGCGCCTCATCTGTCCCCGCCACTCGCGGCTCGGGGCGCGGTGGCCACTCGCGCGGAAGGGGTAGGGGCCGAGGGCGCGGAGGTGCGCAGAACGGCACAGCACCTCGCCCAGCTGGCCAGATCGACGGTGCAGAGACGGCGGACGGAGCGGAGCCGCCGAGGAGGAACGGCGGAGGAGAGCGAGGAAGGGGACGCGGGAGGGGCCAGAGGGGCAGGGGCGGAGCGCCCAGAGGTGCGTACTGCACACTTAACTATCAAACAGAAGTGCGCGGCTGACTTAAGCGCGCTCCTGCTTCCTCTCTCCTCCTCCTCCTCCTCCGTCCTCGCAGGCGAGCCCAACTCTCGCCGCGCCCGCTTCGATGCCGCGCTCTCGAACGGCAACCCCGACTCGAGCCATCTCCACCCCTCCGCCGCGCCCTTCGTCCCTGCCGCCTCGACTTCCACCTCCGGCACCTCGACTCCGTCCAACCCCGCCCCCGTCAACCAGACCCTCGTCGAGCGCCTCATCGCCGAGCTCTCGTCCGGCGAGGCCGAGTGCACCATCTGCATCGGCGAGCTCTCGCGCTCGGCGCGCATCTGGAACTGCTCGTCCTGCCACCAGCCCCTCCACCTCACCTGCGCCAACAAGTGGGCCTCCGCTGCCGTCGCCTCCTCGGCAGAGCGCGCGCAGCTCCTCGCCTCGCGCGACTCGCGCAACCCGCCCGACCCCGCTTCGCTCGTCGGCCACTGGTCCTGCCCGAACTGCAACACCTCCTTCACCCCCGCCCAGATCCCGTGCAAGTACACCTGCTTCTGCGGCCGCTTCACCGACCCGCACCCGCGCCCGCCCGCGACGCCGCACTCGTGCGGAAAGCCGTGCGGCGGCGGCCAAAGGGCTGTGCACACCCATGCTCGCTCTCGTGCCACCCCGGACCGTGCCCTCCCTGTCCCGTCGTCCTGAACGTCCGTTGCCACGACGGCAAGCGGACGCTCGGCGTGCGGTGCTCGGCGCTCAACGACGGCAAGCCCGACACGCCCGAGCGCCTCGCGGCGAAGGAGGCGCTCAAGTCGTGCGGCGAGACGCACGGCGCGCTCCTCGACTGTGGCCTGCATGCGTGCGAGCGCGCGTGCCACGCTGGTGACTGCGGCGAGTGCAGCGCCGTGCGTGCCAAGCGCTGCTTCTGCGGGCGCGAGGAGCACGAGGGGATGTGTGGCGCGACGCGCCCGGACGAGCGCGTCGACGGGTGCAGCATGCCCGGCGACGACGCGCGCGAGACCTGGACGGGCGAGTGGGCGTGCTCGAGACGGTGCGACGCGCTGTACGATTGCGGCGAGCACCGCTGCGCCGAGACGTGCCACCCGCACACCGCCGGCGAGGCGCCGCACTGCCCCTTCTCGCCCGACGCCGTCTCGACCTGCCCGTGCGGGCAGACGACGCTCGCCGCGCTGCTCCCGTCCCCGCGCTCGGCCTGCACTGACCGCATCCCGACGTGCGCCAAGAAGTGCTCGAAGCCGCTCGCGTGCGGGCACGCCTGCACCTCGGGCTGCCACGACGGCGCGTGCCCGCCTTGTCGCGCGCGCGTCCCGCTCGTCTGCCGCTGCGGCTCGAGCAAGACCGAGCGGCTCTGCGGCGAGCCGTACCGCGCGACGCGGTTCGATCCCGACACAGGCGTCGTCGAGGAGACGGACGAGTATCTCTGCGCGCGGGTGTGCAAGGCGACTCGCGCGTGCGGGCGCCACCAGTGCAACCGTGTGTGCTGCCCGCTCGCGTACCAGGAGGCGCTCACCGCCGGCGCCAAGGGCAAGCACAAGAAGCGCGCGATGACGCTCCAGGAGGCGCTCGACGAGCAGGAGGCGACCGACCCGCTCGGGATGCATGCGTGCGACCGCACGTGCGGCCGCAAGCTCAACTGCGGGATCCACAACTGCGAGCTGCGCGACCACAAGGGGCCGTGCCCGCCGTGCTTGCGAGCTGACTTTGACGAGTGTGTCCTCCCTTTCTCGCTTCCCTCTCTTCAGAGCAAGACTGACTTGACCTCCGCCTCGCAGGCTCGTCTGCAACTGCGGCTCGACCGTCGTCCTCCCGCCCATCCCGTGCAACTTCGTCATCGACTGCCGGCACCCCTGCATCCGCTCCTCGGACTGTGCGCCCTCTTCGCTCTCCCCTCCCGCACAGCTCGCTCACCTCGCCCTACCGCGCGCAGGTGGCCACCCGCGCCTCCCGCACGCGTGTCACGAGGACGCGGCCTGCCCGCCCTGCCCGTACTTGACGACCAAGTCGTGCGCGTGCGGCAAGCGCGAGGTCCCGAACGTGCGGTGCTCGACCGACCAGAGGAAGGTCAGCTGCGGGACTGTCTGCGGCAAGTGAGTTGGCTCTTTCCTGCTCCTTTCCCCGCTTGAGCCGTCGAGCGCGACTTCGCCGCTCAAGCTGATGATCTGGGACCACGGGCTGACTTGTCCCTTCCGCAGGCTCCTCCGCTGCGGCTGGCACCGCTGCCGCAAGACCTGCCATCCCGCCGGTGAGTGCGAGACGACCGACGACCAGACGTGCCTCAAGCCTCGCAAGCACTGCGGTCACCCCTGCCCGCTCCGTACGTTCTGCTCTCCTCGTGCTTTTTCCGGTCTGCTCGACTAACTCCTCTCTCGCGCTCAGCCTGCCACTTCCCCTCGGCCTGCCCCGCGGACTCGCCCTGCCCGAAGCTCATCCCGGTGCACTGCGCGTGCGGGCACCTTTCGCAGAACGCCCGCTGCGGCACGTGCGACGACAAGCCCGAGGGCAACTCGGGCCGCCTGCTCAAGTGCACGGACGCGTGCGCGGTCGCGAAGCGCAACGCGCAGCTTGCGGACGCGCTCGGCGTCGAGCAGCGCGAGGTCAAGACCCGCGAGGTCGAGTACCCGCCCGAGGTGCTCAGCTACTACGCTGCGAACCAGGCGTGGGCGGCACAGGTCGAGGCGCAGCTCGTCGAGTTCGTCAAGGGCGACAAGCCGAGCCTGCACTTCCCGGTCATGAAGCGGCCGCAGCGGCAGTTCGTGCGTCCCGCTCTTCCTCCTATCCGCCTGGCTTGCACTGACTCGCTCGCGCGCAGATCCACGAGCTGACGGACCACTTCTCGCTCCGCTCCGAGTCGCTCGACGAGGAGCCGCGCCGGTCGGTCGTCTGCCACCGCACGACGACGTCGGGCATCCCGACGCCGACGCTCGCGGACGCGCTCGCCGCCTCGCGCAAGTCGTCGTCGATGACGCTCAACCTCGGCAGCCTGCGACGCGCGCTGCCGGAAAAGAAGCCGAACAATGCGCTGTACCTCGAAGGCGTCCTCGGGTACGACGAGGAGATGCTCACTGAGATCCTCGCGCCGCACATGCGCGGGCTCAAGTTCACGCTCACCTGGGTGGTGCGTCCCCCACTCTCTCGTCCTTCGTCGCGCGTGCTAACCTGAAGGCGCCCCCGCAGACGGACGAAGACGTCCTCATCACGTTTGACCTCCCCATCCTCGACCTCGAGGGCAAGCTCTCCTCCATCACGTCCTCGCTCAAGCACGTCATCGGCGACACGGGCTTCTGCGCCGGCGTCGAGCCCGTCCTCCTCGGCGACGACGGGCGCGTCGTCCGCGGCTCGTGGACGCCCGTCGCAGGCGGCGGCGGCGGGGCGACCTCCTCCGCGCCGATGAGCGCGCGCGGCTCGACGGGCGCGAGCGGCGCGGGCTCGTGGAGGCTCCCGCCCCTGCGGACGGCAAACGCGTTTGCTTCGCTTGGGCAGGGGAGCAGCCCGCCTAAGGCGACGCAGCCGGTGGGGAACGCATGGGGGCAGGTGCTCGGGAACGGGCATGCCAAGGTGCGTTTTCCTTCTCGTTCTGGCTTCCGTATACTCGACCTGACGACCCTTGGTGTGCAGCCCCCTCGTGCCGTCGTCGCTCCTCGCGGCGAGCTCGAGCGCATGATCCCCTCCCTCCCGACCCCCGCCCCGCCTGCGCTCGCTGCCGCTCCGAGCTCCGCACCGCCGAGCAGGATCCCGACGCCCAGTCTGCCGCCCCCGCCGCCGGTCGCGAGGAGTGAGGACGATGTGCCGGATGAGTGGGATGCGGGGATGGAGGAGTAGGAGGTTGACGGGTTGGCGCGCATCGCATTGCATCGTGGTAGGAGCTTTCCGAGCGCGTTGTGAGCGAGAAAGAAGCACAGCGCGTGATGTCGTGAGTTGCGCGTGCTCGCCGCGAAGTCGCCCCTGCGCCGCCCTCTTCCTCCCCTACCACGCCTCCGATCGCCCTGTCCGCGCGCGCCATACCTCAAGCACTCTCGAGAAAGCGTTCAGGCTCGCCAATGCGCTCTCTCGATGCTTCTCGCTTCACCGCCCGTTTGACCTCCTCTCCGTGCACGGCCCCTCTCCACCGCCCCGCTCTCCCGCCTGACTAGTTCGCGATGCTCTGCTCTGCTCTATACTCTGCTTCTGCGCACCACCCGAGTGCGCGCGTCTCCCCACAGCGTGACTGAGCGCGCTCTCCTCCTCATCTCCCTTTGAAAGCCCCGCTGCCTCTCCCGCCTCCTCCAGCGCTCAGAGCGGCGATCAGTCAACACGCCCGCCATGGAGCGCTCCTCCTCGCCGACGCCCTCGACGCGCGACCTCATCCGCTCGTACACGACCAGCTCCGACGAGTCGGCCGCAGAACGCATCGCCGCCGCGCGCGCCGCGAGGGAGCGGCGCCGCCAGCAGCGAGAGGCGCCGCGATGCGACCCGCTCGACAAGGACGACACAGCGCACGATGCACTGCCCAGGGTCGAAGTGCACGAGGCCGACTCGCAGGACGGGCGGTCCTTTACCGGCGGCGGCGCAGGTGAGGACGACGTGGAGGACAGGACGACCAGCTCGCTCGTACCCAGGCTGCGCGTCAAGCCGACCTCCGACCGCTCGTACACGCCATCCGTGCCCTCGACGCCCTCCCGCTCGCAGCCCTCGAGCTCGCCGCATGCCTCGCCTACCGCTCCCCTTCCTCCGCACGACCGCGAGCCCGCCTCGCCCGACGGCCCTGCGCGCACCTCGGCGACGACGCCGCGGCGCACGCCGTACGAGGTTGGCGACATCCCGCCCTTCCGCCCGAAGAGCGCGAGCCCCGCACCCTCGCCCTCATCTACCTCGCCCGTCGCGACCCCTCCTCCAGGCGGCCCCGCACGCACGCCCTCGCCCGGTCATGTCACCCTCGCCGGCGGGCTGATGGAGCGGCTCAAGGCGCAGCGGGCCGCCAAGCTCGCCGCCGAGGCGCAGGCTAAGCCGCCTGCCTCGGCGCCCGCGCCAGCGGCCGCTCCGTCGCCAACGAGCGAGGCGGGCTCGTCCGCGGCGCACACGCCCCTCACGGAACACTTCCCCCTCCGCTCCCCGAGGGGACGACGCCGCCGACCTCGCCGAGCCAGGAGCCCGTCCCGCTCGAGACGCCGGGCGTCGACACCGCTCGCCCCGCCGCGTTCCGCTTCCCGCCGTTCTCGTCGCCGTCGAGCGCCGCTGTCGAGTATAAGCCGGCGACGGAGGTTGGCGAGACTGCCGAGACGGTCCCGCTCAAGGCAAGGCGGACGGTTCCGTCCAAGGTCTTCGGCCGCGACGGCGTGGAGCATGACTTCGAGTTCACGCAGCTCTCCGACGTTCCGTGCGTTACGCTCTCCATCTTTCTCGCGTGCTCCACTGATCCACCGATCTCACAGCGAGCAAACCGAGCGCAGCTCGCTCTCGACCTGGCGCGACTCGGTCCACCAGCACCGTCGGCACGGCTCGACCTCGTCGGCCGGGCGTCCCATCTCTTCCACGTTCTCCGCGCCCATCCCCTCCTGTGTCACTCAGCCGCGCCGCTTCTCGCTCGCGAGTAGCACGAGCAGCCTCGGCCGGCAGCAGGCAGATGGCAGCTTCGCGCCGCCCTCGCGCGCACGCCCGGTCATCCGTCGTCGTGGTCGGCGCGGTCGACGCTCTCCGACTCGATGAGCCAAACGAGCGAGCCCGGCCCGCGCCCGCTCGACCCGCCCGACAAGCGCGTCGACGCGACCTCGCAGCTCCTCGGGCGCAGCGGGTCGACTGGGTCGATCTTCCCGGCATCGAGCAGGAGCAGCGGCACGAACTCGCTCTCGGGCTCGTCGAGCGATGCTGCTCTGTACTCGCGCTCGTCCTCTCCACCCGTGCGCCACCCGAGCCCGACGAGGCGCGTCTCGCCGGAGGTCGCGCGGCGGGCGGCGCAGTTCGCCCAGGTCGAGGTCGGCGGACCGCCGCCGAGTCCGACGAAGTCCGCGCTCTCGAGCCGTTCGTCGTCGCCGGTCAAGCGTCCCCTCATCGACAAGCCGCTCCCCCTCCCTTCGTCCGCCTCGTCCGTCTCCTCCCTCTCAAGCTCGCTCTCGCCGCCGCTTCCCGCCCCGCTTGATGAGGACCCCTCGTCGCCATCGAGCGTAGGCGGCACGAGCGCCGCCGCGCGATCGAGGCCTTCCGCACGCAGCTCGAGCAGGACCCGCCGCGCGCGAGCGAGGCGATCCCGAGCGGGCTCGTCATGGCGGCCCCGCCGGCGCCGAGCTCCTCGAGCGGTCACGTGCAGGTGACCTCGTTCAGCGGTGCCGGGAGCTCGAGCAGGACGAGGTCTCCTGCTCCCGGCAGGCCGATCCTCTTCGAGGTGCGGCTCTCTCCATCTCCCTTCCCCCTTGACGGCGTCCGCTGAATCCATATCGCACAGGGCTACCTGCGCATCCCGCCGACCGACGACACGCACGCCGACCGCTCCGCCCACCTCGCCGAGTGGTCCCGCCGGTACTGCGTCCTCACCTCGTCCGGCCTCGAGTTCCGCCCGACCGACCAAGAGCCCGGCGTCCGCCCGAGCACCGCCTTTGCGCTCTCCGAGTGCTCGCACGTCGAGGAGGAGCCGACGATCCCGCTCGCGACGAGCCTGCGGCCGTTCGCCGTCGTGCTCAAGGACGGCGAAAGGCGGTACTTTGCGAGCGAGAACCGCGTCGAGCGCGTCAAGTGGGTCCTGGCGTTGCAGTGCGTCTTCTTCTCTCGCCCTTTCGCTCGAACTGGGCCTGATGGGCGACGACCCTGCAGGGACGCTATTAGCACGGCCAACCGGTCGCACTTCCGCTCCTCCTCTTCGCCCAGCCGCGCGTCACCTTTGCCGCTCACATCACAGGACTTCGACCGCCCCGGCTCGACCCGCACGCTCACGCCGCCCGGCTCGCGCTTCTCGTCGACGAGGGGGACGGTCCGCAGCTGGACGAAGGCTGGCCCGCGAAGCGAAAAGGCGCCCTCGCCGCCGCCATTCTCGCCAGGACCGTTTGGCCTCTACTCGTTCGCCGACGAGAAGCACCGCCCGCCGGTCGCGCGCCCCGCCTCGATCGCCTCGACGGCGTCGACCTCGTCGCTGCAGTACCTCCCCGAGAAGGCGACGGCGGACCGCGGGCGGTACGACCGCGACCTCTTCGGCCTGTACACCTCGCGCGGCGGAGCGAGCACCGCCATTCCCGCCGTCGCTCGCCCGTCGTCCGTCCGCTCGACCGGCAGCGACCGCTCGCTCCCGCCTCTCCCGCCCCCCAAGGAGCCCATCCCGCCTGCTGCAAGGCCCGGGCACCGCCGCGCTCGCTCCGACCTCTCGGCGTACAACACGCCGGACGACCAACCGCCGTTCCGCCCGCTCCCGACGCGCCCGAGCACAACCTCCGCGACCTCCCCGATCCCGACTTCGCCACAAAAGCGCGACCTGCGCGCGACGTCGGCTTCCTCGTCGTACGTATCTCCCGTCGAGGTCGCTGCGCTCGAGCGGGAGCTGCGCGAGCTCGGCGAGAAGGCCGAGTCGAAGGAGTTTGGCCGGGTCAAGCGCGACGAGCGGTACCGCCGCGTGCAGGAGCGGCTCAAGGTCTTCCAGGGTAAGCTCGCGAGTGCGTCGAGCGTTGCGAGCGCGTCGTCGGCGTCGGTGCGGCCGGATGAGCTGGCTCTCGCCGAGAAGGTGCGCTGAAGCTTGCTCCCTTCGTTGAGCGGGAACTGACTTCTCCCGCCTCCGCAGGTTGACTACCTCCTGCACGTGACGAAGGACCTCCTCGAGAACCGCGAGCGCGCCCCGCCGCCCCGGACGACGAGTGCGAGCGAGGATGGGCAGCTCATGTCGCGCGTGGAGGCTCGCATCCGCGATCTCCTCAACAACATGGACAAGCCCGCGCCTCCAATTCCTCGCTCCGGCCCGTCAACCATCAAGGCCCGCGCCGAGCCCGATAACGCCACGCTGACGACGAGGGCGGGCATTCACTCGCCGAGCGAGCGGCTCGAGTGGCAGCGGGACCTCGAGCGCTTCAAGGTGCGCTCACTCTCCCTCCTCCTCCAGCGAGCGCTCATCTGTTCCACGCCTACAGAACGAGGCGGCGGCATCCCCTCGCGCACCCGCTTCCTCCGCCGCCTCGCCGAACACCGTCCTTCGCGAGCGGGAGCGCGCGAGCCGCAAGCTGCAGAACCTCTCGCCGCTCTCGCCCAACCAGCTCGAGCCATTCACGAGCTCGCACAGTTTCTTCGGCGAGTCCCGCGCCGGCCAAGCGCGCACCCGCGACCCGTTCGCTGGCAGCGGCGTCGTCGAGCCGACGGAGCAGCCCGAGCCGCCGCGCAGGACCCCTCTACCCGCGCACCAGCACATGCACCAGCCTCAGGTAGATTCGCTGACCTCACTCGAACCTCCGTCTGCGACTGACCCCCGCCGTCGTGCCCACAGCCGTCTCTTCGCTCGTACGGTGAGTGGGGCGGCGCTGGCAGCGCGAGGTCGAATATCTCGTGGGCCGAGAGCGACGTGAGCAAAGTTGAGCAGGTACTTCTTCTTCTCCTCCGGTGTCTCCTCTCGCGCGGGCCTGACCCGTGCTTTCCTTCGGCAGGCGCTCTTCCGGATCCTCAACGGGTTCGAGCAGCAGAACGGCTGTGCGTGCCTTGACCCCCTCACCTGTCGCTCAGCACTGACGCGCGGAGGCTGCAGCCCTCGCCCAGAACCAGCAGCACCAGGAGCGCATCGCGCAGGTCATTGGCGAGCTTGCCAAGGTGCGTATCGCTCCTTGTTCCCCCATCGCCCGGTCTCTGACGCTCATACCTGCGCAGTGGGTCGACGAGGACCTCTCGCTCCGCGATGCCCAGTTCCACGAGCTCGTCGGCGCTGTCAATGGCGTTGTCGAGCACGTCGCGGAGCTCCCGCAGCGCCTGCTCGCCTCGCTCGGCGCGGCGGAGGCGGGCGCGCACGAGGAGCCGCCACGCCCGACTGCCGACCTCGCAGACGGTGACATCGATGTGGCAGCGGCGACGACTGTGGCGGGGGGACTTGCGGGCGGCGCAACCCCCGCGGCGGGAGAAGGTGCCGAGGACGTCCACCCCGAAGCGGACGCTGTCGACGGCGAGCCGAAGAAGCGCGCGTTCGGACTCAATCCGCTGGGCTCGTTCGCCCAGCTCGACCGTAAGCTCGCTGCAGGCGAGGCGGGCGGCACGGTCGGGAAGCTCAAGGGGCCGCGCATGCCGGGCATCCGGCTCTGGGGTGCGTCTGCTCACTCTCCTTCGTCGGCGTCGAGACTGACATTCCCTCAACCGCACGCAGGTGCTCCCGAACCCGTCGCTGACCGCGTCAACCGCTGGGGCGGCGGCGCCGTCGCTGCGAAGGAGGCGGGCGACAAGCAAGCGACGGAGGAAGCGCTAGCTGCCGATGCCGAGGCCGACAAAGGCCCGAACGGGCCCGTCGTCGAGGCGCTCAAGAAGGACGAGAAGCTCGGGCAGGCGCTGCAGGCCATCGCGGACGGGAGCGGCGATGAGGTCGACGCGGGAACGCTCTCTCGTGCGTTGCGGTTCTTCCCGTGCTGCTTCACAAGCGACTGATGGCTCTATGGTTCCTCGCAGTCGCCGTCTTCGAGATCCTCCAGACGATGCGCGACATCTCGAAGAAGCAGGCCGAGCAGGAGGCCAAGGAGAAGGCGGAGCGGGAGAAGAACAGCGGCCTCACGCTCAAGGAGAAGGCGGAGCTCGAGGCGAAGCGCGCCGAAATCGCCCGCCTCGAGCGCGACACGGCGATGAACACGGAGCGCACCGCCAGTGCGTCTTTTTTCCTCCCTCGACGCAGGATGAGGCTGACAGGTTCGTTCGCGCACGCAGAGATCAACGAGATGGTCGCACAGCTGGCGATGAAGACGGAGAAAGCGGACCAGCTGCTCGCGCAGATTGCGAAAAATGTCGCGGAGGGCAAGACGACCACGATGGACCCGGCGCTCTCGGACGAGGTCAAGAAGTTGCTCGGGTGCGCGCTCTCGCTTTCTGGCCCATTATCCACTCGCTCATCTTGTTGCTCTGCAGCGGTGTGCGCAACGGCGTCGACGAACACGTCAAGGATTTCCGCGGGCAGCTAACGAGCGAGGTGTGTCCGCCCTTCCTGCCGGCTCCACATCTCTCGTCTGACTCGTCCGTTCGCGCGCAGGTTCAACGCATGTTCAAGGAGGTGCGTCGCTGTCGTATTCGTAACCAACAGGGCTCGATTGAGTCCGCTTGTACCGCAGGTCGGCAAGCTGCGCGACGAGAAGAAGACGCTGCAGACCGAGATCGCCGACCTCATGGCGGTGCGCTGCTTTGCTCAGTTCTTACCTGATCCCCGCTGACTTCTTCTGCGCACGCAGTTCCAAGCGAAGCATGGCGGCGCCGCCGTGAGTCCCGCTTCACGCCCTTCCTTTCCTTCTCCCCCTCCTTCCCGCCGATTTGCGTGTCATCCATCAGTTCCCCTACCTCTGAGACGTACACATGCTGTGCGCAGCCAACGAAGACTGATCATCACCCCATGCTCGTGCAGTCCAAGGCCGCGCCCCCGCCTCCCGCCGCCGCTCCTCCCCCTGCCGCCGCCGCCAAGGCCGCCGACCCGCCCAAGCCCGGCCTCCCGTCGAGCGGGTTCTTCGGGCCGCGGCCGATGAAGTAGGGAGGGCGTACGGGAGCGGGGCGGGTCATCGGGAGTGGGGAGGCGGTCGTTTTCGTGCTTTCTTCGTCGTATTTGTTCGGGTTCCACGCCCCGCTCGGGGTTCACTGCAACGAGTTATGCTGCTTTGACCCTTGTGAACGAGTTCGGCGTCCCAGAGCGCGCCGCAAGTCGACTTCAACTTCATCACCCGCTCGTACTTCTCGCTCCTCCACCTCCCTCGACACATTAAGATGCAGCGGCACAACGCGCCAACGCTCCCGCTCGAGCTGCAGCTCGCGATCCTCGAGCTCGCGCTCCCGCCGCACACGCACGAGAACCTCCCCGCGCGGCGGGCGCACCTCGGCGCGTGCTCACTCGTGCACCGCACCTGGATGCACACGGCCCAGCGCCTCCTCTTCTCGCATTTCGAGCTCTACTTCGAACGCCGCACGCGCGTGCACGATCCCGAGCGCGTTGCTTTCCGTGACCGCACGGGGTTCGTCGTGAAGGAGCTTGACCTCGTCGTCGACGGGTGGGACCACCCCGATTGGTACTCGTACCAGGTCCTCCGGGTCGTCTTCGAGCACGTCGAGAAGGCGCGGTTGGTCGTATGTCCGGGTTACGCCGAGTTGCCCGACTGGCTCGACGACGACCTCTGGGGTGCGCTCCGTCTGCACTGTAGCGTCTGCCGAGTCTAACTCGTCCCCCTGGCAGCATGTACTAGCCTCGAGATCGTCGGCAACCCATCAAACCCGGAGCCCGCCTTCGTGGGCGAGATCTGCCTCCCTCCGACGGTCACGGCGCTCAGGCTCTCGCATCTCTTGGGCACGCCGGGCCTGCGCACTTCAGCCGCGCCGATGGTTGGAACGCTCTACATGGACGGCGTCAGCCTAGAGCGGCGCAGCGAACCCCCGCCGCCGTTCCTCGCGCACTTCCCCAACCTCGAAGTCCTCGCCTGGCGCAACTCGGCGCTGAACCCGTATCTGGACGGCATCGAGGGCCTCGCACACCTCCAGCACCTCTACTTCGCCCACGACGGGCACGACCTCGGGAGCGGCGAGCCTGTCCACAACGCCCTCCTCAAATGCGGCCTTCTTGAGACCGCCTCGTGGGCATTGGGACTTACCTATGCGGATCCCGCCAGGGCCAGCTCGGCCTCGCTCGTCGTATTCCAGCCCGAGTCGATGCGCAACATCGTGTCTGCGAGCAAGTATGTGCGGAAAGCCGAACTGGGCAGCGTGACGGTTCACTTCATGGAGGAGAAGGACGAGCCGATGCCGTTGGCGGAATGGAGGCGGTTCGAGGGCATGTAGAAGTATAGTAGCAAGCGTTGCGCCGGCTTTCCTAGACCCGTCCATGCATGAGAACATGGGCAAGCCGAGTGTTAAAGTCCGACTCCTCCTCTACCGCTCCGCTCCCGCCGCACACCGGCGCCTACTTCTTCGGCTGCGGCGCCTCGCGCTCGAACATCGAGCTGGTGTAGCTCGTTGCCGAAGCGATGTCGAACACCCGCTCGCCGGCGTAGAGGAGCGTGTCGGCCGTCTGGCGTGCGGGACCTTCGGGCAGCTGGGTGGTCGAGATCCTGCGGGCGGCGAGGAGGGTCAGAGAGAGTTCCAGGGCGTGTACTCAGTGTGCGAAGGTGTGCGAAGACTCGCAGAGCCGGGACAGCGCAGTAGACCACAGCCACAAGTCGTAGCGGCTCAGGACCCAATCCGCGCGGCCCTGCCTGTGGTCCAGCCGCGGAAGGCTAGCAATCTCTTGAAAGGTTCAACTGAAGGAGGAATGGCCCGTGAAGCCCCCGTTGGAGCCTCCTGACCCGCCCGGCTTCGACCGCGGCTGCCGACGAGCACCGCATCCCTCTCCCCGGCAGCACCGCCGTCAAGCCCGCAGCGGGTCCCCCGGCGTGCAGCTCCCCTCAGCGTCGCAAGCCTACCCGCAGCGAGCCCACATATCGCCGCAAAGGAGCGCGGACGCACTGGAAGCCCGTATGCCGCTTTACGCCGGCAAGGACGGTCGAGACGAGGACGATGTCGAGGGTGTAGTGGACGAGACGGCCGAGGACCATGCTGTCTTTGCTCTGCTGGTTCGGGAGCTGGGGAGCGAGCGAGGGGACGGGAGGAGGAAGTGGGGGTGATGAAGCTGTGGGCGAGGAAGGGGGAGGCGTGAGCGCGGCACGGGCGGGGCAGACTGAGCTGGACCGTACGGGCTGGCGAGCTGACGGACGCACGCGCTAAGCTATTGGCGAGTGATGGAGCAAGGGCGAGCCGCCGGGCGCATGCGCAAGCGGACGCGACGCACCTCTCTGCTGTCGTGGGGGACTCCGGCTGGCCGGCTGACTCGCAAGTGAGCTCAGGGAACGTTGGACCAAGCGCCACGGGAAAAGGACGAGATCTGCCGCGTTCCAACTGCGAACGGCGACGAGGCTATTCACGCACAACAGCCCGGCAGAGCCAGGACATTCCGTGGAGGGGTACTGCGGAACGACGATTGGGACGATACAAGGCGGAATAGGTACAGAGGAAGGGTAAGAGTGGGAAAGGTCGCGCTCACTCCACGAGGAGGAGCTGCGAGGAGATGTTGCGAGAGAGGGAGGAAAGGCTCGGAATGTGGCGATTACGGGTTGCGGGAGAACGTGGAAGGTGGTGCGAGCGGGGTGGAAGAAGAGGAGCTCAGACACGGAGGTCTGCGCCAAGAGAGCGAGCGAGAAGGTCAGTCTCCCCTCTGGTTTGATAGCGAGAAAGGGGACGCACCCCTGCCCCTGCCGCTCATTAGCCCCTCGTTCGACTCGTACCCGTAGTACCCGCCGCGCTGGTCCTCGAACGGGTCCTCGCCCTCCGTCGAACGAGCAGGCGGCGTCCGGGACGACGCCTCGCCGTCATCGCCCATGAACCGCACGCCGCTCCCGCTCGACCGGCGGCGCTCGTGCCTCGGCGCCTCGGGTCCCGTAATCGCGACGGAGGGCGCCGACCCGCCCATCATCGGCCCTGCGCCCAGTCCGCGCGGCTGCCCGTTCGCGCCGTTCGTCCCGCCGGCGGGAGGGAGCGCGCGGCTTGCGATCACGCCGCCGCTCATCGGGCCTGGGGAGGGCGCAGTGCCCTCCTCGTCGACGGCGGCGAAGGACGAAGAGCGCGACGACCGCCGCGGACCCATCGTCGAGACGCCCGACTCGCGAGCGGCGCGGAGGACCTTGCGCTGCTGCAGTGCGCGGCGGCGTGCGAGGTGCGCCCGCGAGCCCATCGAGTTGGAGTGTTCCGTCAGGACCTGTTTGGACGGGGAAATAGTCAGTCGTGATAGTCGCGGAGAAGGGCGGGAGGGAGATGCACCTCCTGGTCGAGGCAGAGGAGGATGTAGATCGCAATGAGCCAGATGACGGCCATCTGTGCCGCGGTGAGGCCGAACGTGGTGTACGCCAGCGCGACGGACCAGTTGATGCGGTCGCACGAGTCCTGGAAGTCGGATGGCTTGGGGTAGTGCCAGTAGCCGTCCCTGCCGGCGCGTTCCTTGTCAGTCTCGCTCGCCCCTGCCTAGTAATGGGAAGGACAGAACGAACCAGAGGCAGTTCTCCTGCCCGCGGAGGTCGCATGCAAGCGCGAGCGCGCCCGAGATCCAGATGGCCGCGAGCGCAAAGAGCATGAGGAGCTCCATGCGCGTCTGGTTGACGATGTCAAGCGCGCTGCCCGTGCGGATGATGCGCGGGGTGACGAGCATCGTGCCGAAGAGGATGAACGGCGTCGCGAGGCCAAAGACGATCACGGCGATGAGGGACCCCCAGGCGGGCTTGATCACCGGGCCGTGCGTGTTGTAGTAGACGACGACCGAGAGGCACAGCGCCGCCGTCGTCAATGCCGACAGCGAGGTGAGGAGGTAGCTGCATCGGCACGAAGAGCCGGGTTAGTTTCGCTCGAACCGGCGACCTCGCCGCCAGGAGAGAACGACGACGACGCACAAGATGAACCGCAAGCCGCGAATCATGCCAGGATGCGGCGCCCAGGTGCCGATGTACCGTCGCCGTGCGCCGGTGACCTCCTTCCTCGGGGCCTGGCGCTCCTTGGGCTCGCGGGTCGGGTCCTGCTCGTAGAGGAAGCCCTTCTCGTTGTCGTCGAGCGCGATGCCCTTGTCCTTCCGGCGGAAGCGGTCGAGAATCCCCATCGTCGCAGGTGGGCGGGGCGGGCTCAGAGGGCGGAAGGAGGGTGGGGGAGCGAGCGAGCGAGTTCGCCGGCTGCGAGGTTGAGGGACGAGGGCGAAGAGGTGAGGAGCGTCTCGCGCGCCGGTTCGAGCTGGGGGCGACGGCAGCAGCGGGCTCAAAGAGGGTGCGCGTTGAGCAGAGCCGTGCAGAGCGAGCGAGAGAGGAGAAGCGGGCGAGCTGGCTGTCGGGGAGGAGCACCACCGGGGCAACCCCTTCGACTCCGCAGCCCCGTAAAATAGCTCCTCTTCCAACTTCGCCGTCGTGCCGTCGGGCTCTCCCTCCTCCTCCCCCTCTTCGTGCGGCCGCAGACTGGGGCTGTGATGAGCGAGAGCAGCTCTGCTACCACCTCCTCCCGCCCTCCTCGCCCGTCTCGAGCGAGCAGTGCGGGCGCGTTCTCACGAAAGCGGTGACCACGGCCGTGTGATCGAGAGTAGCCAGGAGATGAAAAGGACGCGTTCCTGAGCCGAGTTGCCGTTGCGAACGGGACCGGCGCGGCGAGTGCGTCGAGTCGGGCGCGAGCATCGTCTTTCCCTCGCCCTCGTGGTATGTAACGAACGCTCACTCGCCGCCCGACAGGCGAGGACACCCCAGCCGCGGACGAGGGACCAGCGTCGCCCCGTTAGCGAGCGACCATCACCCTCCCTCCCTACCAGGCAAGGCGAACTCCCCTTCGCCCGCAGCACTTGCGAGTCCACCTTCTCGGGCGCAATTCCACCAAAGAGGTCGAGACGGATGCAACAATTCGGCTTACAGCTCCGTACGGCGGGATTAGGCGAGAGGGAAGAGCGGCGAGAATGTACAGCCAGAGGAGGGTGTCGAATGGAAGAGCAACGGCGGATCGGCATCTACGCGTGCGCTGCGACTGCGCCGAGACAGCAAGGTCAGCCTCGCGCACAAGTCGCGGACTCGAGGGAGGAGGAGCGCAAGACACACCCCTTTGCTTGCCCTTCGTGCTGAGCGCTCCGCTCGGCGTCGCCGCTCCGCCACCCTGTGCCTGCGTCTGCGTCCTCACCACCGCGCCCGGTTCTGGCGTCGACGCCCCCGACGCCGCCTTCGCCGCCTGCTGCGCCGCGATGACGGCCCTGACGCGCTCGCGGTCGTCCTCCCTCCTGCGCCGCGCGCGCTGCCTGACGACGAGCACGCGCTCGAGGCTCTCCCCGAGCGGGTCGCGCCACTTCTCCACAGCACGGTACTGCCTTTCTATGCGCTCTGCCTCGCGCACGAGCCCAAACGCCCACTTCTGCATCCCGTTCGCGACGGCCGCAGCCGCCGCCGGCGCAGGCGAGGGTGCGGCAGACCCGCCCGCCGAGGCAGAGGCAGAGGCCGCCGCGCGCTGCTGCTGCAGGAGGAGGAACTGCTGCTGCGCGGGCGTCAGGCCCGCGGGGACGCCCGGCCCCTGTGCGGGCGGCGCGAGTGCCGAGCCGGGCCCTGCGGCCTGTGGCGCGTCGCGCGCGAGGAGCGCCTTCTGCTGCGTGCGCGACATGGGCCCGAGCGAAGCGCTCGACGCGGTGCGGTGCTGTGCCGAGAGGGGGCGCTGCGGCGCGGGCGAGGGCGTTGGTGCGGGCGTCGGGACGGCGGACGGCGGCGGAGGGGGGGTCGGTTCAACGAACTTGACGATGAGAGGGGGCTGCCGCGGCGAGGGGGACGAGCGAGCGCGGCTCGCTCGCCCGTACGACGTCGAGCTCTGCGCCGCTGCCCCGGGGATGGGCCGCTGCGCCGTTCCTGTCCCAGCCGAGGGCGACAGCGGCGGCGTCGACGGCGGGAGGCCCGTGAACCCGCGCAAGGCATTGAAGTACCCGCTTGCGGAGCGCTTCGCGTGCGTCAGCGCGCCGTCGAACCCGCTCGCACCGGCCGAGCTCGACAGTGGGGGCGTCGCGCGGCTCGCCTGCGCCTGCGCGGCGATCGTCCCCAGCTTGGCGAGCGCCGTGCCGTGCGGTTCGCTGACGCGGATGCGCTGCGCGTCTGCGGGGCCGAGCGTCTGGGCGCGTCGCGCCGGCCCCGCAGTCGCGTCCGCCGCCTGCTGCAGCGAGCGCATGCTCTCCGTGCTCTCGCCGCGCTGGTGCCGCCCGCCGCTGCGTTGCTCGCCGACGACGCTTCGCCGCTGCGCCTCGCCACTGCTGCTGCTGCTATCCGGCCCGGGGCTCGTCAGCTCCGCGTGCGCCGTCGTGCCCCGGTCGATGAGGGTCGGCGCGTGGCTCGCAGAGCGGCGGAAGTGCGGGGCGGGGCGGGACAGGTGCGAGCGCGTGGATGCGCCCGAGAGGATGGACGCGTTCGACGACTTGCGGACGGGGTGGACGCGGTGCGGGGTCGGGCGGATCGGGGAGGGAGGGCGCGGAGGCGAGTTGGGCTTGCGCGGTTCGGGGCGGAAGTGCGCGCTGCGGGAAGGCTCGCGAGTGGGCGGTTCAGAAGGAGGCTGGGAGGGAGGGTCCGACGGCGGCTTGTTCGGGAAGGCGAGTTCAGGCTGGGCGGCGGCGGCGAGCGACGGTTCGGCGTCTTGCTCGCCGTTGAGAGGACGTATCGGGCGGGGAGAGGTGTTGCGGTGCGGTGGGCGGCGCGGGAGCAGCGAGACCCGCCGCCTCCTGCTCAGCCTCGGGCTCCGGCTTGGGCGGGACCTGAGCGGCGCGGCGGGCGTAACAGCCTCGATGACGGCTGCCATGGCAGGACGAAGGGCCGTGGCAGTTGGCGAGGACACCGCAGGCGGCAGGACCCCTTCTTGCGGCGTTGGAGGGTGGTCCTCGTCGAGAGCGGTCGCCGGCTGCCGGTCAAACTCCCGGGAGACTGGACGTCCTCCGACGCGGCGCCGAGCGAGAACTTGGCCTTCTTGCCGTTCGTCCGCGCTGGGAGCCGCTCCTCGGGCTCGTCCGGCTCCGCCTCGGCTTCGTCGCCGCGCTCGTCGAGCGCCTGCGCGAGCGCCGAACGTCCCTCCGGCTGCGAGTGCTCAACTTGCGGCAGCTTCTTGCCGATCGCAAGCGGCGAGTCGGTCGCGCTCTCCCAGTCGCTGGTCGAGGTGACGCTCCCCGACTCGGGCGTCTTGCCCTTGCCCTCGCGCTGCGCCTCGTCCGTCTCGACGCGGAGCTCGCGCTCATGCCGCCGCGTCTGCTCCTCCACCGCCGTCGCCTCGGCCTCAGCGTCGGCCTCCTGGCGTGCACGACTGCGCGACCGCGACCGCCCGCGCTCAGAGGACCGCCCACCGCGGTCGCTCGCAACGACCGTCGCGGTGCTGCTCGAGCTGGTCCTCCTCGGGCCGAGGTCAGGCCGGTGCGCGTGATGCTCCTCCGCGTCATCGTCGTGCGCATCCTCGCGCTCGTGTGGCTCGTCGTCGCCCCGGCAGGCATGCTCGTCATCCCGAGCCCGAACGCGCCCGCGCCGGCCTTGCGCTGGCTGCCGCTCGCGCTCCCCTGACGGCGCATCGCGTGCGCGCCGTGGCTGTTCTTGCGGTGGTGCGCGAACGAGACGGGGTGGTGGCCGGCGGAATGGTGCCCGCCCGCGAGCGACGACGAGGACTTGTTCCGCCGCGGCTTGCCGGTGGAGGTGGCGGCCGAGAGAGAGCGGAGCGTGTGTGTCGAGAGCGCCGAGGAGGACTTGTTGCGCGCGGGAGGGCGCGGCGCGGAGAGGGTGCTCGTGGTCCCGACGGAGGTGGGGGAGGTCGGGGTCATGGTGAGCGGGGTGCAAGTGTTGTAGCCTGCGTGTGCAACGGTCCTCGTCAGTGCTGGAGACTCAGATCGGCGTGGAGAGGTCGTGTGGACGGTGTCCAGTATGATCCGGACCCGCGCAGCGTCGGGAGCCCGATGGTGCGGGCAGCACAAGCGCGACAGCCGTGTGTTCAGCATACCCACTTCCGACACTCCTCGCCAGGCTCGTGATGTCTTCTTGACCGCCCGTCGCGTTTGTGGCGAGATCCGGCGCGTGGAGATGGGGCGCCCGGCGCCCCCGCCTCGTCCCGCTCCGTCCCACGACCCGCTTGAGACTGACGATGAGCGCGATAACTCACCAGGATAGAGTTCAGCTGCAGCAGAGTCTCGGCTGCTCGCTCTAGCGGGAGAGGAGCGCAGGTCGCGAGGGGGAGACGTCGGATCGAGGGTTGGCTCCCCCGCTTCACCGCGACCCACTCACTGGCTCAGATGCTTCTCTGACTGGGCTCAGACTCTTCGCTGCTGTCCTCCCAGCCCCCGCTGCGACTCCCGCGTCTCGCTGTGCTGTACTCGCTCTTCTCCCGTCCTTCCCCGCTTTATCCGAGATCTCGCGTGTGCGCTTCAGACACACACGCGGCCTGGCGAACTCGCGTCCTCGGGAGGAGGGACCGGCAGGGCGGGCTCTGCGGCAATGCGGAGGGAGGGGATCACGGGCCAGGCTTGCGGTCGCGTCGAGGTATCCGCACACTCGCTCGCCTCGTTCCTCGCTCGCGTGACTCTCGAGCCTTCTCTGCACGTCCTACTCGACCGCTCAGCCCGCCCGGAGCGCAGCCGCCTGCTTGCCGCCCGCTGTTCACTGGCTGACGGCGCTCGCAACCGCACCATGCGCGCGCATTCTCATCGCCCTCTCGCGAAGCTTCAAGGGTACTTTAGCGTGTCCATCGTTAGACTGACGATGTTGCCCTGCCGTCGACCAGGTTCTCGCTGCTACGAAGCGGGGCGCATCAAGAGCACACCGCCTTCACCGGGCAGCATTTATTGCTCACCCTGTGCGAAATTCCTCCGTACGCGGCGTCCTCGCCGGGTTAACGGAGCATATCGACGGTGGGACCACGTCGAACGGAGAGAGGGGGGCCGCCAACGTTGCAGAGGGCGTAATCACCCGTTCTGTAGCGGATCCGGGTCGTGGAGTGCGCATTGACGGTTCGGCCTCGGCCAAAGCGGAAGCGCGCCCTTCTATACCACGCCTGCGCGCTCTGGACAAGACCCTCGCCAGCTGGAAAGACGCGTTTCGAGGAAGGCGTTCATCACCGCGGCGAGGACGCGACGAGGCGCCGACACGAGCCTCTCCGCCATCCCCGCTCCCCGCTCGCGCTCTTCCGGAGCAGCTGTACCGCCAGCATCCTTGCAGGTCCGACACGACCCGCCCAGCGCAGCGCTTGCAGGCGCGCCCGCGCCGAGATGTCGCTCGAACGGAGCGGCGGGTCCGGCAGCGCGCTCCTCCTGCGCTTGTTCGAGTCGAGCTTCTTCGACGTGCATCTCGCCATCGGGTAGTTAGTCATAGTCTTCCTTCCACCTTGATCCGGCGGTGCGACGGGGAGGACACGCCTCATCAGCTCGCACGACACCCGGCGCGTCCTCGTCGCGGCAACATCAAGCTGGAGCCGCTGGAGAGCGAGCGGGCGCAATGGAGCACTCTCGAAGTGCATTGTGGAGGAACCCGACGCGCTCCAGACGCCGTCGTCGCTGATCTCCCCGCTGACCCTCCCCCTCCTCGTCGTGTTCCCAGCCTCAAGACGTACCCCAGCTCGATTGGAATCACGCATTACCTCGTGAACCGCCTGCGCTCATTCGACTACGAGGACGTCGAGTTCTACTGGCCGCAGCTCTGGTCCGTCCCCCTCCCCTGGTCTGCCTCCCTTGCCTCGCTGACGCTTTATCGCCTGCGCAGCTACCTCGTCATCACCCGGCCCACACCGTCGAATGCGTTGGAGAACTTCATCCTCGAGCGGTGCCAGGAGGACTCGCACATCGCGGTCATCGTGCGCATCCTCCTCCTCGTCCGTCCCCACCTCGCGCTCACCCTTTCCTTCCGCAGACACTGTGGTACCTCCAGGCCTCCCTCTCCGACTTTGCAGCATCCCCAAAATCGGACCACTTCACCGCATGCCACCGCATCCTGAACCGCGTCCAGTCCATCATCTTCAGCGACCCACCCCTCCCGCCCGCCTCGTCGTCCTCGTCCTCGACGCCTACCTCCGCCGTCTCCGCAACCTCGTCCGCGCCCGCGCAGTCTGAAGCGCCGGCCGAGCCACCGCAGAAGGTCAACGCGCCCGAAGCGTCGCTCGTCGGTATCGGCCTCCTCCTCGCCGCGATCGGCATGCCCGGGCTCGTGAACCACGCAGGGCGGATGGTCGTCGAGCAGGGGCGGCGGATTGAGCAGCCGAGCAAGGACGACGCGCTTGTCGCTGCCGATGTCGAGGAGGAGGTGGACCCTGTGAAGGGGAACAGCGAGAGCGGGAGCGAGGGCGATGAGCAGTGGGAGGCCAACGACGCAGGCGCGGCCGCGGCCGCGAAGGCGAAGAAGGCGATGGCGGCGGCGAAGGATGCGCTGACGGGAGGCGCGAAGGGGAAGAAGGCCGCAGGCGGGGACAAGCCGCGCCGGAGCCAGACGCAGCCGCCCAACTACCTCCCCGGCGACCGCATCACCGCGTCGCCCAAGATCCCCCTCCCGAGCACAGCGCACGAGTCGCGCTCGATGTCGTTCCTCCCCTCGCCGCTCGCCTCGAATGGCTCGTTCTCCCGTGCACCCAAGTCGGCGTCGCTCGCGGCAAACGAGGCGCCCCTGCAGCGGCGGAGTTCGCTCCTGCACAACTCGGTGCGGCAGCACACGGCGCCGTCCCTCTCGGTCCCCTCGCTCCCCATCACCTCGCAGTCCGCCTCGAACCTCCTCACCTCGCCGACGAGCACGGCATCGCACCTGACGGGGACGACCACGCCAGGTACGGCCTCCCGAAGCCGTTCCTCTCGCGGCTGCTCCTCCTCCAGGCGTGCCGCTCGCAGCTCGACCTCCTCCGCTCCCTCCAGGACGTCTCGACGCGACTCGTCCTCGTCCCCAAGCCCGCGCGGCTGTCGTCCCTCCGCGCCGAGCTCACCGTCCTGAACCACGGCCTCCCGCGCGGCTGCTCCCTCGGAATGACAACGCGCGCGCCGCTCGACCCCTCTGCGCCCAAGCCCTCTTCCTCGCTCCCGCCCACGCCCAAGAGCCCGTTCGACACGCCGCGCCCGCCGACGCCCGGCGCAAGCAGGCGCGGATCGTGCGCATCTCGCCGTCCGAGTCGTCGGTGCTCAACTCTGCCGACCGCGCCCCGTTCGTCATCTACGTCGAAGTCCTCGAGGAGGACCTCGACTTTGACCCCGACCGGAGGAGCAACTGGGAGGACCTGCGCCGCGCGCTCCGCGAGCGCGACGGCCTCTCGAACCCGAGCCTCGTTGCCGCCGGCGCCAAGGCCAAGGACGCGGCAGAGGCAGCAGCGAGGCGCAGCCTCGAGAGCGGGATGGAGCGCGTCTCCCCCGGCCTCGTCGCGGCCGGCGAGGCGGGCACCCCGGCGCGCGCGCAGACGGGCTTCACGCCCGCGCCGTCGCCCTCGCCTGGGACGCCGTTCGCCGAGCGGGCCGAGTACGCCCTCGGCGCGGGGCTCGACGACGCGCCTGCGTCCGAGGGGCCCGACGGGGTCGACGGGCCAAAGGGCGAGATGGACCTCGTCGAGCAGCTGTACGGCGACGTCTCCCTGCGGGACGACGCGCTGTTCTCCAGTGCGCCGGCGGACGAGGACGAGGTCGAGATCCACAACCGCGCGGCTGACGAGCTTGCGTGGAAGAGGAAGGACGAGGCTCGCCGCGCGAGCGTCACGTCGAACTCGTCGGCGACGGCGCGGCCCCGCCTGAGCATCAGCAGCGCGGGCGGGGACGCCCCGTCGTCCGCGATGGTCAAGGCGCAGCGGCGCGCCTCGGGAAGTGGCAGCGCCTCCGGAGCAGGAGCAGGGTCGGCGCGCCCCGGCGGGCGGAGCATCTCTTCGCGCGCGCCGATCTCGCTCGACGACTACGCCGAGCGGATGCGCATGGCGGCCATCATGCTCGCGCAGCTCGACGCGTCGCAGACGGCCTCGCGCGGCGTCGTCGGCGCGGGCACCGCCGCGGCGGGCACGCTCGTCAACCTCCCCGTCGCGACCGTCGCGGGCATCGGCGGGGTCGTCGGCGCGGGCCTCGGCGCGGGGCTCGGCGCGGTTAAGGCCCGCTTGAGCAAGAAGGAGACGCCTGCGGCCTCGGCGGGGCAGGGCGGCGCGGGCACGCGCGCGAGCCTCGACACGGCGAGCGCGGCCGAGGGCACGAGTGCGCTCGCGGGACAGCCGCCGCTCAATGCTCAGGCGGCGACGCTGTCGCACGCGGCGGCGGAGGCGAGCTCCGCGACGGGCGCGGCGCCGTCCGCCTCGGCTGTCGCGGTTGGCGCTGGCGGAGCGAGCACCCCGGCACCGCTGCCAACGCAGCGCCCGAGGGTGCTCGCCCCGCAGGACGCGGCGGCCATCCGCGAGCGCATCATGACCGAGATGCTCTCGCTCGAGGAGGAGCGGATGGAGCGCATGCGCGCAGACGCGGGCGGGTGGAGCAAGGCGCGCGGCGGCGCGGCGAGGACGGAGGACAACTCGGTCGTCATGCGCGCGGTGAACAAGGACGACCCGTCTGGTACGCCTCTCTCTCCCTCTCGTGCGGTCGCCTCGCTCACTTCCCATGTCCCGCAGGCGCCGTCCTTGGCGAGTCGTACACGGCGAAAAAGGCGCGCATCCGCGCCGCGTCGCCGTTCGGACACCTGCCGCACTGGTCGCTCCTCTCGTGCATCGTCAAGACGGGCGCCGACCTCCGCCAGGAGCAGCTCGCCGTGCAGCTTATCAGCGAGTTTGGGCGCATCTGGAAGGAGGAGGACTGCCCCGGTTGGGTCTACTAGTGCGTCAGGGCTTCTCCTTGCTCTCGCCGCCATCGCCCCACAAAAGGACGGGAGCTTGTGCTGATCGCCCTCGACGCGCAGCTTCCGCATCCTCGTCACGTCCGAGAACAGCGGCCTAATCGAGACGATTAACGACGCCGTCTCGGTACACTCGCTGAAGAAGAACGCCTACGCCAGCCGCGCCGAGGATGGCACGCAGGTGTTCGACTCGTTCACGCTCTATGACCACTTCCTCAACGTGCGCTCCTCAATCCCTCTCCCTCGCGCGGCCCGCTCACAGCAGTTTGTGCAGACCTTCGGCCCGCCCGAGTCGAAGCGCTACCGCAAGGCGCAGGATGCGTTCATCGAAAGTCTCGCGGCGTACTCGGTCATCTGCTATCTCCTCCAGCTCAAGGACCGGCACAACGGCAACATCCTCCTCGACCTGCAGGGGCACCTCATCCGTGCGCCACTCCCACTCTCTTTTCCTGTCTGGTCTGACCAATTCGCGCACCCAGACATCGACTTTGGCTTCATGCTGTCCAACTCGCCCGGGTCCCTCGGGTTCGAGATGGCGCCGTTCAAGCTCCCGCAGGACTACATCGACATCCTCGGCGGGTTCGACTCGCCCAAGTTTGCCGAGTTCCGCGCGCTGTTCAAGCGGTGCTTCCGCGACGCGAGGAAGCACGCCGAGCGGATCATCACGCTCGTCGAACTCATGCAGAAGGGTCCGTTTGCGCTTTCTCTTGCGCTCTCGGCCCGCGCGCGGAGCCTCCACCGCTGCCGGCCATACCGCACGATGCAACCGAGAACGCATAACTGAGCGCCCGTGCCCCTGCCCTCCGCAGACTCGTCGCTGCCGTGCTTCGCCAACGGCGAGCTGACATCGCAGCAGCTCCGCGAACGGTTCATGCTCTCGCTGCCGCAAAACCAGCTCGACGACTACGCCGACAAGCTCATCCTCAACTCGGCGCAGAGCTCGTTTACGCGCTTGTATGAGTGCGTCGCCTCCTTCTCCCCAGTGCTGGATGTGCGGGACTGACCCCTTGAGCGCGCCCACAGTCTCTTCCAGGGCTACTCGAACGGGATCTTGTAGGACTCGCATTGTTGCATTCGGCGGTTGGTGGGACGCTGTGGATACCCGCGGACGTGAGGAGGAGTAACCGTTGCATTTCCCTCTTTTGTTTTCCGTTGCGCGGGCCGTGCGTTGTGAGTGCGTAGCGAGTCTGACCAGCCTGGCAGAGCAGCGGAAAGAGCAGTGCGAGGTTGACCCTCGCCCGGTCGAGAAGGAAAACGCCCAAGTCCGCTCGCATCGCCTCGTCCCCGCTCCCACGCTCGAAGCCAAGCGATGCAGACGTCCCGCTCTGCGCTGCACACGCTGCACGCCCTCTCGCGCGCGCTGCCCCCCTCGGCGGGCAGCGCCGTGCGCGCGCCGCGCCCCTCCGCCTCGCACCAGCAGGTCCGGCACGCGTCGTGGTCGCTGTCGTCCATCCGGGACATGTTCCCGCGCAAGGCGCGCGCCACCCCCGCCGGCGAGGAGGGCGCAGACGCTGGCGCGGCTCCTCCTGCGGGCGACGCGAGCAAGAAGGGCCTCTTCGATGCGGCGGTCGAGGATGAGGATGTTGCGCTCAGCAGGGCCAGGAGCGGGTTCGTCGAGCGCGTGGGCAAGCCGGCAACCTTCGTACGTCCCTCCCTCGCCCCTTGCTCTTCTACGTGCAGAGCTCACCGCCTCCATCCTCGCTCCCTCCCCGACCCTCATCTCGCCCTCGCCCTCCCCTCCGCCCACACACCGCCGCTCCACGGAATGTAGCACAAGTCCTCGACGGCCAACTTCAAGAGCTCGCGCCGCAAGCTGAACGACCTTGCGCGGCTCGTCGCGGGACGGACGGCGGACGAGGCGATCCTGCAGTTGCAGGTGCGTTCGGGCGCTCTTCTCTCTAGCGGCATAGGGATGCGCAGAGTCGCTGGTTGCGCGCACACGGACGCTGTGTGGGCGGAGCGGCCTCCCTCTCCCGTACTGCGCACGCCCCGTCTTCCAGTCGCACCTCTCGCGACCCCGCTGACCCCCTCCCTCCCGCGCGTCCTCCCACCCGCAGGCCTCGCAGAAGAAGCAGGCACCACGGCTGCTGTCGATGCTGGCGCTCGCGCGCGACCACGCGATGGCCAAGGGCCTGCGGCGGGAGGAGCTCGTCGTCGGTGCGTCCCTCCTGCTCCTCCCTTGCGCCGGCGCTCGCGCGCTTTCGAGCGGGCGCTGCCGGCTGCGCGAATAGTCCGGACGCAGCTGACATGCGCTCGGTTCCGCAGCGCAATCGTGGGTGACCAAGGGCCCGGCGCTGCAGCGCCTCGACATCAAAGGCCGCGGCCGGTTCGGCGTCAAGCACCACCAGTCGTCGAAGCTGCACGTGCTCCTCGCCGAGGGCCAGACGGACGAGGAGCGCCGCCGCGACCGCAAGCGCGACCAGTGGAGGCGCAGTATCCGCGGCTTGACCGAGGGCGACGGGGTGGGTGTTGGGAAGGGCGCGAGGCCGATCATCAATGCGGGTATCGGCGGGTGGAGGTGGTAGAGCGCGCTGTGGAGAGGAGTGTATGTAACGGCTTTCTCTCGTTGATACCTGAGGTGTCGTCCCTCACATGGTCTCTCTGAGGGAAGCGAGCCTCGAGTATCCGACGACTTTCGCCTACAACGCTTTCGCCGTGCGGACGGGCTGCTTCTGCTCTCCAGTACTCACGAGAGAACGAAACGCAATCACATGGGACAGAAGGCCGACCTGCGCCGCACGTTGCACCCGTCCTCCTGCCGCTCCGCCTTCGCTCGCACAAGCTACACAACCGCGCCGCCTCGACCGAGAGGGAGGGCTCGACAGCGCTTTAGTTGCACTTCTTGACGAGGGCGTTGATTAACTGCTCGCGCTTGCCCGACTCCCCGCCCTCTGCGTGCTTGGTGGTCAGCGAGGAGGAGGGAGAGGGAGGCGGAAGAGACGAGGGGGGGCGCACCGATCCACTGCGGGGCCTTGCGCGTGCGGAAGCCGCCGTTCGGGTTCGACAGCTTGAAAGGTCACAGGAAGCTGTAGCGTGAAGGGAGGAGGGAATCGTCAGAAAAGGGCCCGGGAACGCGTCCGGGTCGAGGAGACGGATCCGTACTTCGACCTGCCCGCGCGTGACAGCCGCTTGCTCGGCCTCCATCTTGAGCTGTAGAGGCCTGGGTTGGTCCCTTGTCAGGACTCGCCAGCTAGAGGAGCTGCGATGCGGGACCTCGCAGGCGCAACAGGGACCGAGGTGGAGCATGCGAGGATGAGCAACGGAGCCTTCGGCCGTATGATCACTGTGCAGTGAGCACTGGGAGGCGGATGTGTGATGACCAGCAGTGCCGCACACCCGTAGCGCCTTGTCTGGTCGCGGTGTCCCAACCCGCGAGCAGCGATCCTCGCGCAACAGCAGGGTTGACGAAAGCAGCTGGACAGGTAAGGCAAGATAGATCGACGTGACAGCGTCAGCAAGAGTGCTGATAGCCAGCGGTAGACCCGCAGAGGGGCTGTGTGAGTAGCGAGCAGGTCGAGGTGGATGAGGCGGGAGGCGAAGGTGAAGGGTGCGGTCGCCGCCAGAGAAGCGGGAATCGCGGTGGGAGGTCAGCGAGAGTGCAGCTGAACGCTCCGATGGGCGGTAAGGAGACTGGAGAGGGGAAGGGAGGGGATGCGGGTGCGGCGGGAAAACGGCGGGGGCGCGCGCGGCGGGCGACGAGGCGGAGCTCGCTTCGGTTGGCCTCCGTCTCTGCTCGCCAAGGCCACTCCCCGACAATGTCTGCGTCAGTCTGCGTCCCTGCACTGCTCCCACGCCACGCACACCCCTCCGCACCCACCACCCACAACTCGAGCGACCTGCAGCGACGCCTCGGCCGCCCCGCGAGCTCAGGCTTTTGCGCCAGCCCGCACCGCACCCGCCACAGCGCCCGGCCTGCGCATAGTGCCGCACGAGCACGCCCTGGACCGCACCACGAACCAGCAGCGCTGACCTGCGTCTGCCCCTTGCGCCGCCACCGCCCGCTCGCAGCTCGACCCCCCTTGTCCCGGAGACGCTCCTCAAGGTCCGTCCCTCCCGCTGTCCCCTCGCACCGCGGGGCGTGCCCTGCATCCTCACTCGTGCGAAAACACCTCGGGCGTGCCATGCTGACCCTGCGCTTGCCCCCCTTTGCCGCGAGCAGAAGCGCAAGTCGACTGAGAAGTCGCGCGAGGAGAAGAGGGCTACCGCCCTCGAGGCCCGCAAGGTGCGTTGCTGCCCTCTTGCAGAGTGTACTTTCGAGGACGCACGGGCACGAGCACGCACGCCCGACTTCGACACCTCGACTCGACCCCCTCCCCCTCGACCCGCCGCCCCCGCATACCCCGACTGGCCTCGCCAGACACGACGCACGCGCGCGCACATGCACAGCCATGATTATTAACATTATTATACCCAAATTGCTGAGGCGCTCGCTTTAGTCGGCGGGCGTCGATGCGGTCAACCTTGACACATACCATCTTTCGGGAATGAGCTACCCACGCGCGCGCGTGCTCGTCCGTGGCGGCGAACAACTCGACACGGCGTGCTCATGCCCGTGCAACAAGCGGGGGCGGCGACGAAGTGGGGGCGCACGCTGACCCTGCGGCGGTGCCGAAACAGGCTCGCAAGGCCAAGCGCGCGGTCATCTTCAAGCGCGCCGAGCAGTACGTCAACGAGTACAACAAGAAGGAGCGCGAGGAGATCCGCCTGAGGAGGCAGGCCAAGGCCAACGGCGACTTCTACGTCCCGGCCCAGCCCAAGGTCTACTTCGTCATGCGCACCAAGGGGTGCGTTCCGTCCTCTCTCCTTCTCTCTCGCGTCGTGCTCACCCTGTGTGCGCCCGCAGTATCAACAACATTGCCCCGAAGCCCCGCAAGATCCTCCAGCTCCTCCGTCTCCTCCAGATCAACAACGGTGTCTTCGTCAAGGTCACCAAGGCGACGACCGAGATGCTCCTCCGCGTCGAGCCGTACATCACCTACGGCGAGCCGAACCTCAAGACGGTCCGCGAGCTCATCTACAAGCGCGGATACGGCAAGGTCAACAAGCAGCGCCTCCCGCTCTCCTCGAACCAGATCATCGAGGAGTCGCTCGGCCAGTACGGTATCCTTTCCATTGAGGATATTGTACACGAAATTGCGACCGCTGGTCCGCATTTCAAGCAGGTTTCGAAGTACGGATCCGTCTCCTCGACCCGGACGCGTTCCCGGGCCCTTTTCTGACGATTCTCGCCCCCCCCCATCCCCTCCTTTCACCCTGCTCTATTCACGCCACAGCTTCCTGTGGCCCTTCAAGCTCTCGAACCCGAACGGCGGCTTCCGCACGCGCAAGGCCCCGCAGTGGATCGGTGCGTTCCCTTCCTCCTCCTCTACCCTCTCCCCTCTCCTCGCTGACCACTAAGCACGCGCAGAGGGCGGCGAGTCGGGCAAGCGCGAGCAGTTCATCAACGCCCTCGTCAAGAAGTGCAACTAAGCGCTGTCGAGCCCTCCCTCTCGGTCGAGGCGGCGCGGTTGTGTAGCTTTTGCGAGCGAAGGCGGAGCGGCAGGAGGACGGGTGCAACGTGCGGCGCAGGTCGGCCTTCTGTCCTATACGGTGCAGCGTTCCCTCTTGTGAGTGCTTAGTGAGCGAGCAGGCCGTTCAAGCAAGCAAGCGGTCGAGGCGAAAGTGGCGTCAAGCGATGAGTTCACTTCTCGCGACGAGGCGAAGGGGAGACCTCGCCCTCCTCGCTCCTCTTCTTCCACGCTCCAAGCACCAGCATGTTCCGCTCCCTCGTCCGCGCCTTCTCCCGCGCCAAGTCGACCGCCGCGCGCCCCGCCAGCGAGGCCGCCCCCGCCGCCTCATCAGCTCCTCCGCGCGCCGGGGCGCCCTCCGCTCCTCACACGCCGCAGAAGCCCGCAAGCGCAACCGTGCGTCCCTTCCTCGCTGTCTCGCTCTCTCTGCTGACGCCCTCAGCCCACAGGACGCGACCCTCTCCTCCTCCTCCTCCACCGCCCCACCCGCGCAGCAGAAGAAGCCGTCCTCCGCCCCGCGGTCCCCGACCGACCCCGCCGCAGACTACCAGCGCCGGCTCGAGGAGCGCTTTGGCGGCGCAGAGGCGAGCGCACTGGGCACGCTCGTGGATGGCAAGCCCGAGGGGTTGGCCGCGCATGGTGCGTTGCGGAGCTCTCGACTCTTCGCGCAGTGGGAGGCGAGAGGGCCGAGGGAGAGAATGCTGATGAAGGGGTGCGATCGCGCGCAGTCAAGCGGAATATGTTCCGCGTCATCTAGCCGCCGCAGGCTGGCCCGCCGTCGCCTTCGCCTCATCGTGCGTGGCCCTCGCTTTCGCGCTCCTCGTCCGCTCGACGACCTGACACCCTCAGCACACAGCGTTCCGCATGACGGGGCACACCCTCGGCCGCATACAGCCCCGCACGGCTTAGCACGAATCTGTACCCTCCATCCGCCCTCCGCGCCTTCGCGCCTGTAGCCCTTCATCCCCGCCCGCTCTCGCCCGGTCGTTCCTCACGCCACCCACGCATCGCATGTACATATGCATCGCAACGTCGTCGTTTCTGTCCCCGATGTGCCGAAGATTGGGAGGGGGCGAGGACGCCTGTCGTAAGGGAGAGGACACGGGCAGGTGGCGCAACGAGACGCTTCCTCTCGCTCTCGCTCACCGTGCAACGTCAAGGACGACGAAACCAAGCTGTGTCGCGCAGGGGTAGGTCTACGAGCTCCTCTCCCCCGCATCAAGCGCTGCATCCCCTTCCCACTCCCTCCGCCTCGCCTCCCCTCGCCCCCATTCAAGCCTCACCCCGCGCCGCCGCTCCACCGCCTCCTCAGCCGCGCCATCCTCACATCCTCGGTCGCCTTCTTGCGCGCCGCAATCCCTACCATGATCGGCGTCGCGGGGTGCGGCGCGCGGGCGCGCGAGGAGAGCGGTGCGGGCGAGAGCGGAGGAGGAGGGGGAGGAGCGGGTGCACGAGGCGAGGGCGAGAGGCGCGGCGGCGGCGGCGGCGGTTGCGGCTGCGCGCTCCACCCGCCCGCGCCCGGGCCGATAGCGGGGAGCTGCCCCGCCGTCGCGCTGCTCGCGCCCGTCGCGCCCGCCGCCTGCGCGCCGTTGTGCGCGCCCGCCGCGCCCCAGCTCCAGCTACACGTCGGCGCCTCGTCCGCTGCCGCGCGCGAGGCGGCGTCGTGTGCGCTCCAGCCGCGCTGCTCCCGCTCGAGCGGCGGCGTCCTCCCGCCCCTCGACGAGCCCCCGTCCCACCTCCCGCTCCCACCGCCCCTCCGCTCGGGGAACTGCGCCACCCCGAGCTTGACGACCTCGCGGTACGGCCGCCCGTCGGCGCCGACGACGTACCGCCCGAGCTTGCCCTCGCCGCTGAGGTTCGACTTGTACCGCATCTTGTCGCGGTCGTCGAAGTTATCCTGTGCGCACGCGAGGGCGGGTCAGCGAGAGCGCTTGTGAGAAGCGTGAGGAGGAGAGGAGCGCGGGGCGGGAAGCGGGAAGAGCAGGATGCGGACGAAGACAGAGGGAGGGAGGGAGTGAGAAAGCGAAAGCGCACCCAGAACGGCTTCTCCCCGTTCGGGAAGTACCCCCATCGCTTGTCCGGCGGAGTCGGCGGCGGCTCGTACTCTTCGCCCTCGTGCGCGTCGTCCTCCTCCTCCGCGAGCGACGACGGCCCAGCGCGCTGCTCGCTCGCGTGCGAAGCAGGCGCGTACGTTTCGTGCGGGTACTGCGACGACGGCGGGTACAGCGGCGGCGAGTACGGCTTGTCCCGCTCGTTCGTCATCAGTGGAGGCGGCGCGCGGCGGAGGTGCGGCGGCGTGTCATGGCGGGTGGGGTCGTCGAGGAGGGGCGTCGCGGTCGGGTGGCGCTGCGGCGTGGGCTGCGCGACGGCGCCGTGGTTGTACGCCAGCGAGGAGGTGGGCCAGGGGAGGTGGCCGGTCGAGGGAGGGGGCGAGAAGAGGGGCGGCTTGCAGGCACCGCCGCCGGTCGTGCTCGGGCCGCCGCGGGCCGACTGCGCCGTGTGGTAGGTCGACGGGGCGTAGGAGCGGGCGGGAGCGGGAGGAGCCGCCGCGCTCGGCGGGTTGACCTTCTCAAGCGGCCGCTCGACCGCCCGCCCCTTGCCCTTCGCCGCCCTGCGCTGCGCCTGCGCCTGCTCGCGCTCCTCCTGCTCGCACGCGAGGCGCTCGCGGTTGCTCTCGACCTGCTGTGCGCCCGCGGACGCAGGCGCGCGAGTCGTTGTCGCAGACGGGCGGGTCGTCGGCGCGGTCTCCTCGTCGCGCGAGCGCGTCGTCGCACCGAACACGCTCGTCTCGCCGTACCCGCCCATAGTCGTCGAGCGCCCCGTCATCGACTCCTGCCTGGGGCGGTAGGCGGGCAGGGGCCGCCCCTCGAGGTACGCGCGGCGCCTCTGCTCCTCCCACAGCTGCAGGCGCGCCGCCTCGGCCTCCTCCTCGGTGTTGAGCTCCTCTTCGTCGTCGTCGTCCGCGCCGGGCTCCCGCGCGCCGCTCGCCCTCTCCTGCTCCGCCTCGGCCTCCTCGCGCTCGCGCTGCACCTCGAGCGCCCGTAGCGCCGCCACCGCGCGCGCCCGCTCGCGCTCGTTGCTCTCCTCCGAGCTCGACCCGTACGCGCCGAGAGCGTCCCTGCGCGCGCCGAGCGACGGCGCACCGGCCGAGCCGCGCGCGTGCACCGCGACCCACGGCGGGCGCGGCAGCGGCTGCGACAGCGCAGCGGGGAACGCGCCCGGATCGTCGTCCTCGTCCGCGTCGGAAAACTCGCCCGGGTCGTTGAAAGAGGGTGGGTCCTCGCCCTGCCGCGTGTAGCGGCGGCGGCGCTCGAGGTCGACGCCCCAGGGGTCGGCCGCCGCGCGGGGCGCGCGCGCGTGCGCCATGGGCTGCGAGGCGAAGGAGGAAGGTGTGACGAGAGGGAAGTGCTGCGGCGGCGGGTGCGGGAGCGGGGGATGGTGGAGAGGTCGGTGGAGAGGAGCGGAGCGGGAGCAGCGCCGCGGGGCAATGAGGTCGGGTCGCTCATCGCGCTCGTGCGCGGGCGGGACGCGTACGGGACGGCGGGCGCGGCAAGTGAGGACGAGGGAACGACACGCCCGAGCGAGCGACGGGCGGCGAGGGCGGCGGCGTTGGCTGCGGGCGCTCCTGCTGGAGGAAGTGCTGCGGCGGCGGCGGGACGGCGACCTGCCCGAAGACGGGGCCGTGGACCTCGCTCGCGGAGCGGAACTCGGCGAGCTCGTCGCGACGCGCCTTCTCCTTGCGCATCGACTCGAGCAGGAGTGCGAGGCAGACCCAGCGCGCCGTCTTGACGCCATAAGTCCACTCGTCGCCCGTCTCGACGGCGAGCACCCACGCGCTGTACCGCAGGCGGAGGGTCTCGCCATCGAGTTGCGGCTCCGGGTGCCCAGCCGCCGCGCTCGACACTGCGCGCTCGAGCCAGTTGACGAGCGCGGCGAGCTCGCGCGCCATCGCCGCAATGGCGCTCCCGCGCGCCGCCTCGTGCCGCTGCGAGTCGAGCAGGCTCGTCACGGCGAAGAGCTCGACCTCGCTGAGCGTGCGGCCGGCCGAGTTGGGTAGCGAGTGCACGCGAGCGAGGTTCGCCGCAGGCGTAGAAGATAGGGTCGAGGTGGTCCTTGAGCGACGCGGGGAGCTTCTTGACGTTGTCGTGCGTCGTGTCAAAGAGCGAGACGAGGTCGACCTCGAGCGAGATGCGGAGGAAGGCGAACGACGTCGAGGTACTGTCGTCGAGCGCCGGCGGGCCGTGCACCGCAGGCGGCGTCTGCAGCCCGTCGTCTTCGATCTCGCGGTAGAGGTAGCCGAGAGCGCGCTCAGAGGGGTAGTACTGGAATCCGCCTTCGTTCTCGGGCGCTAGGAGGTCGAGGTCCGTCTTGCGGAGGAAGTCGGGGCGGAGCTTCTTGCTCGGCAGGTCGGGCATGCGGTCGAGCGCGACGACGTTGCCCGTCTTCGGAGCGTCGACAGCGAGGCTGCATGCGGAAGAGGAGGTCAGCGAGACCTGGGGCGAAGAGGAAGCGAGTAGCGCACCCGTAGAGGTCTGCAAGCTGCTGACACTTCGGGTCGAAGCCGTGCATCTCGCTCTTGTCCGCGACGATGAGGTGGTTCGTGGCGATTATGCCCGTCGAGTCCGAGGTGAGGTACTTGAGAAGGCAGTCGGCGACGTCGTCGATGGTCGCGGCGCGGTCGAGCTCGAGAGGCGGCTCGCCCTTGTACGGCCGCGGCGTGACGGTGCGCTCGGGGATCAGGTCAGGGAGCGTGATGACCTGGTACGTATCCCCGTCGAGATCTGCGCGACGGAGGGTAAAGGTCAGTGTGCACGTACGCGACGGGGAGAGAAGCAGGACGCACCGCCGCCGCCCATCGTCGACGCGATGGCGCGCTCGCCGACGGCCGGGAGGACGATGCAGTTCTCCAGGCTCGACAGCCTCAGCCCCGCGCGCTGCGGCGGACGGCCGATGGCGCGGAGGACGCGGATGTCGCCGGGGTCGGTGCTCGGGCTGCGCGTGGCGAGGATCCTCCCCTCGAGGTAGACGACCTCGTCGGGCTTCTCCGGGAAGCGGAGGGCGACGAAGACCTCGTCCTGGCGGAGGATGCGGTCCTGGTCGGGCACGCCGACAAGAACGTACGAGTCGGGGAGCGGGATCGACGCCTTGTCCTTGAGGTCGCGCAGCGAGCGGACGCGGATGACCTGCAGCGCGGCGTTGAGGAACGGCTCCTCGCGCAGGATCGAGTCGGGGAAGCCCGGGAGCTCGACGAGCGAGCGGAGGAGACTGCCGGCACACAGGTAAGGGAACGAGACGATGCGAGAGGGGGGAGAAAGCGCACCTCTTGAAGCGCGTCGCTTGGCCGAAGGCAAAGCGGTGGACGGCGTTGTACGCGCCGTTGAGCGTCTGGAGCTCTTGCGGTTGCAGCTCGTCGACGGCCGCCTTCTGGTACTTGAGGAAGACCTCCGTCTCGATGCCGAGGTCGTCCAGCGCCGAGATGAGCGGGCGGTCTGGCGGGCGTGGCGGGATGGTCGATGTAAGCTCGGGTAACGAAGGACGCAGACAAGCGAGGGCGCACTGAGGCGCAAGGGCAATGGGCGCGTCCACGCGTCGGCGACGTTGAGGCAGAAGCTCGAGCCGTCCTCCGTCTCCGCCGAGCCGGCGAACTTGTCTTGCGACGGCCTGATCTGGAGCTGCGAACCCTTGAGCTGGGCGTCGACGACGAGGATTCCCTGCGCACACGTCGAGCATGGTAAGTACACCGACTTGCAGAGGAGAGAAGGCCGGCGACGCACCTTGCTCCCGCCGAGGCGGATCTGGTAGACGGACGGCGGCGGCCCGTCCTGGTCGCGGCGGAAGCCCTTCTCGCGGAGCGTCTGCCACACCTGGTCGCGCAGCCTATCGAGACGTAGCGGGAGAGTCAGCACTTGTACGGAAAGCGAGGGTGCGCGAGTGGAGGGTCGCGTTTAACGCGAAGGGGGAACAGACGTACTCGGTGGACATCAGCCCGGCTCCGTCCGAGTGGTTCGTGACCTCGTTGCCGTCCTTGTCGACCACGAGCAGGTCGTCGCATCGGCTGATCTGGTTGAAGTGGAGGACCTCGGTCGCGTGCGACGAGGTGAATCCCTGGGAGAACCTGCGCGAGCGAGCGAGGTCAGCGCGCTCGTCGCCTTCGCGCCGACACCCACTGCAAAGAAGGAAAGAGAACGCACCTCGAGCCCAGCTTAGCCGGCATGCGCTCGATCTTGGAGAAGTTGCCGAATCTGCGCCGGATCGCCTCGGCGCCGACGACCTCCGCTTTGCCGCCCTTCTCGAGGTTCCACGGCGCGACGAACCAGACGGAACGCTCGCGTAGACCGGACTGCGAGTAGCTGCGAGCATATCGCCGACAGGACACCCTCGTCAGCCGGAAATACGGTGAGAGGAGGGAAAGCAGCGCGACGCACGCGAGGAAGTCGTACGTCCTGCCGCCGAAGTTGAGGCCTTTCTTGAGCGCGCGGCCGACGCTCGCGTCGAGGAGATAGGCGTGCTCGCTCGAGCTGGTCATCGGGCCGAGCGGGCGGTCGTCCTCGTCGCGGAACATGACGCGGAGGAAGTAGTCGCGCTCCTTGTGCGAGTCGACGGCGTCGTAGTACCGCCGGATGACGGCGTTGCTCTGCGAGCGGGAATTGTAGGGGTGTCAGCGAGTCAAGGGGAGGCGTGCGAGGTCGCCCGCGGCGGACCTTCTCAAGCACGCGCCCGCCGACCTTGATCGACCCGCTCGGCGTGACCGTCACCGTGCGGCACCAGAAGTGCTCCGTCCCTTGCCCTTCTCCTCGACCAGCTCGACCTTCTCGCGCGCCTCGACCTCAACGCGCGCCTTCTCGGCCCACTCGGCGAGCGACAGCGGCGCGATGTCGACCTCGGGGCGGAAGAACTGCTCGAGGAGGACGAGCTGCGCGCGGGCGGCGCGGTCCTCGTCGAGGAGCGTGCGCAGCTCGATGAGGATGTCCTCCGCCGCGGTGTCGCCGAGCGCGGCGGTCGCCTCCCACGGCTTGACGTGCTCGTCGATGAGCCGGAGCGCCTCGGACGGCGCGAGCGTCCCGTCTGTGCGGAGCATGCCCTCGATGTGGAACGCGAGCGTTGGCGACAGCGTGCCGAGTGCGGTGTCGAGCCGTTCGAGGAGTATCCTCGTAAAGGCGCGTAAGGGGAGGAGCGCGAGTGCGGGGAGCGGGATGGGCTTGGGGAGGTCGGCGGCGCCAGGCATGCAAGAAGTCGGGAATGAGAACGGTGTGGGCGCGCTGCCGAGAATCGAGCCGTCGCGCGGGAGGCGGAGGACGAGGAGGAAGGTGCGCGAGAGGAACGACGTCTTCTCGGCGTGGCGCGCGTCGAGCGCCGTGACGCGGACCTGCCCGAAGACGCCCTGGCCGTCGGCGCGGGGTCTGTACGCGAAGAAGCGCGGCGTCCACCGCGTCCGGAAGACGACGTAGTACCGCTCGACGTCCGCGCCGCTGCCGCCGGGCGCGTGGGGCGCGCGGACGCAGTAGATCGCGCTGAGCGAGCCCGCCTGGAAGACGATCTTGACCGCCGCAGCGTCGTCGAACCCGAACCCGCTGAGCGCGACGTCTCCGCGCGGCTCGACCTTGTCGCCCTTCCTCTCCCCAAGCTTGACCTCGAGGACGCCCTGCGCGAGCGGGACGGCACGCTCCGACGCAAAGTGGCCGAACTGCCGCTCGTCGAGCGTGCCGAGGTGCAGCGCCTCGACGGGGAAGCCTGGCCAGTTCGGCAGGCGGATCGGCGGCTTGTCCGGCGGGTGGACGTCCGTAGGCAGGAAGGGTTGGTTGAAGGGCGGTTTGGTCACGGGTGAGGTGGGAGCAGGCGGCGGGGCGCGGCGGCCTGGCGTTCGGGGATGAGCGCGGCGCGGCGAAGGAAGGCGGCGGGGGAGGGACGGGGCGCGCGTCGTGAACGCTCGGGGAGGGAGCGTGCGCCTGTCGCGGGATGAGCTTCCACTTGCTGTTGCCTCTCGCCGGCGTCGACTGCGGCTCGGGCCGGCCGTCGCCCTTCCCACTGCCCGCGCCCGTGCTGGGCCATCGGAGGCTGCTGGTCCGGCTGCGCAGGCGGCTGCGGCTGCGGAAGCGGTACGACCGGCTCAAGCGTGGTGATGGGCGTGGCGGCGACGATGGCGGTCCAATTACTCGGCGGGCGCGGGTCGAGGTGCTTGCTCGTGTGCGGCATGAGCGAGGATACGAGGTTGAGTGAGAGGGCGGAGTCGGCTCGCGCGGGTCGGCGCCGCCCCAGGTGAGCTGTGGGAGGTCGTTCGAGCGAGGGCGAGCTGTCTGCGCGGCGTCCGAGTTGCGAGGAGGGTGGAGAGGGGATGTCAACAAGGGGAGCGGACTTGCCGTGGAGGCGGTGAAGCGGCGCGTACCGGGCCGTGCGGGTCTGCGGAAGCGGAGAGCACAGCTGTTCGAGCCACAGAAGCGTGTCAAGCAAGCAGTCCGAGCGGGTTGAAACGGAGGGCGAGTGCGGGAGGAGCGAGAGCCTGATGAGACGAGGTGCGTCCGCGGCGCGCCGTGAACCGGCCGCTTTCGTTCGCTGAGTCGCTTGCAAGAGGGGACGCTATTGCTCTGGAGAAGCGCCCGCAGCCCGTCTGAGGCGCAGGAGACCCTCGGCGCTCGTTCAGCCTCGAGCGGGGCGGGCCTTCCCAAGCGAGGCGGTGTTGTCCACAGCGCCACGAGATCGGAAAACGCCATACGCCGCAGTCCACAGCGGACGAGAAGCGGGCTCGAGCGAGAGGAGGAAGAGGCAGTCGAGAAGCGGCATGCGCAAGCCGAGCGAAGTGAGCCCTCCTCCGCGACGCGCACGAGCCCGAATCCAGCCTCTCCCCCGCCCCACCGCAAGCGCCACCAGGCGCGATAAGAACCGTGAGCGAACGGCTGGCCTTCCACCGCCCACCGGGGCACGCTACAGTCGTACAGCCCTCCGTGTTGCCCCCTCATCCGTCCCTCGCTTCGAGCTCTAAATCGCGTGGGGTCGACGCGCTTAGAACTTGAGGAGGTGCGGGTGCTGGCCGCGGCTGAGCGAGAAGGTCGCCGCGAGGTACTTCGACAGCTGCAGGCATGAGAGGCGCGTTAGTACCCAAGGAGGAGAAGGAGGGGCAGGTGGGGGAGACGCACGTTCGCGGTCTGGCCAACGGCGGCAAGGATGGCCTTGTCGACGCTCTTCTGGTCGGCAGCCTTCTCGGCCGGGAACGTCTTCTTCTCCGCGCCGTCCTTGAAGAACTCGCCCTCCTTGCCCTGGCGCGAGGCCGACTTCTCCTTCGAGAAGTAGGCGTCGTTGAACTTGGCGTCAAGCTGCGGGCGCACGAGCGTCAGTCTGCGTACTTTTGCGACAGGGAGCGCTGCCGAGGTGGGAGAGCGCGCGCACCTGGAACGAGCCGAGGTCGACCTTGGTCGAGGTCGCGATCGCGTACGCCTGGTTCACGCGGCGGAGGGGGACGCCGTTGATCTTGAACGGACCAGTGACGAGGAGGAGACCCGACGGGAGCTGGCCGAGGAAGACAACGCGCTTGCCTGTGGGGAGGGAGAGGGAGGTGGGGCGCATGTCAGGCCCGACTCGCTTATCGAACGAACCGACCACTCCGCCAGGCTCTGAACGCAGCGTAGGGGGCGCAACGCACCGCGGAAGCGACCGGCGAGGAGGATCAGGACGGTGCCCGGGGTGATCGACGCGCGGAGCTTGGTCGGCTTGAGCGACTTGCGCGAAGCCTTGGGCTTGCGGACGTCGTCGGCCGGGTAGTACGCGGTCTCCTCCTTGGCCTCGGCCTTGTCGGCAGCGGGCGCCGCCTTGTGCTCGCGCTTGTAGAGGCCCTTCTTAGAGTAGAGCTTGCTGCGCGAGAGCTTGCCGATGAACGGCGAAACGTCGGTGTTGCGGGCCATTCTGTGTGGCGGGGCGGCGTGCAGAGAAGGCGTGGAAAGGTCGGAAACGCAGCGGCAGAGCGCGCGGGGTGGTGGGTCAAGAGCGAGGTCGGGAGGGTGAGCGTGAGGAGGGGCGGCGAGGCGAGGTTCGGGGCGACAGAGGGGCGTGCGGCGGGTCGCGCAAATTCGGCAGAGGGTCGGCGTAGGGGTGTGTGTGTGTAGGGGAGCAAGGCGGGCGGCACGGTCAGCTCTGCGGGTCCTTGTGGAGAGGGGTGCGCACTGCGGAAGTCCCGCCGCCATCCCGCGCCCTCGTCTCGCCGCCTGCGCTCCTGCCCGAGTGCTCCGTCTGGCGCATGCGTTCGTGCGCATCCCTGCGCCACCAGGGTCCGCACGGATGCGAGGGTGCGGGGTGGGAGCGGGCGCGGGGTCAAACTCGTGGTCGAGCTCGCCGCGCAGAGGTCGCCCCGGCGGCGCACGCCCGGGGCGGCGGTGGTGCGGGAGGGTGCGGAGGTTCGTGCAGCAGAGGAGGGTGAGCCTACGAGCAAGGTAGACGACGGGCGAGGGCGCGGGAGAAGGAGGGAGGGGGCGCGGCCGTCTGCGAGGGGGACTCTGCGGCGGGGAGACGCTCGCGCTCCGGACGCGCGGGCAAACGTCGACGCTCGCGGCTCGCCCTTGTCCTCTGGATCACGCCTCGCTTTTCCCGCCCGTTTGCTAGCTCAGATGGCCGCTCCCCGTTCCAGTCAGTCCCTCCCCCTGCCCCTCCTCCGCGCCCCGCCGCGCCCACCCCGCTCGACCACCCCCTCCCGCGCCCTCACTTTTCGTCCCGCCGCGCACCGCCGCCCTGCCCGCCCCGCCACCCTGCCAGCTCGAGTCACACCGCTGACCTCGTCGTAACGCTCCCACCCGCACCCTCGCACGCCCTCCCGTTCTCCCGCGCGCCCATGTCCACCCGCGTCCGTGCAGACCTCCCCTGGGGCCTCAACAAGGGCCACCCGACCACGGTCATCGCCAAGGTCCCCAAGCCCTCCAACCGCAAGGGCAGGCAGTCGGCCCGCTCGGCTTTCGTCAAGTCGATCGTCCGCGAGGTGCGTCTCCCGCCTCCTCCCCTCGACCTCGACCCCCGTGCAACGAGCTGACCCGCGAGTGAGGGCGCAGGTTGCCGGCTTCGCGCCGTACGAGCGCCGCGTCATGGAGCTGATCCGCAACTCCAAGGTGCGTCCCTCTGCGTCGGTTGTACGCGCAGAGAGCTCGAGCTGACCTCGCCGTGCACCCACAGGACAAGAAGGCCCGCAAGCTCACTAAGAAGCGCGTACGTCTGCGCTCTGCGTCGACCCTGCGACGAAGGATGCGTGCTGGGTAGAGGGAGACGCGCGGAGCACGCGAGCGGGATGTGGAACGGCGAGATGAGGCGTTCGGGAAGGAGGAGCGGAGGCGGATCCAGGCGCGCATTCTCCCGCTCTCTTGCGCCCGTGCTGACGCTCTCCCCGTCACCGCACAGCTCGGAACCCTTCGCCGCGCCAAGCGCAAGGTCGACGAGCTCACCGGTGTCATCGGTGCGCCCCCTCCTCCCCTCGCACCCTGCTGCACGCGGGCTGACCAGGAACGAGCACACAGCCGAGCAGCGCCGCCACGCCGCGTAAACGCCCTCTCCACTGCGCATTCAGTCGGGCGTCTGCGGGGGGTGCGGGGGTGTGTACGATGCATGCAACTACGAGCCTCGCGGGAGTGGTTCGGATCCCCTTCTGGTGCGGCGCATTGGGCGTGGCGAGAGACGTGGCGGCGGAGGGCGGTGGGGGTGGTGATGGTGGTGCGGTTGGCGGGGAGGCGGTGCTGCTGTGCGTGTGGGGCGGGGCGAGGAAGCATGTGAAGCAGAGGAGGCCGGCGTCGAGCAAGCTTCAATTCGACTTGCGCGTCCGGGAGCGGGGCGTGGAAGCGTTGCAGACGCAGGGCGAGGACAAGGACGACCGCGGGAGCTATGCGAGCTCAGGAACGCCTTCGGCGCCAGCGAGTCGGAGGAGGAGGACATGCACAGCTTGTCACCTGGATGCGCTTGCTCGAGCCATACTCGTCGAAAGCGCTACTGAGGACGCATTGCACGATTCCAGCGCGCAATCGAATGGCCGTGAGATGCGTGAGGAGCGAAAGAAGGGACGGCGGGGACAGGGGGCCACAGCTCGAGCGCGCCGCGCGCGTGCGAAGTGCCGTCGACGGCCGCGCGCAGGTCGCCCTTCTCCCCAGTCTCGCACTCATCCCTTCTCTCGCAGCAAAAGTGCGCACCCTCTGCCTGCCTGCAGGACCCTCCAGCTGACCTTCCCTCCCTCGCAGATGGTTAGTCCCCCGCCCGTGTCCCCTGCTCGCCCTCCTCGCGAGGGCAGCGTTTGAGCCCGGATCTCCTCTGCGCTTGCGCATGAGCCCGTTGAGCCTGAGCACCCCTGCCAGCTGCACTCTAGTCCTCGTGACTACGAGCCCGCACCGCGCATGTGCCCTACGGTGTCCGCGATTCCCTCTCGAGGGCCGGAGCGTGGAGTTTTCCCCCAGGCAGGAGGCCTGACCCTCACGGGAGGGCGGGCCTCAATAGAGCTCTTCGTGCCACACTTTTGTGAGGACGAATCTTAATGACCTGCCCCTTGGATCCCCCCCTGCGCCGCTTGCGGTGTAACAGGTGCGCCCCCCTCCTCTCCTCCTCGCTCATCTCGCCGGTGGCTGACCCTCCCTCTCCCCGCGCTGCAGGCCCCGACTCGTAAGGTTGCCAAGGCTCCCGGCGCTGCCAAGTCGTCGAAGACGACCACCCCGCTCTTCGAGTCGCGCCCCAAGTCGTTCGGCATGGGTGCGTCGCGGCGCCCCCGCCTCGATGCCGGGCATGCTGACCCCGCCTCGCTTTCGCCGCCTTGCAGGCCAGTCGGTCCGCCCCCCGACCGACCTCACCCGCTTCGTCAAGTGGCCGGAGTACGTCCGTCTCCAGCGCCAGAAGGTGATCCTCCACCAGCGCCTCAAGACGCCGCCCGCGATCGCCCAGTTCGCGAACGTCCTCGACAAGAACACTGCCACGCAGCTGTTCCGCCTCGCCGAGAAGTACAAGGGCGAGACGAAGCAGGAGAAGAAGGCGCGCCTTGAGGCCAAGGCCGCCGACCTCGCCGCCGGCAAGAAGGACCTCGACGAGGCCAAGAAGCCCTACTTTGTCAAGTCGGGCCTCAACCACGTCGTCTCGCTCGTCGAGAGCAAGAAGGCCAACCTCGTCGTCATCGCCGACGACGTCGACCCCATCGAGCTCGTCGTCTTCCTCCCGGCCCTCTGCAAGAAGATGGGCATCCCCTGTTCGTCTCTCTTCCTCTTTTATGGCGCTCTAGCTGACTCCTTCTGCGTGTGCCAGACGTCATCGTCAAGGGCAAGGCCCGCCTCGGTGCCGTTGTCGGCCGCAAGACCTCGTCGGTCCTCGCGTTCGGCGACGTCCGCTCGGAGGACAAGGCCGAGCTCGCCAAGCTCGTCTCGGCGATCAAGGCCAACTACACCGACAAGTACGCCGAGTCGTCGCGTCACTGGGTGCGCCCTCTCCGTCTCTCTCTCGCTGGCGGTCGACTGATCCCGTTGCTCTCAGGGTGGTGGCCTCCGCGGCAAGAAGTCGATTGCCAAGCTCCAGGCGCGCGCCAAGATGCTCGGCCAGGACCCGTCCAAGGTCTCGCACTACGTGTAGAGACTTCGCCCCGAAAACCGGCCGTTCGCGGGTGTGCAACGTTTGCTGCGATCCACCTCCGTTCTCCCTCGTCTCCTTCCCCGCGGTCTTTTGTGGGACGCTGTTGTAACGCTTTGCGCTGTTGTTCCTTTCTGCTTGGGGCGTTGCGGCTGGATGAGGCGGCTCGAGGCGGGAGAGCGTGCATTGCCGCTTCCCAGCTTGCGAAGGCCAGCCAGCGGCACCCTCCCTCCGTTTCCTCTTCTCTTTCTGCCGTGACGAATTGCCCATCGCTTCGCGCTCGTTGTTCCGCTCCTCGCAGGCGACGAACCTACGGCACGGTGATTCGAGGCGAGCGAGACGCTGTTGCGTCGGTTGCGCGGTTTCGCCAGGAGGCCCGCTCGCTGCTCTCGTTTTCTCGTCTCGAGCGTCAACCCGCTTGCCAAGCTGTGCCACGCAAGTTAACGCGCCGAGCGTGATGGTGCCGCTTGCTGAGGGAGATTGGCGGGCTGCATGGGGGAGGAGGAGGAGGAGGAGGAGGACGGAGGAGAAACGGCGAGCTGGGAGAACGAGCGAGATTCGCAGATCTTTTGCCACACTGTCGAGGCAGAGACGCACCGGTGGGACCGGGAGCGGGAGAGGGAACCTTGCACGAGGGGGTTGCGCATTTGCCGCCCAAGGACGCAGTGACATGCGCATCTTTCGCCCACTTCGCCCGCAATGCTGCACCACGAGAGCGACCCCATGATTACCTTCGCGGCATGGTAGACTAGGAACTCAGCAAGTCTGGAAGCCAGCTCAAGCAGCGAACCTAGGGAGACTCGCGCGAGGGTGCCCACGCTAGGGTACTGTGCTGCCTCCCGAGACGCGCCCATCGTCCGACGGCTGTTCTTGCGGTGCATTGCTCCCTCACACTGCAGGCGAGAGAGCGGGGAATGCACCGAAAGCAACGCGTGGGAGAAGGGGTTGCCGCCTGTCGACCGGCCTTCCTAAGTTGACGAGAGTGGGGAGACGCGAGCGCAATAGACAGCGCTTCGATATGTCGGTGCGCGAAGCTTCTGCCGTGCCTGGACGGAGTCGCCCATACTGGCCCGGTCCAAGCAGGCCGCCGGGTGCAGACGAAGCGGCTTGAGCAGCATGGCCACCCGCGGTGTCCCCCAGTTGTCGACATCGTGCCCACCGGCATTGTGCTCCCTCCAGCTTGTGCGAGTTCGGTTTCCCTCCTTGTTGAGTAAGTTGTGGGTTTCATGCTGTGAAGCCTCTCACCGAGAACGACGGGGCGCGCGGCACTATATGTGTACCGACGCCCTCGTTCGTTCCGACGCGCCCGCCGTCTCCGCCCGAGCCAAGAGGGATCGCGGTGGCCTTGGTGGTACACTAGTCGTATGCGGGAACGACACGGCAGAAATGGAGATGGAGGTCTGCGAAAGACCTCCGGCGACTCTCCCGCAGCCGACTCACAAGCAACCCCCGCCAACCAAGCGCTTGACTGATGCGCACACGACAAACCGCGAGCGGGAAAGCGATGGAGAGCTGCGGCGGTTGATCTCCGCAACAAGGACGCGCACACGCGAACGCACGCGACGCGCTCCCTCGCCTCAGGGCACCACGTCCGAGGACCCTTGCCTGCCATGAAGCGGAACAACGAGCGCCAAGCGTTGAGAAGCTCCTCATGCCAGAAAGAGAAGAGGAGACGGAGGAAGGGTGCCGCCGGCTGGCCTTCGCAAGCTGGGAAGCGGCACTGCCAAGGCACTGCACGCTCTCCCGCCTCGAGCCACCTCGTCCAGCCGCGACGCCACAAGCAGAAAGGGAACAACTGCGCAAAGCGTTACAACAGCGTCCCACGAAAGACCGCGGGGAAGGAGACGAGGGAGAAGGGAGGTGGATCGCAGCAAACGTTGCACACCCGCGAACGGCCGGTTTTCGGGGCGAAGTCTCTACACGTAGTGCGAGACCTTGGACGGGTCCTGGCCGAGCATCTTGGCGCGCGCCTGGAGCTTGGCGATCGACTTCTTGCCGCGGAGGCCACCACCCTGTAACGAAGCGGGTCAGTCGACTGCTCACCCGAGAAGGAGAGAGAGAAAGCGCACCCAGTGACGCGACGACTCGGCGTACTTGTCGGTGTAGTTGGCCTTGATCGCCGAGACGAGCTTGGCGAGCTCGGCCTTGTCCTCCGAGCGGACGTCGCCGAACGCGAGGACCGACGAGGTCTTGCGGCCTGGTTGCGCCTCTCCCGCCGCCCCTTCCGTCCTGCCCCTCCACACCCGGCGCGCAACTGAGAGACCACGTCGGCGTTACAACATCCGGGAACAGCAATACGTACAGACAGCGACCTGAGTGACGGCGACGCGGAGAGTGGGAGGAGAGGGATGCGGAGGCGAAGACGGCTAGGAGGGGTACTTGTTCGGGTCGAGGCGGTACGTCGTCACGCCCTGCGCGCACCACAGCATCAGCACCTGCTCGAGAGAACAGGCGAGCGCGAAAGACGCACCTTGCTCAGCTGCTTGATCGCGACCTTTGCGCGGACGAGCGCGAGCAGGCACTCGTTGATGCGCACCTGCGGGACGCTCGTCGACCCGCCTGTCGCGAGCGCGGCGGTGAGGTCCGCCACTGTGCGCGGGGGGAGGCGGGCGTCAAATTCGCTTGCCCAGGATGGGAGGCAGGAGGGAGAGAGGGGACGCACTGACGACGCCCTGCGGCCGCTCGCGCAGCGCCCAGAGCACCTTCTCGCACTCGACGCGGCGGTTCTCGCGCAGGCTGATCGGGAGGAGGGGCATGATTGGGTCCGCGAACGCCTGCGCCGTCTCTGCGCGTCAGTTGCGCTCACTCCGAGAGAGGCGGGGAAAGGGAACGCACCGCCATCTCCTCCTTCCGCCGCTTGCTCACGGCGCCGACCTTCCCTCCCCTTCCTCCCGCCGCGCCCCCGCCCCGCCCGCGCGCGATCCCGCTCCCCCTCCCCCGTCCTCGCGCAGCAGAGGGCGCGTCGTACCCCCCCTGATGGCCCCCCGTGAAGCTCTCGTCGTCGTTGGTGACGAACGTCGCGTCGCTCTGCGCGAGCGTGTGCGGGCTCCGCGGCGGGGACGAGAGCGAGTCGTCCCCTGCGTGATGCCCGTGCGAGTGCGTGGCCTGCTGTTGCTGGAAAGCGAGCGCGGCGGCTTCGGACGCGAGCTGCGCGCGCTCGGCGGCGAGGTCAAAGTTGAGTCTGGTGGGTGCCTGTGGGGAGGGGAGGGTGTCAGCGGATGTATAGCAACCTCTCAACGCAGGAGGCGCGACTGGGGACAAGCCGCCTCGCATGCGGGAGCGCGCCCGCGACGCACCTCGAGGAAGTCGACCGTGTAGCCGTTCGCCCTGAGCCCGAGCAGCCAGCCTGCGAAGGCGTCGTTGACGCCCTCGAGGCGCTGATGGACCTTGTCGAGGTCGTCAAAGTTGGCGGTGAGGTCGCTGACTGCGTTTGCGAGGTCGGTGAACTCGAGCGAGAGGTGCGCCAGAGGGTGCTCGGTCGACGAGGGGGCGCGCGACGCGCTGTACGAGAGCGAGTGCGCGCGGAGCGAGGTCGACGAGAGTCGCCGGAGCGGGGTCGTCGGCCGCGAGGAGCGCGAGAGCGACGACGCGCGCGAGCGGGAGGTCATCCGTGACGAGTGCAGGGCTCCACAGTGGGCGCTTCCCGAGCAGAGCGGGAGTGAGGCGGGCAGGAGAGACGCGCGGCGACGCGGACGAGGTTGGGCGATGAGACGGGATCAGCCAAGATCAGCGACCGCAGCGCGCGAGAGGGTGCTTCCAAGGTGTATGTACTGGCAGAGGTACAGCGGTGCAGATCCGCACCCGCCAGCCTCGCCAGAGAGCCGAGGGCTCGAGGTGCTCAGGGGTGCACTGCCTCCTCTTCCCGCCGACCTCGCTCCTCTCCCACGCCCGCTCCCGCCCTCTTGCTGGGAGCGCGCTTGCAGAGGCTAGTCCTACACAGTCCAAGCTACTGCCGTCATGAGTGGCTACGACCCGTACGCGCACAACACCTACGCGGTCCCGCCGCAGCAACCCAGGCGCACCCCGGACCCGCTCAGCGCCCACCAGCACCATGGCCAGCAGCAACACCAGCAGGACCCCTTCCAGAACCCGCAGGACTACGCCCAGTACCCGCAGCACGCGTACGCCCCGCCGACCGACCCCTTCGCAACGCCCGCGTACCACCCGCACGAGCCTCAGTGGGCCGACCCCGCGACCCAGGGCCACCAGGGCTACGGCGGCGGCGCTTACCAGCCCCAGCAGGACCTCGGCGACGTCTATCCGCCATACCAGCACCCGGGCACAAGCAACCCCTCGCTCCTCGCGCCGTCGCAGTACCCGCTCCCGCCCCACGGAGGCGCCGCCGCGCACGACCCGACCGACGACGAGCCCGACTCGGCGCCCCTCCTTCACGGCCACGGCCACGCGCATAATCGCTGGAGCACGACCGGCGGCGCCCCCGGCCAGGCGGACCCGACCCTCATCCTCCCGGGTTCGACGCGAGCGCGGGTGCCGCGCCCGGAGGGCCCGCCGACGCGGGCTACGGCCTCGGTGCGTACCCGCCGTATGGTGCAGGCGGGTTCGGCGGCGACGACGACGACCAGAGCATCGTAAGGTACGGGCGGATCCCGCAGCGCCAGCCGAGGCGGTACAAGACGGTCAAGCGTGCGTCGCGCGCTCCTCCTCCTCTTCCGCATCGTGCCACTGTGAGCGCACGAGTGCTGATGTGGTCGGAGATGCGCACGCACAGGCGTCCAGCTCACGCAGGGCAACCTCGTCCTCGACTGCCAGGTCCCGCCCAAGCTCCTCGAGCGCTGCCCGCGCAAGGACTCGCGCGAGTTCACCCACATGCGCTACACCGCCGCGACGTGCGACGTGCGTCCGCCTTCTCTTGCGTCCGCCTTCTCCCATGGAGCTCTCGCCTCTTCGGCTCTTGTCCTGGCGCAGTGCTGATGCTCGAGGCGGGTCGTGTCGCATAGCCGGACGCCTTCCTCAACGAGAAGTACGCCCTCCGCCAGATCCTGTACGAGACGCCGCGCCGCACCGAGCTCTTCGTCGTCCTGACCATGTACAACGTGCGTCCCGCGCGATCTTCCGCCTTCTCTCCCTCGCCGCTCACTCCGGGCACGAGCTGATGCTGGACGGTGCGCGCGTACAGGAGGACGAGACGCTCTTCTGCCGGACGATGCACGGCGTGATGAGTGCGTCCAGCCTTCTCGCTTTCCCCGTCATCGCGCTCGAGCGCGACAGAGGGTTCGTCCTGACCAGATCTTGCGACACGCAGAGAACATCCAGCACCTGTGCTCGAGGAAGAAGAGCCGGACGTGGGGCGAAAACGGCTGGCAGAAGGGTCCGTTCTTCTTTCCCCCTCCTAGCCTCTCCTCCCCCGCCGTCTTGTTCTCGCCGCCGTCGCTCCTGCACTCTTCGCTCTTCCTCCCTCACTACGCTGCTACCTCGCGCATCCTCCTGTACCCGATCCTGACCCTCCCCCTCCGCGCCGCGCGCACACAGTCGTCGTCTGCATCGTCTCGGACGGCCGCGCCAAGATCAACGCCCGGACGCTCTCGGTCCTCGCCGCGATGGGCGTCTACCAGGACGGCGTCGCCAAGAACGTTGTCGCCGGCAAGCCCGTCACGGCGCACATCTACGAGTACACGACGCAGCGTGAGTCGCGGCTGCATGGGTGGGCGCGGGCGGACGCTCGCTAGCGCCCTTTGTCTGCTGCCACGGCTCAGGTGTATAGTTTGCTGACGAGCCGTGACTTGGCGCGCAGTGTCGATCGACCCGAACATGAAGGTCAAGTCGGCCGAGCGCGGCCTCGTCCCGGTGCAGAGTGCGTTCGCCCTCTTCTTGTCACGAGCCCCAGGTCGCCCTCTTTCGTGACCGGCTCGCGGGCCTGCCGCGCACGGTGACTGACCGATGGACTTGTTCGACGGTGCGCGCGCGCACAGTCGTTTTCTGCCTGAAGGTACGTGTCTTCGCCCGTCCATCATCGTGCCCGTTGCACGCCGTGCGGTACCGGCTGCGATATTGACCGACGTGCTGATGACGTTTCGCCCCGCTTGCAGGAGAAGAAGTCCGTCCCCGCCGCCTTCCTCATCTCTCCCCTCCCGCACTAACAGTCCCGACCCGGCGCACGCAGCGCCAAGAAGATCAACTCGCACCGCTGGTTCTTCAACGCGTTTGGCCCGATCCTCTCGCCCAACATCTGCGTCCTGATCGACGTCGGGACGCAGCCGCGCGACACGAGCTTGTACAAGCTCTGGAAGAGCTTTGACGTGCGTCCTCGCTCTCACCCCTTTGTTCGACTGTGTGGGTGGGGCTGATGAGGAGGAGAGTGGGCAGCTCAACTCGAACGTCGGCGGCGCGTGCGGCGAGATCGTCGCGCTTAAGGGCAAGTACCACTTTGTCAACCTGTGCGTGCACTTTCCTCCCCTTTCCTCGTGTTTGCGTGCTGATAGGGCGGTCCGCGCAGCCTCAACCCGATCGTCGCCGCGCAGAACTTCGAGTACAAGATGTCGAGTGAGTCGACCCTTGTCCGCTCGCCCTCCGCCTCCGCTGCTCGGCACGAAGGACGGAGATTGACGATGTTCTTCGCAACGCGCGCAGACATCCTCGACAAGCCGCTCGAGTCCATCTTCGGGTACATCACCGTCCTCCCTGGCGCGTTCTCGGCGTGTACGTCCTGCTTTCTCCCTCCTCCCTCGTCTCCCCCTTCTCCCGCTCACTACCTTCGACGGGGACGGCACTGACCGCGCGACCGCGCGCCTTGCAGACCGCTACATCGCGCTGCAGAACAACGCGCAGGGCGAGGGCCCGCTCAAGGAGTATTTCAAGGGCGAGACGCTGCATCACTCGGTGGACGCGTACGTGCTTTCCCCCTCCTCCTTCACCTGGTCGAGTGCTGACGCCTCGTGCGGGGCGCAGGGACCTCTGGTGCGTCTACCCACCCGCCGTGCGGTTTCTCGCCTCTGACGAGCGAGACTGCCGCTGCCCGTGAACGCCGAGGACTGACGCTCGCATCTGCCACACAGGACCAAGAATATGTACCTCGCCGTGCGTCTCGCGGCTCTCCCGCCATTCTCCGCTCGATCTGACGCATCGTCCACCTTGCGCAGGAGGACCGCATCCTCTGCTGGGAGCTCGTCTCGAAGCGCGGGTCCGCCTGGATCCTGCACTACCAGCGGAGCGCCTCGGCTGAGACCGTGCGTCCCCGCTCCACTGCTCGCGGTGCGGGGCTGACAAGAAGGCACGCGCGCAGGACGTCCCCGACACGCTGCACGACCTGATCGCGCAGCGCCGCCGCTGGCTCAACGGCTCGTTCTTTGCCGGCTTACACGCGTCGTACCACTTCGGGTACCTTTACCGGTGCGCAGGGCTCTCCTTCGCTTGTTCGGGAGGTGAGGCTGACGAGGCGAGAGAAGGTCGGACCACTCGTTCATCCGCAAGCTCTGGCTCCACGTCGAGCTCTTCTACCAGACGTTCACGACCATGTGCATGCTCCCCTTCATCTGCGAGCTCTCCGTCGCTTACGTGCTCGTCCCCGCGCAGCTTCGCCTGGTTCGCCCTCGGTGCGCCTTCCTTCCCTTTCCGCCCGTCGCCCTTGGCTGACACCCGTATGGCGTGCAGGGAACTGGTACATCATCATGTACATCCTCACGACGGCGATGGAAGACCCGAGCTTTGGGCTGAACGGGATTCAGTGCGTCCCGCCTCTCCCTCCGGCTCGAAGTCGTCGGGAATCGGAGGCTGATGGAGCGCGTGAGCAGGTACTTCAACATTTGCGTACGGTATTACTACATCGCGCTGCTCCGTGAGTCGCACCTCGCTCGCCGCCGACGCGCAGTCGCTTCTCTCAGCGTCCCCTCCCCTCATACCGATCTCGCACCAATGCGCCGGCACCTCCGTCGGATTGTACTGACGCACGACTCGCGCGCGCAGTCTGCTGCTTCATCCTCGCGCTCGGCAACCGCCCGCAAGGCGCCAAGGGCTTCTACCTCGTCATCGCCATCTCGTTCGCCCTCATCATGGTCTACATGCTCGTGCGTCCCTCCCCTCGCCCCCCTGCAGGACGATACTGATGCGGAGAGTCAGATCGCGGCGGGTGTGATCACGTACTACGGCGTCAAGAACGCCAAGGACGCGATTGAGGCGGAGGGAGGGAGCTTCACCGCGAGCGACATCTTCACGAACGCGACATTCCGGTGCGTTGTCTCTCTCCCGCGCTTCATTGATCCTGGGCGGGAGCGCTCAAAGCGCCGATCTTGCGGCTTGGAAATAAGCGCGAGGCTGACCCTGCTTCCCCTTCCCGCTCCTCGCACGCAGCAATATCGTCATCTCGCTCCTCTCAACCTACGCGCTCTACCTCATCTCGTCGCTCATCTTCTTCGACGTGCGCTGCGCCCCTTCACCGCGAAAATTCCGGGGAGAAACGCTGACTTGCGCCCGCCCGCCTCGCAGCCCGCCCACATGTTCACCTCGTTCCTGCAATACCTTCTCCTCTCGCCGGCCTTTACCAACATCCTCAACGTGTGCGTACTCTCCTCTTCGCGTTTGGCCGCTCTCGGGTTGGAGGAGGGCGCGTGAGGATTGTCGAACGGCCGCCGCGCCCCTCCTCTCGCCCTGGGCGGCCCCAAATTGCCCTTTCACGCCCTGGAGATGGCTGCTGACGCCCCGGACGTCCCGATAGCTACGCGTTCGCGAACGTTAACGACGTAACGTGGGGCAATCGTCGAGGAGAAGGTGTCGAACGACCTGGGCGCCGCGCCCGTGAAAGGCGATGCAGCGGACGTTGTCGTGCCCACGGATGAGAAGGACATCAACGCCGCGTACGACGACGCGCTCCATGTGCTGGCGACCCCTCCGCCGAAGGAGGTCATCAAGGTGAACGTCGAGGAGAGGATGACGGACTCGTACCGCGCGATCAGGACGAACGTGCGTTGGCACTTCCTTCCTGTTTCCGCTCCTCCCTCGCGGCCCTCCCGCTACGACGTTCCACCCAGCTCAGCGACCCCCTAACCACGCCTCATCTCCCGCCGCTTTCGCTCCGCTAACCCCGAGTACGCTCGCAGGTCGTCCTCGCGTGGACGCTTTCGAACGGCGGGCTCGTCGCCGCGATCCTCTCGACGAGTGCGGGCAACGCCACGCCGCAGAACGTCTACATGGCCTTCCTGCTATACTCCGTGGCGGGTGCGTCCGCTTCGCCCTCCCCTCGCTTCCTCAGTGTCTGACCAAATACGCCCGCAGTCCTCGCGGCGGTACGCTTCCTCGGCAGCACGGCGTACAGCGTCATGTGGCTCTTCCAGGTGCGCTCTCTCCCACTCCCCGTCGGCGGTTGGAGCTGACCCGCCCTCGCCCTCAGAACTAGTTCCTCTCCCCGATCCCTATCGATACAGACCCTCTCCTTCGTTCGACCTCGTTTGTACACCACAGTAATGCACCACGGTCAGCCCTTGTGCGCGAGACTGCGGCGCGCTGAGCAGCTCTTCCCCTCTCACCCTCCCCGCCGATGGTCGTCTTACCTGGCTTGCTCGTCGGCCTCACGAACACGCTGCCACCCATGCACCTCTTTCGAAACCCCTTGAATGCCGTCCTCGAGGCGATTGCGACCGTCTCTGGATCGTTCGGCTCTCCCGCACCTCCACCACCGGCCGCCTCTCACCTCGAAGATGCTCGCGCTCTCCACACGCGTTCATACCCAGTCTATCCCCTTGCGGGAATGCATGCGTGCTATAGCAATATTCAAGGCGTAGTGCCCGTGGGCGCGAGCGCGATGGCAAACTACTTCCTCCTGCGCCGCCTGCTCGGGGTCAAGTCGGACGACAAGAAGCAGACCAAGGTGCAGAAGCTCGCCAAGAACGAGATCCTCATGGTCAACATGTGCGTGGAGCCATATTAACCACGAAAGGGCAGGACATCTCGCTGATCTCTCGCCTGTCTCGACTTGCTCCCCTCTCGCCTCACCCGACCCCCTTCCCTCGACCCGGACCGCCCCGACCACTGTTCGTTCGCACTCGCGCGCAGTGGCTCGACCTCGGAGGGCGGTCGCGTCGTCTCGGTCAAGGCGGATCTCGCCAAGTGCGTTCCCCTTCCCTTCCCCCTCCTCTCTCTCGAGGAGGAGCGTGTCGCTGACTGTCCTCTTGCCCCCGCCTCTCGCCTCCCTCTCCACCCTCGTCTGCGCGCGCACAGGATCCTGCTCAACACGCCCGCAGCGACGGAGCTTGGCGAGAAGGTCGCCCTCTCGCGGCGCATCGACAAGCACTGGCGCCTCATCGGTGCGTCCCCCTTCCCTCCCTTCTCGAGCTCCTCCTTTACGAGTACTCACCACCGTCACGTGCAGGCTGGGTCTCCGTCCGCCGCGGTGCCGAGTACGACCTCGGCGAGAACTGAGGGCGCTCAGCACCCGCTACCCCGCCGAGGTCGTTCACCGCGTTTCCCCTCTCGCGCCCCAGTCACCCTCGTTCGTCTCGCGCGTGCTTGTGATAGTCACCACGCATAGCTGTACCACCCCTCCAACACCGGTGCGGCGTTGAGTGAACGGAGGAGGGAAGAGAGGGAGGATGGGATGGCCTTCCCAAGTCCGGTGCGCTATGCTCCCTTACTCGCTCAAACTCGTGTCGCGTTCACTCCTGCTTCAAGACGCTTCGACGGGTATCTGCACTGCTTTGCTCGCTGCAATTGTCTATCGGAATGAGGGCATCTCGCCGCTTACCCACACCTAGCCTCCCGCAGCCGGCGCACATGTTCACCTCGTTCCTGCAGTACCTTCTCCTCTCGCCGGCCTTTACCAACATCCTCAACGTGTGCGTGCTCTCTCTGCGCGTTTGGCCGCTCGCGAGGTCGTGGGAGGAGCGTGAGGACCGTCGGACGGCCCGCGCGCCCCTCCTCGACCCCGGGGCGGCCCCAAATCGACCTTTCGCGCCCTGGAGATGCCCGCTGACGTTCCGGGCGTCCCCACAGCTACGCGTTGTGTAACTTCCACGATTTAACGTGGGGCAATCGTCCTGAGGAGAAGGTGTCGAACGACCTCGGCGCGGCGCCCGTGAAAGGCGACGTAGCGGACGTTGTCGTGCGGACCGACGAGAAGGACATCAAGGCCGCGTACCACGACGCCCTCCACGTGCTCGCGACACCCCCGCCGAAGGAGGTTGTCAAGGTCGACGTTGAGAGAGACGTCAACGCATCCTCAACCCACACGGCTTTCCTTGGGTTCTGAGCTGACTCCCGCTCAGTCCCAAGCGCTGTGCGACACGGCGCGTCGACTCCTCCCAAGTACGCCCTCGGGCTGTCTTCCAGCCGGCGCCTTGCGATGCCCTTCTCCTCGCGCCTCCAGCCTCTTTCGCATTCCTCGCCCGCCCCGCCCCGCCACCTCAACACGCTCCCTCCTCATAGCATACCTCCCTCTCCGCATACTCCGTTGCTGTACCCCGTCGCAACTCGCGCATCCTGCACGACGCTGTCTCGAGCTCGTGAGGAGGACTCGACGGAGAGGGCGGAAGCTTCCTCTCAAGCACCCGAGCAGGATTCTCGCTTCGCGTGAGCACGCAGAGGTGCCGAAGAAGGCGACCAGCGTCAGATTTCCTCGAGACAGCGTGCGATTGCGTCCCCGCTGCACCGCCCCTCTGCCGGCTCTGCCGTTCGTCCTCCTCGGCGCACTCGCTTCTCGCTGCCTACCCGCGCTGGGTCTGCGACTGCGTGATAGTCACTCAGAAGGCCTCTTCGGCGTGCTTGAGCCGTCCACGAGCCGCACGACGCGCTCGCTCCCCCTCCCTGTCCTCATCAGCTCATCGTCGCCCTCGTCCCTTCTGCTCGCCTGAACCGTGCGTTGAGCTTCGCGGAATACGTCAAGGCATCCAGCAGATATGCACACCGCCCTCTGCCCTCCCCGCCAGCTCCGCCGCCTTCTCCCGTCCTCTTTCGCTCGTCGCGCAACGCGTCCTCCCGTCGCCTCTTTCCCCTCACCGAGCGGCACGCTCAGCCTCTCCAGCCACCAGAGCTCCCAGCCGCTCTCCCGCGCGCTCTGCAGCTCCGCACCGCTCGCGGCACGTGCCGTCGACTGCTCCCTCGTCTCCCCCTCGCGCGCCTCGGACGGCCACCTCGAGGGCCTCCCGCTCCTCCAGCGCAAGGCCGACAGCGGCAAGGTCATCGTGTTCGATTCGCTCGCACGCGTCTGCGCTGCGCTCCAAATGGACGTGCCCAAGGTCTTCCCCAAGATCGAGGACGAGCGGCTGAGGGACCTCGTCGTGGGCAAGCCGAACAAGCGGATCAACCCCGTCTTCCGCAAGGCCTATCACCTTGACGTGCTCGAGTTCCTCGGCGACCGCATCTGGAACACGGTGACGGTGCAGACGCTCCTGATCCTCGCGCCGAGACCGTCGAAGGAGGGCGGCAAGACGCTCGTGCTGGGGTCTCTCGGGTCGGAGTGAGTAGGCCCTCTCTGCAGTCACGCAGTAACTGATGATCTGCCAACCTGCAGCATCAGCTGGCTAGTCAGCAATGACCACGGAGCTGAGCTCGCTAAGGAGTTCAACGTCGTGCATTGGTCTGGTTCGCCTTGCACGGCGAAGTCGAAGGTCTCGCTCACGAGCATGGGCGACGCGTGGGAGGCGCACGTCGGTGCTCTTTTCCTCGCGAATGGGCGGCAGGCGGTCCTCGACTTCCTCGTCCCGCTCGTCAAGCGCGAGTTCTACAAGCGTCACCCGCAGCTCTTGCGGCTCAAGACGAGTTCCAGCGCCCGTACGTCCCCTTCTCTCGTTCTTCAGGGTGACTCACACTCATACACTAGACGCAGAGCCCTCCGCTCCCGCCAAGATGAAGCAAACCGCTGTCTCCACGTCGAGCGAGGTCGCCGCTGCTGCGAAGCGCCCGAAACAGCCTTCGCTCCCGCCCTCCAAGCCGCCTTCGAAGTCGACCGCGCGCGCCACTGTCGACCCGTGGTTCCTACCATGGCGCGAGGCGTTATCTCAGCTCGGCGAAGGGGTCGAGACGGCACCTGCTGGCAAAGCGACCACCTGCATGCCGAATGGGCAGGTCGTGGGCTGGAGGGGGCTCAAGAAAGGTGCGCCTTCGCCTCTCCCGAGCTTCCAGCTTCTGCACTCGTTTGAACAGTGCCGTCTTACCGACACGCACGCCCGCAGCGCCGCTCGTCTACCCCTCGCACCATGAGGCTCGCGCACGCGTCCTCTCCGACCTCAAGATGCGCAACGTCGTGTACCGCGTCCACAAAACGCCAGCACGCACAATCTTCACGCTCGGCGGCAAGGAGTTCAAGATTCGCAACAAGGTCAAAGAGCAGCTTCGGGCGGCGCATCTCTGCGACCAGATCGTCGCTGCAGGCCTCGTCGCGATTCGGAAGTGCGCCCTGTCTTCCGCTTCCTCTCGCTTCAAGGGCACGCACGCCGTCCATTACGGCACAACTGACCTACGAACGCGAGCAGAACCTCCGCCAAGTAATCCTCGGACAAGTCTGATAGCCTGCGCATCCTCCTCGCCGTGCCTCCACTCTTACGCACTCAACCGTGAGATAACCCGCACATCGCTCTCCGCTACTGTTGCTGTACTAGGATATCCTCCTTCTCACTGCCCTCCCTCTCATCGTGACACCCTCTCCGCGTGAACGAAGAGCAAGCGATTCCTTCCTCCTCTTCGCACACACGGCGATAAGCTACTCATTCAAGCGCACCTCCGTCCGACCAAGCGCTCCTACCCGAACCTGCGCGGCGAGCGAAAATCAGCTCCTGCTCGATGACACGAGAGGGAGAGAGGACGCACACCGCGACAAGCATCTCGACGCCGCCCTCCTTGTTGCACAGCGGCGTGAGGTGGAGCACCGCGTCCCTCGCGTGCCCGTCGCCGTGCTTGTTGCGCCCGCTGCGCGCCTCGTCAGGCTAAGTCAACGCGCGAGGCGAAAGAAAGGGAGACGACGAGACGCACAACAGCTTCTTCACCTCCAGCCTGAACCCGACGAGCCCCGTCCACGCGTGCCCGTTGTCGATCGCGAGGCGGAAGTTGCGCCTCAGGCGGCGCGTCTGCTCCTTCTCCTCCTGCTCGCCGTCCGCGTCGCCGGCTGCGCCAGAGAGCGCCGCCGCGCGCGCGGTCGACGCTGGGACGAGGTGTTTCGCGAAGGGCGTGTTGTGCAGCTCGTGGTGTGTCGAAGCGGGCAGGCCTGCGGGCGAGGAAACGAGTGAAAGTGGGAGAACGGGAGGGGGCGGCCGAGAGTTAGGAAGGTCAGCGCAAGGGAAGCGAGGGAGGAGCGCACCGCAGTGCTCGACGAGCTCGGGCGTCGTGTAGAGGATGTCGCCCGACACGCGGTCGATGAGGGCGACACGGCTGTACGTCTGCTCGAACGCGCGGAGGTGCTTGCGCTTGCGAAGGGCGACAACGGGAGTCAGTCGCGCTCGAACCACGCGCCAAAGCTGCATATCCGAGCACAACGAGAAGACCCTGAGTGTGAATGAGATGGTTCGGACGAGCGCGACGCACCATGAGCGTCTCAGCAAGCGACCCCTCGTCCCCGTCCTCCTCCGCGCTTGCGCCCTTCTCCACTGTGCGCGCCCTCGCGCCCTTGCCCTCCTCGCCCTCGCCCATCGACGTCGCATCCGACTCGCCCGTCCCGTCCGCCCCCGCGCCCTGCGGCTCCGTCGACGACCCGCCGCGGCGGTGGATGCTCAGCGTCGAGGTGCTGCGCCTCCCGCCCGCGAGCGCGCGAGCATCCCCTTGCCCTTCCAGCGCACGTTCTCCTGCCCTGTCGCCGCGCTCGCGCCGTCAAGGGCGGGCGACGCAGGCCCTGACCCCGGCCCCGGGGCAGGTGCGAGCGTCCCCGCCGCGAGCTCGCGGAACGCCTCCCCGCCGGTGATGCCCGTGACGCGGCTCGCAGTCCTGAGACGCCCAATCTGCGCCTGCACGAGGGGCGTGAAGTCCGGCGCGCGCGAGGGCGAGAGGGGCGGCGCGGCGGCGTGCGGGAAGAGCGTGCTGTGCGCCGTGGGGGAGGGCTGCGATGCGCGCAAGGGGGAGGTGAGTAACGCGTTTAACGCGCCAGTGACGTCGATTTGGCCGCCTGCGGCCGGTTTGGAGGGGAAGCAGCGCGGGGAACGTCAGCTTGAGAAGGCCGAGGGGGAGGAACGGAGGCAGCGCACCGATGAAGTGGCGCACGACGCCCTTGTCGTCCTTGAGCGGTGCCATGCAGAGGAGGTTGGCGAAGGGCGAGCCGTCGCGGCGGTCTGCGGGTTGAGAGGCTCAGCAGGACCTCGAAAAGGAAGAGCGAGCGACGACGCACAGTTGAAGATGAGCGACGTAATGTTGCGCCCCTTAGCGAGCGCGTCGTGCAAGCGCTTGACGCTCTCGGGTGACGTCCCCGGCCCCTGGAGGAAGCGGCAATTGCGGCCGATGATGAGGCGGAGCGGGTACCCCGTCAACTCGGCGAAGCCCTCGCTCGCGAGCGTGATGGGGTTGTCGCGCAGGTGCGGGTCCGTGAGGCAGTAGCACTCGGCGAGCCCGTCCGTGGCCGCCATCGAGAGCGTCGCGCCGACGCTGCCGGCGAGGTTGAGCGCGGCCGCCTTGCCCGTCCACCCGAGGCCGGCCTTCCAGCTCCCGAGGCGCGCGACGACCTGCTCGACGAGCTTCTGCTGCATCCACGGCTGGAAGTACTGCGTGTAGATCTCGGCGTGGAGCGCCTGCAGCGGCTCGAGGAGTGGGTGCCCTGTGCTCGCGCTCTGGTAGAGGCACTCGAGGAGCGGGCCGCGCAGTGTGATCGGGAGCGCGAGGCGCGACGGGGAGGTCTTGAGGAGGTAAGTCGACGAGATGGACGACGAGGAAAGGCGCAGCGTCGTGCACAGCTGCGAAAACGCCGTGAGGTCCTTGAAGGTCGAGCAGGAGCGCCGCGTGCTCGTCATTGGTCGCCGCCGTGAACTCGCGGAACGATTCGTAGGCGGCTGTGCGAGTCAAGTATTAGTACGCGCAACTACGACGAGCGAGGGGCGCGGCGCACCCGGGTCCTTGAGCACCTCATTTAACGCCGCCGGCCCGACGACCTTCGCCAGGCTCCACTCGACATCGCTGTGCACGTCCCAATTCTCGTACGCCGTGAGGCCCGTCAGGCCCTTGACAAGCGGCGGGAGGTGCGGCGGCGGGACGATCTTGCCCGTCGCCGTCGGGATGCGGTATTCCCTTTGGCTCGGAGGCGGGGGCGCGCCGAACGCCCTGCCGCCGAGCGCGTCAGCACCGCCGGCGCCAGCGCCGACCGCCGCGCCAAAGAGGTGCTGTCCGTCCGTCGTGCGATCCTCCTTCCCGAGCGTCGCCGCACCCGCTCCTCCGGCGATAGCCGTCGCCGCCGCGATGTCGAGCGGCTTGACGCCGGGGAGAGCCTTCGGGCCCGGCGCCGAGGCGGGGCGCGCGCCGTCCGCCATGACGGGGAGCACCTCGCCGAAGGACTGGGGACGCGGGGCGTCTGGGGCGCGAGCGCTTGCGGGGAGGCGAAGAGCGGCGCGGTGACGAAAACGCCGGCGTTCGAGTGCGGCGCGCTCTCGACGGCCGTTGTGGACGAGACGGCGGGCGTGGACGACGAGCGCTGCCTGCGCGGGCGGTGCAGGCTCGGGTCGAGCGACGACTCGCTCGAGTGGCTATCGTTCGCTGCAGGCGCTCACTCGCTCGGGTCAGTGTGCGCTCGGGCGAGGCAGGAAGCACGCACCGGCTGGGATGGCGTCGCGCATTGCGCTGCGGGCCTGCATGCGCGCGTTTGGGGGCGTGCGCGGCGCGGCGGGAGCGGGTGGCGGGGCCATCGACGGCGCGGCGGAGGGCGCAGCGAGCTCGGCGGCGGCGAGGTACTGCGACTGAAGAGTAGGGAGCGGTGCCGTAGGAGCACCCGAAGCGTCGCGCGGGGTCGAGGGCGGCGTGAAGTGGAACATCCGCGCGGGAGAGGAGCGAGAGAGCCGCGGAGGTGGGACAGGCCCGCCTCACCTCGTTCGACGGGCTCGATGAGAGCTTGCAAGAAGTGCAGAGAACCCTGGTTAGACGTAGAGGCGCGAGCGAGCTCGTCGAAAGCCCCTTCGAGCGAGGACGCGAGCCCACTCCGGCGACTTGGGAAGGTCTCCTCCCTCTCTCCTCCAATCAGCGCCGCACAGGCAGGATGGGGTGGTACAGCTATGCGTGGTGACTATTACAAGCACGTGCGAGACGAACGAGGGTGACTGGGGCGCGAGAGGGGAAACGAGGTGAACGACGGCGGCGGGGTAGCGGGTGCTGAGCGCGCTCAGTTCTCGCCGAGGTCGTACTCGGCACCGCGGCGGACGGAGCCCCAGCCTGCACGTGACGGTGGTGAGTACTCGTAAAGGAGGAGCTCGAGAAGGGAGGGAAGGGGGACGCACCGATGAGGCGCCAGTGCTTGTCGATGCGCCGCGAGAGGGCGACCTTCTCGCCAAGCTCCGTCGCTGCGGGCGTGTTGAGCAGGATCCTGTGCGCGCGCAGACGAGGGTGGAGAGGGAGGCGAGAGGCGGGGGCAAGAGGACAGTCAGCGACACGCGGGGAAGGAGGACGCACTTGGCGAGATCCGCCTTGACCGAGACGACGCGACCGCCCTCCGAGGTGCTGCGCGAGGAGGAAAGCGGTCAAGTCAGCGTCGCGGTCACGTCAACGGTGAGGAGCACCCGCCCAGCAGGCGCTCCTTCGTCCTCGCCGCCGCCAAGGTCAAACCTGACCGAGCCCGGGTGGCCCAGCACAGTCTCGCCCTGAAGATTCTGACTTACGAACCGATGTTGACCATCAGGATCTCGTTCTTGGCGAGCTTCTGCACCTTGGTCTGCTTCTTGTCGTCCGACTTGACTCCGAGGAGGCGGCGCAGGAGGAAGTAGTTGATCTCGATCTCCGTATAGATCGACGGGAGAGAGCCCTTGCTGCCGAGGACCTGGCCGACGAGGCGGTCGCCGCGCGTCAGCTGCGGGTCGATGACTGTGTGCGCGGGCAAGAGAAAGAGGGGGTCAGCTCGCCTCCCTCATCCCCCATCTCCCGCCTCCCGCCAAACACCACCCGCGAGAAAGCGCGGAACGCACGCGTGCCGACACCGATGAGACCACCCGGGACCGCAAAGCGGAGCTCGTTCTTCTCGGCGAGGAGCGAGACGATCTTGCTCCGGATGGGCTTGCAGTTGATCTTGCCCTCGGCATCCTTGGACACCACACCGGGGCGGACCTCGATCTCCTGGCCGAGCTGCGGGCGCAAGCAGGTGAGCACACCGAGGGAACAAGTAGAGGAAGCGCACGCACCTTGAGAACACCCTTGAGGAGCGAGCCACCGGCAACACCGCCCTTGAGCTCGTGGACCTCGGCACCGGGCTTGTTGACATCGAACGAGCGGATGACGATGAGTTTCGGCGCGGTCGCAAAGTCGCGGACGGGGACGGGGATCTTGTTGACGATGAACTCGACGAGCGCGTCAATGTTGTACCGCAGCTGCGCCGAGATGGGGACGATCGGCGCGCCGTCGGCGACGGTGCCCTTGACGAAATGGAGGATCTGCTGGTGGTGCTCGTCGGCCTGCTGCTCGCGGATCAGGTCGACCTTGTTCTGCAGCACGAGGATGTGCTTGAGCTTCATGATCTCGATCGCCGCAAGGTGCTCCGACGTCTGCGGCTGCGGGCACGACTCGTTCGCGGCGATGAGGAGGAGCGCGGCGTCCATGACGGCGGCACCGTTGAGCATGGTAGCCATGAGGATGTCGTGACCGGGGCAGTCGACGAACGAGACGTGGCTGCGCGGGCGTCCTCTCGTCAGTTTCCTTCGTCTACACGACCGGTAAGAACGCGCGCAACGCACCGCAGCAGCTTCATCGTACCGCCGCAGCCGGGCACCTCACACGGCGGGTGGTCCTCCTTGTCCGACGAGTACGACTTGAAGCTCCCTGGCCGCTCGCAGCTCGGGTTCTCGCACTTGTAGATCTGTAAAACACATTCTCGTCAATAACAACTCGAGAAGAGCGAACGAGCGTACGCACCTTCGCGTTCGCATAGCCGAGCTTGATGGTGATGTTGCGCTCGAGCTCGTTCTTGAAGCGAACGGTGTGAACGCCAGAGATGGCCTTGACGGTCTGCGACTTGCCGTGCGCGACGTGACCTGTGCGGAAAACGAGAGTGAGCTTGCAGGATATCAGGTTGGCGTAGAGGGGCACGTACCGATGGTGCCTGTGAGTGCACAACCGCGAGTAAAGCGAAAGAAAGGTCAGTGGACTGTCGTGAGCACTGATTGAGTGTGCAATTGGCGCAAGAACGTGAGGACTACCTGCATGCGCCCTTTCAAGCGAGCAGCTCGCTCGAGGGGGCGCAATGCGGTCCCCTCCGTCTTTCCGCCCCTATCCCAGCTGCCATCCGTCCCCGTCGCGTCTGAACGCATGGAAGCCTCTGGGAACCGCCTTCCCCCCCAGATGACACCGCGTATCCGCGTTGTGGCGCATGAGCAGGGTATCGAGCGTGATGCTCGTTCCCTCGCATCCTCAACCGCTGGAGGTTTCCCCGCCTGCGACATGCGGCGTAGAGTAGTGTCTACATTGGACGGGGACGACAGACGAACCAATGTTGATGGTGGCCTGCTTGGAGATGACCTCGGGGCTGAGGGCGTGGAGGTGCTCGAGGTCGACGTCGACCTCCTCGATGAGCGCAAGCTCGGCAAGGCGGCTCGCAACCGTCTGGACGGCGTTCGGGTCTGCCTTGGAGGACTGGCCCAGCGGGGACGCGGCGTCGGTGTCGTCGTCCTCAGATTCGGAGCCAGCGTCGGAGCGCGGCGGGCGGTGCGACTGCTGGAGGGGCGAGGGGGCGGCCATGTTGGGTCTGGCGGGGAGGGTGCTCGGGGTCTGGAGCTTTTCGAGGGCGGCGCAGCACAGGACGCGACGGCACAGACGAGAAAGGGAGGCGACTCAAGGCGAGGACAGCACCTCTCCTCAGCCTCCCACGCGCTTCCTGAGGGGTTCTATCTCAACGTGCATCGGTAACAGGGCTTTCTCGTGCCTACTAGCACACGAACAACCGCGCACGAGGGCAGTGAGGGGGAGAACGGCGTCCCGGATTGCACTCGCCCACCTCCACCATCTCCTCCCGCCCTACCCAGCCGTTCAATATCGCACAGACTCGGCCCAGCTGCCCATCTACCTCCCTCCTGCCCGTCCGCCGAATGGCGCATCCCCACAAATTGTGTTCGCTGAGAACGGTTCGAGCGTGACGCTGGAGGACAAGCGCGGCGAGGGGGCGGCGTCGTCGGACCATTCGAACGCGGTGCGCGCGTGCCAGCGTTTCGCGAGAGTGCAGCAGGAGTGCCAGCGCAGTCCAGCCAGTTAGGGAGCGTCTGTGGGCAGAGTCGAGGTTGTCCCCGCCGCTTGACCTCTGTCGTGGCTTGCCTCGTCCAACCCGCGCTTACTCTGCTCTGAACGTCCCTTACTCGCTGAGCGCGATGCCGCTGTGGTCCAGGTCGGCTGCAGCCCCCGCGCCCGATGCAGCGCGGCCCTCGCCGTCGTCGTCGACGACGTTGTCGCTCTCGTCGTCACCCCCACCGCCCGGCTTCCTCGCCAACCACCACCGCAGGAGCTCCTCGACCCTCTCCGCCGCCCACACCCGCACCGCCTCCTCCTCTGCGGGCGCAGATCCCGCCGCAGCGAAGAGGACCGCCTCCGCCGCAGCGGGGAAGCGCCCCGCGCGCGCGTCCCCCGCCGTCCTCGAGGCGAGCGAACTCGGCGACGACGACGAGCCCTGGGACGAGAACTCGGACGATGAGCGCGCCGTCGAGGCGCTCGCGGGCCGCATCGGCGGCGTCTCGCTCGTCATCCCGCCGACGCAGCCCCGAGGTGGGGGGAGTAGCGCGGGACTGTCCCCTCGCCGGTGAGCGCGGGCAGCGCGGGGTGGAGCTTCAACCCCTTCTCAGCCGCGGCGGGAGGGGCGCGCGCAGGCCCGTCCCGCTCCGCGTCGGGCAGCTCAGCCGCGACTGCAGAGGCGGTCGCAGCAGCGTTGAGCGGCCGGCCTGCTCCTGCGCCCGCACCTTCTGCGCCGCAGAGGGGCGCAAGCTACCTCGCCGGTGCGAGTCGCGTGCAGGAGGAGGCGGACCGTCCGGGCGGAGGAGCGGCGGCTCAGCGTTGAGAGGGGGGAGACGGTGCAGGAGCCGGAGGAGATGCAGGCGGAGGAGCCGCCCGCGCCGGCGCCAGAAGAGAAGGGTGAGAGGGAGGAGAACAACGAGGAGAAGGGGAGGATGGGCGCGGGAACAGTGCAGGAAGGCGATACGGAGGGACGTCGACGAGCTTGTCAAGGGTGCGTTACCGGTCTCTCCTAGACTTCTCACGCTCCCTGTGACGAGCGCGACTGACCTTGAGGTCATGATCCTCTGCGCAGACCCCGCACACGTCCTCGACAGGCTGAAGACCGCCTGGGCTGCGCCCGCCCCGCCCCTCCCTCGCACGCGCACCGCGCCTCCATCTCCTCCATCTCCGCTCCTCCCCAAATCCGAACGCATCTCCCGACGACGACGAAGACGACGACGACCCGACGCGCGGCTACGTCCAGCTCGACGCGCCCGCACTCGCACTGTCCTCCACGGACCCCTCGATCGTCGAGTTCGACGCGCCGCCGCCGAACCCGGAGGAGGAGGGCGAGCGCGGACGCGAGAACCGCCGAAAGAGGAAGTTCCTCGACGTGCTCGGGAGCGATAACGTCGACCTGGCGGAGCTGAGGAAACTCGCGTGGAGCGGCGTGCCCGACGAGTTGAGGACGATGGTGTGGCAGCTATTGCTGGTGCGTCGCGCTCGGCCCCGTCTCCTATTGCATGTACGGAGTGGTGAGCGGTACTTGACGACGATGATCGCGATACGCAGGGCTACCTCCCCGCGCCGCTCTCCCGGCGTGCATCGACCCTCGCGCGCAAGCGCTCCGAGTACGCCTCGCTCGTGCGGCAGGCGTTCTCCCGCGGCGTGAAGGGCTCGACGGGCCGATCTGGCACCAGATTAGCATCGACGTCCCGCGGACGCGGCCGGGCGTGCGCCTCTGGATGGCCGAGGCGACGCAGCGCAGCCTCGAGCGCGTGCTGTACGTCTGGGCGATCCGGCACCCGGCGAGTGGGTACGTGCAGGGGATCAACGACCTCGTCACGCCGTTCTTTCAGGTGTTCCTCCAGGGTTATATTGGTGCGTTTCTCTCCCGTTCAATCGTGTGCGTCAACGGCTTCATGCGCGTGCTCCATGGGGCTTAGCGCATGATACACGTCGACAGATACGACTGACGCTGACACCTGCTCGCTCGCAGACGCCGACCCGGAAACGTTCGACGTCTCGGTCCTCCCGCCCCCCGTCCTCGAAGCGCTCGAGGCCGACTCGTTCTGGTGCCTCAGCAAGCTCCTCGACGGCATCCAGGACAACTACATCTTTGCGCAGCCGGGCATCCAACGCCTTGTCAAGAAGATGGACGGGCTGTGCGCAAGGGTAGACGGTGCGTCGCGCTTCCCGCTGTCCGGGCTACCTCATCGTCGCTTCCGAGCCGCACGATGCCGCGCGCAGAAAGCGCCTTCTGGTACACCTCGAATGCAGCGGGTGCTGACAACGCTCTTCTCCCGCTCGTCCTCGCAGCCCCGCTTGCGGCGCACCTCAAGGAGCAAGGCGTCGAGTTCATCCAGTTTGCGTTCCGGTGGATGAACTGCCTCCTCATGCGAGAGCTGAGCGTCAAGAACATTGTCCGCATGTGGGACACGTACCTTGTGCGTTTCCCTCCCTCTTCACTGGCTCGTTTCAGGGCAAACGCTGACAAGCGATGAAGGCGGAAGGCGGTGACGCGTTCTCCGAGTTTCACCTCTACGTCTGCCTGGCTTTTCTCGTGCGGTGGAGCGATACGCTGCGCGAGATGGACTTCCAGGTGCGTGCGCGGGCGCTGCTCTCGTCCGCTCCTCCGCTCCGCACAGGCGGCAGCGCTGACTTCCGGTACTTGCTCCCGCTGCGCGCCCACAGTCGATCATCATCTTCCTGCAGTCGCTGCCGACGCAGGACTGGACGGACAAAGACACGGAGCTGCTCCTCAGCGAGGCGTTCCTCTGGAGCCGGACGTTCCAGGCGCGGTAGACCCGCCCTCTCGTCGTAGATTCTCCCTCTCGTTTCGTACGCCGTGTTGCATTGTGTGCAGTCGATTGCAGTTGGACTACTGTAGTTTGCACGCTCGTTCTGTCGCGGCGAAGCGGCGAAGCCAGTTGCGATCGCAAGTTGGACTTCGTCACCGTCGCCGCCTTTCGCCCTTGCTTTCCTCCTTCCCTTCACCCTTTTTCCGCCTTTCGCAAGGTTGCGACTTCAAGAGCCTACCCCCAGGCGCCCCTCCACCCCCGGCAAGCCCTTGAGGAACGACGCGCGCCATGTCGTTCAACCCACTCCTCCCCGTCCTCGACGTCGCAGCGCGCTACCTCCCGTCGTCGCTGTCGACGCCGCTCTATACGCTCGCGTCGGTCGACCTCGCCTCGCTGCGGGACCACCCCTCGCAGCTCCTGCCGCTGTTCCTCTCGCTCCTCGCAGCATACACCGCCCTCCTCAGCACCCTCTCGACCCTCCGCTTCGCCCTCCGCACCTCCGTCTTCCTCGCAAAGTGGGGCGCGCTCGGCGCACTCGGCGGCGCGGCCTACATGGCGTACCAGGGCGCAGGGACCGACCGCGGCGCTGCCGGCGGCGTCCAGGACGCGGCCAAGTACGCGACGCTCGTCGGTCGTGGCGTCTACTCCTCGGGCGCAAGGGCGCGGGGTACTACTTCGGCGGGGGTGCGCCCGCACCCGCCGCTGCGCGCGCGAAGCGCTCCTCCTCGAGCGGGAGGAAGACGGCCGCCCCGGTCGGCGGCAAGGGCTGGGACGACGGCCGCGACACCTCGGCCGAGGAGTTCGTCTCGAGCGCGCTCGGCGGCGTGCTCGAGTTCTTGAACCCGGGCGCGGGCAGCGCGCAGGAGAAGGTCAAGCGGACGGCGAAGCGCGCTGCGGCCGCCGGGCTTGCGGGCAATGGCGGTGGTGGAGGCGGCGGCATCGGCGGGTTCGCGTGGGACTTGGCGATGGGCCGTGCGCAGAAGGCCTGGGACGAGGTCGTCGGCGGCGCGGAGGACCAGGGCAAGAAGAACAACAAGAAGCGGAGCTGGTGAAGCGGTGCGTTTCTCCCCTTGTGCTCGTTTTCCTCCGGCGGCGACGACGGCGCGCTGACTTGCTTGATTCCGCAGCTCATGCGCGAGTCTTGAGCTGTTGCTGATGTCGGAAATCCCCTCTGTCCCGTCCATACTCTCTGCATCGGTGCGCCTCCCTAGCTCCCGCTGTTCAGGACGAGCACTGACCCTCCACCTGGCAGTACATTCCCTCCCACTCTGCTATGACCTGCATCGCGACTCAGTGCCATCCCCGCCCCGTTTCCCACTTCCCCCACCCGGCTCGGCCTGAATGGGAGGAAAGCGGCGCGGCCTCGCGCTCTCTCCCTCGGCTTCCTCCTCCCTCTCCCTTGCTTCAGCTTGTCGCGCCTCTCGCCTGGTTCTTCCGGCGGTGCTCTGCCATCTCCAAACTTCTGCGCTCTTCGCTTCGGGGGATCTCGGGGTGGGCTTCGGGCGTTCGCAACCTTCGACTCGCAGCTGGAGCACCACTTCTCGGCCGGTCCTCCCACCACGCACCAGCATGGCAGCCTGCACCTTCGCCTGGCAACACCCGCTGCTCACCTCCCTCGCCGTCTCCCTCCCGGCAACTGTCGCCGCCTCCCTCGCCCTCGCCCGCCTCGAGCGCGAGGTCGCCCTCGTCCCTCCCCCGCTCGACTCGCCCCTCCGCGTGCCGAACGACCACCCCGCGCAGCGCGTTACCGACCTCGAGCACTGGGTCGTACGCGTCCCCCTCCGCACGCTCGTCCGCGCTGCATCGTCCTCCTCACGTTCCAGCGTGTCGACGGGAGAAGCGGACCTCACCGCCCTCGCGAACACATGGCTGCAGGGATACCTCCGCACGCCGAGCGTCCGCTTGCAGGCGCGCTTGATGGGCGAGTCTGCGCATGAGGCGAACGGGGGCGGCACGCGCGGGTTTGAGCGCGGGCAAAGGCTCGTCGGCGGGCTCCTCGAGCTCACGGACGTCCCTACGCCGTCCTCTTCCGGCCCAGAAGACGGCATGCGCGAGGCGGCCCTCCACGCGCGGTGGCACGCCCCGCGCGAGCTGGTCGCCTTCTTCAAGCGCGAAGCAGCGTGGGGCTACCCGTGGCGATTGCTCAGCGGCGGGAGACACTCGTGGGAGGTTGCGCTGCTACCCTCTCCGGCTCTCACGGCCGGCGAGGAGCAGGAGGTGGAGCTGCGGTTCGGGTGCGCGCACGACTACGAGCCCGTCGGCGCGAAGGACGACGGGGACGACGGGAAGGAGATGCCCCCGCTCGTGCTGTGGGCGCACAGGGTGTTTGCGCGCGTGCTGGTGCAGCAGGCGGTGCGGGAGGTGCGCAGGCTCGCCCGGGAGGCCGAGACGTCGGGGTAGATGCGAATGTCAATCTCGCGCCGAGGAAGCTGGAGGTAGAGGGGTCGTTAGGACCTCCAGAGACGCGGAATGCGATGCACAAGGCGGCGGCATAGATGAAGCGGCAGGCAGAGGAGGGGAGCGTCGAGGCGAAGAGCATGCAGGCGGGTGTAGCGAAAAGCGCAACCAGGTCCGAGGCCTTCAGCAGTTTGCGCAGTGCGGCCTGGTGGAGACGCGGAGGCCAATGCGGTGTTGCAGCATAGACGAGCCCGTTCGGGTTCTCCCCCTCCCACGAAGACCCTCATCCGCCTCCTTCAAGTCGAGTCCATCGGCGCCCTCAACCTCGCCCGCCCATTCCCTTCACAACCCTTCCTCCATCGCCGCGCGCCCCGCCGTATCCGCCCCATTGCTCAGCCGCGGACTAGGATGGAACCGCGTCTCCGCGCCGTCTTCCTCCGCGCCCGCCGCGCCTGGTGACCCGGCCGGAGTGGACCGCCCCCTCGCGCGCTTCGCAGGCGCAGCAAGCGGCGCGCCCTGCAGCCCCAGCGCGCTCACACCGACGCCGTTCGCGTGCGACCGGGGTGGCGCACCCCGCGCAGGCGAGGGCAGATGCGACGCCGACGCGGTGCGAAACGTCGGGGGGATGAGCGGCGGCGGCGCGAAGCTGCCCTCGCGCACGGGCGGCGCGGCCACGGCTGCGCCGGGCGGAGGAGGAGGTTCACGCGTATGGGTGCGGCCTCGCGAGGGCGAGGTCTGCGCTGAGTGCGAGGCGGAGGTGGAGAGGGCAGAGCCGGAGGACGGGGAGACGGAGGAGGAGGCGAGCGAGGCGCCGGGGGAGGGGGACGGGGTCGAACGCGGCGCGGAATGCTCGACCGGTGCGGCGGGCTGTGCGGAGGCGCCTGACGCCGCGGCGCCGTTCGGCGCGTCGACGTCCATGTCCATGACGCTGAACAGCGACGGGGGCGGATTCGACAGCGCGACGGGCGAGAGAGGGTCGATGGGCGAGGCGGGTGGGGGGATCTCGATAGGTGGTGGAGATGGAGGAACGGGTAAAGGTGCGGTCGAGAGGCGGTAGTTTGGGTGCGCGTTGACGAGCGAGGTATAATAGTGCGCGAGGACGGGGCCGGAGGTCTGCAGGCGAGCGCTGGTGAGTCCTGCGGCGACGAACAGGCCCGAGGAACAGGGCACGCACGGTCAACCGCCAGTCGAGTGCCTCGCAAAACTCCTTCTCAAGCAAGTTCATCTCGACGACGCTCACGCCGCCGACCCGCGCGTACCGTCCGTTCGTGCAGAACGCATCGCTGAGCGCTTTGCTCCCAACGCTGATGGCGGCAATGATGAAGCGATGTACGGTGAGGGAAGAGACGGTAAAAGTCGTCAGGCGGGCGCAGACTGCCGAGGACGAGGAGTGGGGTCAGCGGAGGCAACGCAGCATGAGGAGGGCAAGGCGCGCACCCTTGTCGACGTAGGGGAGGAGGATGAGGAGACAGCACGCCTCGACGTTGGTGAACTTGGCTATTCGCAGCAGATAGTCGCGCACGGAGATGTTGGGCGGTGCGCGCGAGTGGAAACGGGTGAGCGAGTTGGGCGTGAGGGGGATGCGGTCGTTGTGGTCGCGGAGCTTGTCGAGCATCGAGGCTGCGCGCATGCACTGTGTTAGCTGGTGGTACTCCACGGAAGCGCACGGGACTGCACGCACCGATGAGGGTGATGAGGTCCTCGACCTCGCAGTGCTCGAACGCGCCGGGCACCTCGCGCACCCCGTCCCCTGCGACGACAGTCGGGACGATGAGCGGGCCGTCTGCCCGTCTCGCAGGCGGTGGGCGGCGCGCTGGCGGCGCCCCTGCAGCGGGCTGCGCTCGCAAGGCCCCGCCGGGGTGATCGGGGCGAGGAAGAGCGGCGGGCGCGGCTCCTGCTCCTGCGGCTGCGTAGGCGGATGCAGGGGGCGCAGCAGGGATGCGCGAAGGCCCTGCGACGGCGTATGCGTTGGTCGGGTCGTGCGTGGCGCTCATCGCCGCGAGTGGAGCGGGTCCTCCTTGGCGGGGCGACCGGGGGCGCAGAGGCTCAGCGGGGGCAGCGGCACATGCAGCACCAGCGCTGGACAGAGTGCACGAGAACAGAGGCGCGCAGCTCGGGCTGAGAAGCTGGGGTTGCGCGATAACAGCGTAGGAGAGCGCCTCGTCCGCGCGGACGCTGCACGTGGGCTCACCCTCGACCCGCCTCATTCGCGTTTCTTCTGGATTCAGCGTCATGTCCTCGACGGTACCAACATCACGTGATGCGGCGGGAGGCCCGCGAAGCTGCAGGACAACGAGGATACGCGAGAACACTCTCCTCCGCCATTGCGGCGTCTATTCTACCGTGTCTACCGAGTCTATCGCCTCCGTTCTCCACACCGCGAAGCCTACACCCCGGCGTCCCTCCGCCGGGCGACGACCATCCGCGCCGCTAGGATGAGCGAGCAGCCGACGAGGACAACCCGAGTAAACGGCCGCGCCTGTGAACCCGCCTTGACCCGGGATGTAGGAGATGATGTAGCCCGCGATGGGTGTGCCGACGAGGGCGGTGCCGGACTGCATGAGGAAGGCCATTGCCTGCGGTAGGAGGACGAGTAAGCGGGGATTGGGAGGAAAGCTGACGGCGGGCTGTGGAGGCGGGTACGAGAGCGGAGGCTGGAACAGGTCGCACCATCGGATGCCGACGGTCTGCATATCGTCCGTTAACGCAGCGGTCGCGCTGCAGGCGGTGAGATCGTGTCAGCACGCGTCGGGAGCGCTTCCTTCTCAAGGCGGAGGCACCGCTCGCTGCGTCTCGCAGCCTGCGCGAGCGACTGTCCGACGCAGTCACGGGCAGCCTCGCTCCGCGAAGCTCATGTACGCGAGATGGGGGTGAGGAGGAGGAGAAGGGGGAGGGGGGAAAGCGCGACTCACGCCGGCAGCGCGACGAATGCGCCCTGCGCCGCACCGAACACCAAGCTCCACACAACTGTCCCCGCGGCGTTCCTGAGCGCAGGGATCCAGCAGAAGATGAGGATGCCTGCGGCGGTCGTGAAGGGGACGAGGAGGTTCAGCGGCCCGTACGAGTCGGCGAAGTACTGTGTACGGGTAGCGGGTGAGCGCACTCTCAGCGATAGAAGAGGAGGGCGCACGTTGGGGATCGTGCGGCCGAAGACGGAGGCGGCGTTCAGGATCGAGAGCGAGTAGAAGGCGATGTCCTCCGGGACTTTGTTCGCCAGCGCATACTGCTCCGAGTAGAAGAGCGGGGTGTAGAGCCCTGCAAGCGGGAGCATCAGCCCTGTCTTGTTTCGAGCGACGGAAGGAGCGCACCAAGCCAGACGATCGCCGCACCAACGACGTAGAGCGTGTACCCGAGATTGGGCGCCCCGACGAAGACTTTGAAGTCGAGGAAGTTGCCCGCCGGGCGTGGCGGGAGGCGCGACTTGATTTTCAGGCAAGCGAAGCCAATCAGGGCGACGTTGATGAAGCCCACTGCGCGAGGGGGCGACGGGTCAGCATGATGAAGGCGGAGAGGCGGAGCGGAAGGACGCACCAGCGCGGATGGTCCAGCCCCAGCCGACGGTGTACATCAGCTTGTTCATCATCGACGGGTACATGACGCCCCCGAGCGAGCTGTGCGAGGACATATCAGGTGAGCGATCCGTCGACAGGTGGGCAGGAAGCGTTGGGAGGGACGTACGATCCGTCGCAAGAACGCCCATAGCAAACATGCGCTTCTTCTTGAACCATTGCGCTACGGCCGAGCATGCCGGGAGGAAGGTCAGGCCGGATGCGAGCTGTGGGTGATTGGGGTGAGCATAGCGAGGAAGGGCAAGAAGACGGAGGGCGCACCCGCAGGCGAGCCCCTGCGCGAGGAAGATCTGCCAGTACTCGGTGGCGTAGGAGAGACCGAACAGGCTGCGAGTGCGACAGCAGCGATGTCAGTGGGTCGCGCTGAGGGGGAAAGACGAAACGAGCCGCCGGGAGCGCGTGAGACGGAGGGACCGCTTTCTCAAGGGTTGATACATGAGGCGGACGCACCCCGCAGTATATACCAGCAGTCCCGCGACGAGGAGGTGCTTGACGTAACCCGCGTCGAACAGCTTGCCAGCGAAGACGGCGCAGAACAGGTTGGCGGCGATCTGGAACGCGCCGATCCAGGCGAGGTCGGACTCGCTGTTGCACAATGCGCGTCAGTGAGACCGCCACTGTCGAAGCGGGAGTGCGGACCGGGGAGAGACGGGAAAGGCGGCTGGAGGGAGGGCAGGAATGGAAGGTCAACGCACTTGTAGTTCGCAAGGTCATGCTTCAGCAGGTAGCTGAGCAGGACGCCGAATGCATTGGCGTACCCTACAGCGAGAGCCAAATCGTCAGCATGGGTGTGAGGCGAGTGGAGGAGAATGGACGGGACGCACCCCATGCCGTGAAGGAGATGCACCACGCTCCTGCGACAACGCTGTGACCGCAGAGCCGTCCGGAAGGACGCAGGGGATGCGCAGAGGTCGTAAAGAACGGCCAGTCGGGAGGGACAAGAGTGGGCAGAAGAGCCGATGGTCAGCGTCCGCAGGTCGCCTTCGCGAAAGGGAGGATACGCACAGCCACGCCTCGAGTCCACCATCAGGGTACTCCACCTCCGCAGGCGCCGCTGTACTAGCCGCGCATCCCTTCTTCAGCTCTGGGCCGTCACCCGCAGCCCGCTGCGCCTCCTCCTTCTCCCTCGCAATCTCGTCCGTCGTCTCGAAGTTCTCAGGCAGGTACTGCTCGAGGTGCTGGTGCGGGTGCGGTGGCAGGTGCGGGAGGTGCAGGTGCGGGAGGCGGTGGTTGGCGCGGTGCTTGCCCATCGTCAGGTGCTCCGTCTCCTCGCCGCCTCCTCCTCGTGCGACGCCTTCTTCGCCAGCACGTCTCCATCCGCGAGCGCCGCGGTCAGCCCGTGCGTCGGGAGGTCGACGAGCGTCGGCGAGCGCGATACCGCGGCTGATGCAGGCGGCGAGTGCGCGGGTGTCGCCTCGTCGTCACGCCAGGCGGTCGAGGGAGCAGGAGCGTTGGCCATCTCGCAGCCGGCGTGTCAGTACGGTAGCAGGTGGGGCGAGCAGGTGAGGCGGAAGCAGAGTCTGCAGCGCTGAATTCGGCGTGCTGTCCGGGCCGCGTCCCCAGATTTGGGCGTGCCGCGCTTCCGAGCGGAAGCTGGTGTCGCGCGCGAGCGCTCAGTCGCGCAACGCGCGGGTATGCCAGGCGTGCACACTGGGTACGGGAGCCTGGTGAGCGTGCGTTCGCGCCCTGCGAAGCGGTGTGCAGCGCGTCGCGAGGTCGAGCTGACGAGGGGGAGAAGCGAGGCGGGAAGCCCGGAAGCGCCTCGTACCTGCGTGCGAGTGCATCAGGAGCGACCCTGTGAGTACGACAAACGCTTGGAACGCACCCGCCAGCCCACCCTCCTGGTCTTGCACCCGCATCTCCAGGTCGTCCCGGTCGCGAGCCCCCGCGCGGGGCGAGTGCGGGCGACGACGGGATGGGAGCGCAACAGCGAGGGGTGAACACGACAAGGCTGCTTGTCTACAAGCGCGAAGGGTGGAAAGAGGAAGGAGGAAGAGGCGAGCGGGACGGGAGGACGACGAGTGAGCGCAAGCGGGTCGGCGCGCGGGGGTTCCTAGGCGCGGCTGTTCAAGCCGAAGCTACCGCCGACAGTGCGAGAGCCGGAGCTGATCACCTTGCGCTCAAGCTACCGGGTTCGCGAGCTGGCACTCTCGAGAAGCGCGGCCGGATGAGCGTGACAACGGATCCAACGTCGAGTACAGGTCCACCTCCACCGCTAAACACAAAAACGCCCATCTAACATGCACAAGTAAGCCTCCTCTACGTCCCACAGAGTAAACGAACCTCCGCTCTACACCCACCGTGTCCCCTTCTCGCGACTGACGACCCACCACGCTGCGGCGTTGAAGCACGACCCGACGAGGACGAACGCGCCCGCGCAGCACAGGCGGCGACGTACGACCCGCCGCTGCGCGAGATGATCGCGCCCGTGATGGGCGTGCCCGTCAGAGCCGCGATGGAGACGATGAGGAACAGCGTCGCGGTGCGGTGTCCGACCTGCGGAGGTGCCAAAGTCAGTGTGCGGACTGAGGGAAGCACGATGAGCGAGACGAACCTGGCGCATGTCGTTCGTGAGACTGGCGACAGTCGCAGGCATCATGCTCACGTCTGCACGCCTCGCCCGAAGGTCAGTGCTGCTCAAGCACGAAGCGCAAAGGGAATCGGCACGCACAGGCGCCCGACGAGAACCCGAACAGGATGGTGAACACGACGAGGCCGGCGGTACTTTTGCACATCGGCAGGAAGAGGAAGATGAGGACGCCCGAGATGAAGCATTGCGGCGTGAGGATCGTGAGCGGGCCGTACGTGTCGGCCAGCCAGTTGGGGATGATGCGGCCGAAGATGGACGCCGCGTTCAGGATCGAGAGAGAGTACAGCGCGAGGTTGCTGCTCACGCCGTGGTCGAGCGCGTCTGTGGAACGCAGGGTCAGCGGGGCTCGACGGGTATCACGGCGGAAAGCGCACAGTCCTGGATCTGCAGGCAAGCGAGCGGGTGAGCCGGAGTGCAGGGAAAGAAGGAGAAGAGTCGCCTACATAGAAATAAGGGGTGTAGAGCCCGAACATGATGATCGTCTCGCCGAAGACGACGAGGAGGAAGCCCGGCTCGCGCAGCGGGCTGAAGTCGAAGACCTTCTCGACCTTGCGCGGGGGGAGGCGCGAGTTGATCGTGAGGAGGCCGATGAGCACCATGCCGACGGTCAGGAAGGCCGCTGTGAGGGGAGAACAGCGGTGAGCGCGCCTTCTCAGCCGCTTACTCGAAAGCGACCGTACCGGCACGGACAGCCCATCCGAAGCCAACGCGCGGGAACAGGTGGTTCAGCATGATCGGGTAGACGATGCCTGCGAGCGCCGGGGACGATCAACGACAGGTTCAGTCAGAGCAAGACGAGTCGCGCACCTCCGAAGGAGCTGCCCGTCGCAAGGATGCCCAGCGCGGTCGCTCGCCGCTTCTTGAACCAGTGCGAGACGGACGAAGCGGCGGGGATGAAGGCGATCCCTGCTGCGAGCCCGCAGGCGACGCCTTGGCCGAGGAAGATTTGGTAGTACTTCGACGCCTCCGAGAAGCCGAACATGCTGCGGTCGGAGCGACGTGAGCCTCTGTGCCGCCCGAGCAGATGAGGGAGAAGAGAGACGCACCCTGCCGCCCAGCAGCAGGCGGACAAAGCCAGCAAGTACTTGACATAGCCCGCGTCGAACGCCTTTCCGACCAAGATGGCGCATGCGAGAACGAGCGCAAGCTGGATGGAGCCGATCCAGGAGATGTCGGAATGGCTGCGGGAGAATCACCAGGTGAGCAGCGGCACACGAAGCGAGGAAGATGTGATCTCGACACGTGAAGAGGGGAAGCAGGCAAACGCACGAGTACTCCGCCAGTTGATTCTTCTGGTAGTACGTCTGGAACACGCCGAATGCATTGGTATACCCCTGCGCGCGTGCCAGGGTCAGTAACGCGCTGCGACGGCGAGCCGGGCGAACCGACGGATGCGCCGGCAACGCGGCCAAAGGGTCTTTAGACCCAGTTCTCCCGCCCTGGCCTGAGCCTTGGACTGCAGCTTACCCAGGATGTGAAGCTGATGCACCAAGCTCCGCCGACGACGCTGCAAGACGTCGAGGAGAGTCAGCGAGGCCTTCGCAAGAGCGCGAAACAGCGCACCTCCACGCTCGCAGCCCGCCATCCGGATAGTCATCGACGCCCGGTACCGCAGCTTTCTCGACGTCGCCTGGAACCACGCTCACGCCTTCGCCACCGCCCTCGCCGCCCGCCAGGCTCGAGTCCGCCTTCTCGGCCTCCGAGCCGTCGGCGGTCCCAGCGCGGGTAGAGGCGTTGCTCGCTCTGAGCTCGTCTCGAACGAGGTGGGCGGGAGCTGCTCGGCGAGGTGGTGCGGGTGAGGCGGGTCTGCCGAGATGGGGGGCGGTGTTGGCGCCATCGCGGTCCCTGGGTCTGGCGGCGAGTCGAGCGCGTCGCAGTCGACAGAGAGGCGAAGAAGCAGAGTCTCGAGCGTGTACAAGCGTCGCCAGGAGGTGAAGAGGCGGAGAGAGAGCGGTGCCGCGGTTCCGTCGTCGGCACGCCCTCTCCCTTGTCGAATCCCACACGCTCGCCGTGAATGCTGACTGCGCCTACAGACTTGGTACGACTCGGCAGTCCCTCCGAGTCCCCTGCGTGTGCCCAATGTGCACGCGCTCCTCGTCCTCGTCCTCATCGCTGCGCTTTCGCAACTTCGCACCGGCATCACGCTCATCACACGCCGCCTGCTTGAGGACTAGTGCCCTGGCTCAACACAGCCTTTGAGGTTGTAAGCCGCGCGAGGCCGGCGTGCCCGACGCCTTGACCGCCGACTCCTGGACCGCTCGCCGCTCGAACCTTCTGTCGCGCACTGATGAGGCTCTCGTCGCCTCCTGACCACCTGCTTGCCTTCCTGCTTGCTCTCGAGGCATCCTCACGACCCTCGGGCTGCCTCGCGTGTAGCAAGTATGGCTCCCCGCGCCCGCTTGCTCTTCGTGCCCGCTCCTCCCGTCCCTCCCCCGCCTCTCGGCCATTCAGCACTGCCCGCACCACCGAGCACGCGCGACAAGCCGCTCCCGTACCCACCGCCTCTGCACGACACGCACGGCGCCTTCTCGCTCCTCCCCGGCGGCGGCGTCCAAGTCGGCGAGCGGGGCGTGCAGGTTGCGAAAGGGACGTCCATTGAGCGGGTCGAGGATGCGCCGAGCCACGGCACGCAGGGGGCGAAGGGCCTGCGCTGGAGCGGGACCGACGAGCGCGGCGTGCAAGGCCAGTGGACGCTCTATCTGCTCGAGTGCGTACTCCTTCCCGCTCGACCGCGTTCGCGGCAGCTGACCGGGATATCCCATCCAGCGCGACCGAGGCCGACCTCCTCGCCGTGCACCGCATCCTCCTCTTCCTCCCTCCCGGCGCGCCCATCCCGCCCGTCCCCTTCGCGCGCCCTGTCCCGCCCCCGCCCACCATCCGCAACTCGATCCTCCTCTACGACCAGGGCACCCGCTCCGTCCTCGCCGTCCTGCCACTCTCGCCGCGGAGCGGCCCCTCCCCTTGCCCGCCGCTCACGCCGCCGTCCGTCCCTCATCCGCACGTTCCGCCCTCGCCGACGCACCACCCCTCCGCGGCGGATTTCGCGGCCTACGTCGACCACGTCGCGACAGCGCTGCACCCGAGCCCCACGCCCCAGGCGCGCTGTCGCGAGGAGCACGCCGCGCGGGAGGAGGTGCGCCGTCTTGCGGCGGAGGAGACTGCCGACGATGAGCTCCGCCTCCCGCCCCCGCCGGTGATCGACTTTGCGGCGCGGGTGGAGCCGCAGCGCCTCGAGCCGACGGGCGAGGAGGACCAGCCTGTGTGGCGCGACGAGCGCAGGCAGCTTGCCAAGGGGTTCGCGAGGCTCGACCTCGAGACGGAGCTGGCGTGCCCGCGCGAGGCGGCCGAACTGCGCGCGGTTGCGAAGGGCGCTGGCACGCGCACCGGGACGGAGAAGAGCCGCCCGGCATCGAGCTGGACGGTCTCGAGCTTCGCGACGTATGGGACCGAGCGGTTCGTCACCGCCGACGAGGGCGAGGAGGACGAGCCGGGCCTGGTGAGCAGGCGGAGCTCGTTTTCGCCCGAAGAGGTCGACGCGCCCCTCTCCGACGCGGTGACCCCGCGCCCGACGCGGCTCGACCTCCCATCCGCCCCGCTTCCAGCCACTTCGTCCACTCCCGCCTTCGACCCCTCGCACACCCTCACCAACGGGAACGCCGTCCTCCTCTCCTTCCTCGGCGCACCCTCCCTCCTCGCCTCGTCCTCGTCCGCGTCCGCGCCAGCGCGTGTGGCGGTCACCGCGCACCCGCTCTCGGCGGAGCAAGCGAGCGAGCTGGAGCTCCGGGGCGAGATCGAGCGCGCGGAGGAGGACGTGCCGCGTGCGGCGGACGTGGCGGGGAGAAGGACGAGGGTGGTGGTGGCGCTGGCTTGCGGGGCTCGTCGGCGCTGGGAAGACAGAGCGGTCCGAGGAGGAGGAGGAGGGCAAGAAGGGCTGGCTCGGCTGGCTGTCCCTCCCTGCGCTCTACCCGTTCGAGCCCGCGGCGTCGGCCTCGGCGACCGCTGCAGGAGCGAACAGACGACCGCCGCGCACCGCGGGCGGGGAGGCGACGTCGCGGTTGTCGGTGTTCCACTTTGACGAGGCGGGGACGGTGAGGAGGGCGTTTGTCGAGCGCGGGTGAGGCGTCGCAGTCAGGGGGGGCTCCCTTCGTCTCTGAATAGCTTGTCTGTCGTTGTTCTGCGTAATGTTCAGCCTGTTGCACCGCTACACGCTGGCGAAGCCGAGCAGACGAGGGCGCGGACGGGGCTTTCGAGGCCTCTCCTCGTCAACCATTCCGTGGACTGCTTGCCGGTCAATTTTGGACGGTCGCAGCCGTCCTCGAGAGCAGCTCGAAGGCCCGCCATAGCGCGTAGAACGGTACGGCGCCGCTGCGCCCGCTCGACGAGGTTGGCCTTCCCAAACGGAGCGGGCCGCTTGTCGCCCTGTCGCTCACAGCCCCTCCTGGCGGACCGCCAGCCTACTGCACGTGACTGCGCATCCCGCTGCAGGCCGCTCGTCCTCCTGCCAGTCCTGCAGCGCCAGGCGATCACGCTCGAGGGGAAGCTCGGCTCGCTCGTCTTCGTACGTAAAGCGGGCTCACGCTGTGGATCCGTCGGCATGCCTGCGCTGTTTTAAGCAGTGATGCACCGGTTTGGAGCCGGGCTGAACCACTCTGGCGGTGTGGGCGGACGAGAACGGCGCTAGGCCGACCCCCACACAGCGCGAGCGAGCGCGGGTTTCCCTCCTTCTCCTCACTCCGTTGCAGAGATCCCCATAGACACAGGTGCGCTTTCCACTCTCTGGACGGCTCGACTGCCCAGCGGACGCGCCAGTGCTCACGTCGCTCTTCTCTCCGCCGTCTTCTCCCCCCGCCTTCGACCGCGTGTCGTCACCACTCGCCTCGATCTCGCCATCCCGCTCGACTGCCGCGTGCACTGGCGCTTCACGCACACCTCTCTCTTGCACCTTGCACGCACGCGCAACACGCGCACATCTGTCCCGCGCTTGCCCCGATCACTCGCACCTCCTCGACACCTTGCCCTCGCCTTCTCTCGCCCGCATCCCTTTTCGAACGCACCGCACAGCAGCAAACATGGTCCAGACTGTCCCCACCTACAAGCTCTCCACCGGCGCCGAGTTCCCGCTCCTTGGCTTCGGTGCGCCCCTCCCCTCCCTTTGCCCGCGGCATCCGCTCACCGCGTCATGCACCACAGGCACCTGGCAGGCCCCCGACGAGGAGGTCAAGAAGGCCGTCGCTGTCGCCCTCAAGGCCGGCTACCGCCACCTCGACCTCGCCAAGGTGCGTCTCGCGCTCTCGCGGACCGACCGCCGCCCGCTCGCGCCTGCTGCATGGAGCTGACTTTCCTCCCTTTTTCCACTTGCAGGTGTACCAGAACCAGAAGGCTATCGGCCCCGCCATCGCCGACTCGGGCGTCCCCCGCTCCGAGATCTTCATCACCGTGCGTCCCTGGCGCCTCCCCGTTTCCTGGCATTCCTTCCCCTCTTTCACGAGTTCAAGCCGCTTACCCGCTCTCACACCCGCAGTCGAAGCTCTGGAACTCGCAGCACCAGCCGGAGCTTGTCGAGGCGGCGCTCGACGACACGCTGAAGGAGCTTGGCCTCGACTACCTTGACCTTTACCTCATCCAGTGCGTCTTTCTTCCTCCTCAGTGCACTTATACATCCGCGAGATTCTCTATACTGACACACGGACCCTCCCGTCTGCAGCTGGCCGGTCGCGTTCCCTGCCGAGGGCAACCCGCACGACAACCTCTTCCCGAAGGCGAACGACAACGAGGTCAAGATCGACCAGACCGTGTCGCTTGTCGACACCTGGAAGGCGATGATCAAGCTCCTCGACACCGGCAAGGTCAAGGCTATCGGCGTCTCCAACTTCTCCATCGAGGCGGTGCGTTTCTGGTTCTTGACGAGCGTTGCTATTAGCGAGCGCTTCTTCGCCGCCAGTGGATCAAACATTGACATGTTCGCTCTACATAGATTGACGCGATCTCCGCCGCGACCGGTGTCACCCCGGCCGTCCACCAGGTTCGTCCCTGCTTCTCGCCCTCTCCGGGCTTAAGCTCACTTTGTCCTCCCTCCGACAGATCGAGCGCCACCCGCGTCTCCTCCAGCGTGACCTGATCAAGCACCACGCTGCCAAGAACATGTGCGCCTCCCTCCCTTCTGCTCTTCACAATCACCGCTGACCCGCCTTTCCATCGCAGCGCCATCACCGCCTACTCGGGCTTCGGCAACAACAACATCGGCGAGCCGCTCCTCCTCACCCACCCGACCGTCAAGAAGATCGCCGAGCAGAAGGGCGCCGATGCCGGCCAGGTCCTCATCGCGTGGGGGATGCACGGCAACCACGCCATCATCCCGAAGAGTGTTACGGAGTCGCGGTCCGTCCCCCTCCCCTCCGTCACTCGCACCATGAGAGAAAAACTGACGAGGAGCGCGTCCCGCAGCATCATCTCCAACTTCAAGATCATCGAGCTCTCGGAGGAGGACGCGCGCGATCGACGCCATCGGCGACGAGAGCAAGGGCGGCTCGTACAAGCGCTTCAACGTCCCCGCGACGTACGCGCCCAAGTGGCCGGTGCGTCCTCCCTGCCTCCTCTCCCTCTCTCCCTCGGATGTGCTGACGCTCCCACGCCCGCAGATCAACGTCTTCGGCGAGAAGGAGGAGGAGGGCCTCCAGTACAGCCTCAAGATCCAGTAGATATCTAGTACAGGAGACCCCCGCAGCCGTATATAAAAGCGCAACGCAGGAACCGCAGTTACACCTCGTCGTCTCCGCTTCCTCGGCTTGCTGTGCTAGCTCGTCTGTCGCCGTGCGACAGGGCTGACGGCTTCTGCATCTGCATCGTTACTTCCTCAGCCGCTCGCTCATCGACGTGTCGCCCTGCAGGACAATCTCCAGACCCTCCGCTCGCTGCTCTCGCAGCTCCCCTCCGCTCACGCCCCGCCCTCCTCGCATCGCCCTTCCATGAGGTGCGCACCTCGCTCATCACCGACTAACTCGACCCTTTCCTCAGCCCTGTCCGGGCTACGGTACCGGCATTCGCCGTTCTCCTCGCCTTCATCGGATCCGTACAACGACTGTCCTCGACATCCGGTACACGCCTAACGGGGAGCCAGTCAAGCTGTATACTCGCGCGGAGCACGCACGAGGCCTACGGCGTCGAGTTCGTTAGGGAATTGAGAAGATAAGTGCGTCGGCGGGGAGCGCGAGGAGTTGAGGAGGACCGTGGAGCGGGAGGAGGGAGTTCAACTTCGCGTGCGCTTGTACTTCTGCATGCGCACCCTCTCGTCGACCTGTGAGACGCCAGCTGAGCCCGCGCGATCGATAGAGAGGCTTGTGGGAGTCCGCAACTCCCGCTCTCCCCGCCTTCGCTCCTCCCCCCTCCCGCTCACTCCGCTTCGTCTGCACACGCTCGGACGCGCTCGAAAGCCTACGTGCGTCTCCGTCTACCTCGGTGGGGGCTCTGTGCTTACTTGCACGCTCCCGCAGCTCATGGCGACATCGATGAACCTCGACGCGACGGACGGGGCGATGAAGTCAGGAGGAGCGATTACCGACGACCAGGGTGCGCGCGCGAGGATCAAATCACTAGAGTAGCTCCAGCTGACCGCTGTACGCTACCACCTCGCAGACGAGCGCGTCAAGGGCCCTTCGCTCCTCGATCTCCCGGACGACCTCCTCATCATATTCCGTTACGTCTTCGTTCTCGAGTGCGACGAGAAGCGTAATGGCAGCGCAGTGGCACCCGACAGGATCCGCCTCACCAAGCGCATCCATGCGCTTGCCTCGCCCATTTTCCTCGAGTTCGTCCGCTTCCCGTACCTCGGCAAGTATGGCGCATCTCGCGACGCCTTCTTCGGATGGGTGGTGCGTCAATCGGACTACTGGCATCATGTGCGGCACCTCGAGATCCTGGACCTCACGAACGCCCCGTTCATGACGACTGCCACTCTCATCGCCTTCCGCAACCTGCGGTCTCTCTCCATCGTCTCGTCCGGCATAGTTCCGGCGAGGTTGACTTCGGCGATTCGTACGCTCAAGAACCTCTCGGACCTCGCGTTGACCCAGTATCGGGGCTCACGGATGACAGCTTTGACTTGCGCAAGACGGCGATCCGCCGGCTCGATGGATCGTCCAGCCTTGCCGTGGAGAAGATGCTCCAAGGCGGGCGGGGCAACTCGCTCCTCGAACTCATACTTCGGATCAACGACCTCCGAGGCTACGAAGTACCGTGGCAGAGCCTGCGCGTGCTCAGGTTGAAGGGCAGCGGGAACGAAGGCGTCTCCGCAGGCGCCCCAATCTTCTTGCAGTCGCTCGAAAACGTGCGTCCTCCCTGCATGTCCTCCATCGCCGTCACTCACCTTCCAAACTGAGCAGGCCACCTCGCGCGATACGCCGCTTCCACTGGTGACCTTCGAGCTCAGCATGCACGGCTCCTCCGCTAACGGCACGCCGGCGTTCGCCGAGGGTCAGGCTCGTCGGATCGAGCTCCTCTGCGCTGTTCTGAGAGTATCGGAGGCAACGCAGCTCAAGCTCTCGTGCCTGCCCTTCTGCCCAGTCTTCGAGACGGCCGAGGTCTTCCCGTGCGTCAGGCGCCTCGACCTGCAGGGAACGGCGCCGCTGTGGAAGACGGTGGGTCACAGCTCCATCACGCCTGCTCGTCAGCCCTCACTGACCGACCTCTCGCTCTATAGGACAACCTCGAGGCGCTACACTCCCTCCTCTCGCACCTGCCCTCCCTCACGCAGCTCTCCATCTCCGCCTTCCCGTTCCACGACAGTCACGCCTCCCTCGTCACCGACTACTCGATCTTCCCTCCCGTGCGGTTCGGCCTACGGTACCCGGCCTTCAACGCTTTCCTCGTCTTGATCCGCTCGACCGCGGTCCTCGACATCGAGTACGACCCGGAGACTGAGCCGCTCATGCTGCACTATGCGCGCGCGAGCGTCCACGAGGACTTCAGTGCCGAAGTGATCAGGGTGCTGAGGACTTAGGCGCGGGCGCGATCTGCGCGAGGGTCGATCCGGAGGTCGGGGTCGGGAGGAGGGAGTGTAACTTCGCTTCGCTTGTTCTCACGCGCTTACCTCGCCTCGCAATCTGTGAGTCATGGGCAGCGTCGGCGCAGTTGCCAGAGAGTCTTTGCGGAAGAATGTCGCCGTCGCTCGCAACATGCACCATCGCTCCTCCCCCACCTCCCGCTCACTTCGCTTGGACTGCACACGCTCGAACGCGCTCAACCGGCTCTGTGCGTCTCGTCCGTGCATCTACAGAGCCTGCACGCTCACCTGCACGTTCCCGCAGCTCATGGCGCTTCCGCTAGACTTCGACAAGACGGACGGGGCGATGAAGTCAGGAGGAGGGAATACAGACGACCAGGGTGCGCGCGGGCGGTTCCAATCGCCAGAGTAGCTCTCGCTGGCCGACACACGCTATCGCCTCACAGACGAGCGTCCACTGGGACCGTCGCTCCTCGACCTCCCCGACGAGCTCATCGCGCACATCCTCGAGACGGTCCAGCAAGGAGGCTTCACAGGTCCGCAGTACGAGCTGCCGCTGAGCATGATCTGCCTCAACAAGCGCATCTACCGCGTGGCGCGCCCGCTCTGGTACCGCTCCTTGCGCTTCCCCGACGTCTCGGGACCGCCAGAACACTTCGACGCGTTCTACGCCTGGCTCCTCCGCACCTCGCATCAGCGGCGTCTTACCCGTCACGTCGACTACGAGCACGACCCCGAACATCCCGTTCTCCAGCGCGCCTTCTTGGCGACCTTCACGCACGTCCAGGGCCTCGCCTTCTGTGTGCAGAGCTCGCCACCCTACGAGCATTATTTGTGGGAGCTGCTACGCGCACTCCCCGCTCTCCAGAAGCTCCAGTTCGACGATGAACGCGAGTACGACGACCCAGCACCCCTCGATCTGTCATCGGCGGGCTTTCGCCTCTTGCGGGATTCGACCATCAAGCACCTTAAGGTGCAAAAGCTCTCCCAGGCGGCCGCTCTACTGGGCGCGGTCGGTACCAGGCGGCTCCAGCAACTCGAGGTGACCGGTCGTTCGGCCTTTATCGGCGAGGACTCGCCATTGCCCTGGATCTCGTCGGAACGGATTGACTGCCGTCACCCCTTGACGGTGGACGCTATCAACGCTCCCGTCGACAACCTCCAGGTTCGCTCTTCTCCGTCTTCCTTCGCCGCGGGTCAGCAGCTGAACACAAGCACATCGCAGCACTCGAACATCCGGCCGCATGTCCAGCCGATCAAACTCCTCGGGCTGACGGTGCGCGACAATGTCAGCTTTGACCCGGCGTCGGGCGAGGCGGAGACGTCGTACTGGGCTGCGTTGGAGCGCCTCCTCAAGCTTCTCCGCCCCCGGCACCTCCGCCTCTACAATATCCGCGCGTTCCCGCCAGTCAGCCGCTCCACCGACGACTCGCTAGGAGCGACTGAATTCCTCGAGCTCCTCGCCATGTTCACAGTCAAGAGCTCCGTACGTCGTACCTTTGCCTTCGTCCAGCAGTTGCTTTCATCAGCAGAACCCCCTGATGCCCCCTCTCTCCCACGGCTAGACGGATCTGCTACGGCTCCACGCTTTCGTCGACCTCTTCCCCTCCCTCGCCCGCCTCTCGCTTTCGTACACGAACTTCCAGCCTGGCGAGGCCGACGGCGACGCTGTGCGCGACTTCTGCGCGTTGGACCGCACGACCTTCGCCCTCCGCCACCCCTTCCTCGCCGCCTTCCTCGGCTACCTCCGCACGACTCGTATCCTCCACTTTCGCCAGTACCCATCCTACGCGGGCCTCGTCTGTTGGCGTGCGAGCGCGACGGAGGAGTTTGAGGCAGACTCGTTCACGTCGCGGTATACATAGGAGGGCAGCCGTACTTGTGAAGTAACTCTGCGTGAAAGAGTGCTGGCGAGGGAGGGCTCTGTGCGAGGAGCGAGAGCCGGGAAGATTCCTTGACATGCGCAGCTGGCGAGGGAGGAGACGGGGCTCTTTAGGTCACCCCTCCCGCCAGCGCATGTTGATCCCAGCGTTGTCACAAGGGTATACGTCCGTCGTTGCGCACGAGGATCGCTGGCCGGCGTTGCGCACGAGAAGCGTTGGCAGGACGACACGACGGGGGCCATTCTTCTCACGCTCGCTCCTCTCGCTCCTCCCACTTGTAGCGCTGTATCCGCTCCCTATTCTCGCGCTCGAGCTCGCTGAAGCATACTGAAGGACCGGGAGCGGAAAGAACCCTCTATGTACTGCGCACTCACCCCCCTTGATCCCGGCTCTCGCAAGCAACCCTGCCCCGGCCCGCCTACTGCGCTTCCATCGCCTTCCGCCCCACCGTGTTCGCGAGGTACTCCTCCATCCCCGTGAGCTTGACCTCGGGGTACAGGTCGTTGTGCACGAGCGAGGGGTGCCGGCGGAACTTGTTTGTCCCTGTGCGGGTTGGAGGGCGCATCAGCGTCCTCTGTCAAAGGCCAGCGGCGGAGGAGGAGAGGAGAGGAGGACAGGCGCACCCTGCTGCAGCCGCACGATGTACCAGAACGCAGGGTCGAACCGCGTCTCTCTCGCGCGGGCGGGGATTGTCTCCGGCTGGGCGATGTACGCGTGCGCCTCCTCCTCCGAGACGTAGTCGGGCTCGACGGGCCGCCCCGAAGCGGACTGGAGGAGGTCGGCGATCTCCTGCTGCGAGATGACATCCGAAACGACGTTGAGGAACGCGTCGGACGAGGTGGACGGCTTGGCGAGGGCGGCGGCGACTGTGGGATGGCGAGGGTCAATATGGGGCGTGCGAGCGAGGGGGGAGTGGAGGGCGCACTGTACTGCGCCATGTCGGTGATCTTGGTCACCTCGTAGCGGGAGTGCGGGTCGCCAACGATGGGGAAGACGTAGCGGTCCGGGATCTTCTCCTGTGCCCAGGCGATCCAGTACGTCTCTGTCGGCTGGTCGTCTGCACGAGTGCGGATTTGACAAAGGAGGTGGAAGTGAGCGGGAAGGGGGATAAAGTGACCGTCAGCGGAAAGCAGCGAGAGGCAGAGCGCGGTGAGCATGCGCAGACGCACACAGGTCGCCAACGCCAATGACGGTAAAGGTCATCTTGCGGCTGACCATCGCGGGGTGGAGCAGCATGTGCTCGTGGAACCGCTGCTTGACGTCGAAATACTGCGCAGGTGGGAAGGTCAGCTCGCTCAGTTGAAGCTGCAGACGCGTAGCTGCGGCTCATGAGTGAAAGGAACGCCACGCACAGGGTGGAAGTGTGTCCAGTCGTCGCCGGGCTTCCGCCAAGGGTGCTCGGAGCCGTACTCGGACGGGACGAACCGCTTCACGCCTGCACGCTCCTGGGTCAGCAAGTCGACTACTACAAGTGGTGCGGGGCGAACGCACCTGCCTCAGCAGCTGCGTCGAGGATCTTGTACTGGGCATCAATGCCTGGCCCGTTCAGCGCCGACACAACCGCGTCGACGCCCCTCAGCTTCTCCGCGAGGTCGCGCACGTCGCCAAAGTCCGTCTTGACCTTCTCGACGCGCGAGTTGTCAGGGATCGTCCCCGTTTTCTCGTCCCACTGCTCTTTGCGGAGGAAGACCTTGATGTTCGGCTGGTAGCCCTCCGTCGAGGGGTGGAGGAGCGCGTCGAGGATGGCCTGGCCGATCTGGCCGGTTGCACCGAAGAGGGCGACGTTGTTGTAGGGCGTTTCGCTTGTCATGGCAACGCAAGGTGAAGAGCAGGAAGCAGAGCCTGAAGCGCGAGGAGCGGAGAAAGTTGGGCAGGGCAACGTCAGAGCAAGCGAGTTCGGACAAGTGGAGAAGCGATGGCGGAGACTGGGAGTTCGGCTGGCGCTTTGTGCACACGTGCGGGAGGGTGGAGTGTGCCAGCACTGCGCCTGGTCAAGCGTGTCAAGCTGGACAACCCGCGGTCGAGGCGGGAACGGAGGAGGAGGGGAGACGCGAGTCCGGCGTCGGGGCGGTTCCCGCTTCGTGTGCCATCTAGAAACAGCTTTAGCAGCCTGTGACACGCTTGACAGGGTTCGACCAGCGAGGCGAGGGGTGCGCTGCGGGGAGAGCGTCGTCGTCGTCGACGGTCGCCCTCCTCCCCACGCGTCCACGGGCACGAGAGCTCGTCAGGATGAGCACGAGTGCACTGCAGCAGGTGCTCGAGCACCTCGACTCTGGCGACTACTACTCTGCGCACCAGAAGGCGCGCACCACCGCGACCCGGCTCCTCGCCCCGCCCCGCCGCAACCCGCCCCCAAAGGGCACCGTCCTGCCGTACGACCAGAAGGCCCAGGACGCCGCCCACCTCCTCTGGGACGCCGCCCGCAGGCTCCTCGAGAAGGGCCAGGTCGGCAGCGGCGTCGACCTCGGCGTCATGCTCGTCGACGATGTCTGGCTCGCACGCGAGGTCGGCTGCGGCAAGGATGAGCGCGGTCAGTCCAGCCTGTCCTCTGGCGCGCTTGACGAAACGGGCGAGCCTTGGGCCCTTGTCGCGAGGTCCCCCTCATCCTCCACCGCGTCGAACTGACCTTCGCACCCTTGTCCCCGCAGGCAAGATCATCCAGCTGATCGCGTTGACGGGCCCTGCGGGTGCATGGCGCAAGACCCTGACCGACGCCGTCTTCTCGTGCGCCCGTTTTCCTCGCTCGCTCCCCCACATCCCGCTCACCTCGCGCGCGCAGGTGGACCTCCAAGACCGGCTCGGGCCCTGCAGGCGACGTCGAGATCCACCAGTACCTCGGCGAGACGCTGTACAAGGGTCCGCTGGCGCCCCTCGCATACCCCGCGCTGCACCAAGCTGACCGCCCGCCTCCGCAGAGCTCGACTACCACCAGGCCTCGCTGCACCTCCTCGTCTGCCCGACACAGGACGCCGCTCACACGCTCGCGAACGTCCTCTTTGACTGGTCCAAGCTCGACCCGGAGAAGGAGGCCGGCGTTGGGCGGTACGCCGCGCGCGGGACGCTGAGGTGCGTCCCCTCCTCCCCTCCCCCTTTCGCTCCTCTAACGCCCCTGAACACACACAGCTACCTCGAATCGTCCTTCATCCTCGCCGCCCGGACCTTCCTCTCGCACTTCCTCGCCCTCGCCCTCGCAGCCTACCCCTCCCTCCGCGTCGCCTCGTTCGCGTACCCCCCCCCGGGCTCGCCGCTCGCCCAGTCCTCCGCCGCCCCGCCCGCAGGCGACGAGCTCGTCGTGACCAAGCTCGCGTCGCTCAACTTCCTCCAGCTCGCCGTCCGCGCCGCGCAGGCCTCTGTCGGCGAGAGCGTCGACAAGGTCCGCAGCGGGAACGGCGAGGCGCGCACGCAGCGCGGCGCGGGCACAAAGGCGTGGCAGTCGCTCCTCGGGCGGTACGAGAAGAGCGTGCCTTGGCTCCCGCGCCCGAGGTCAAAGACGCGACGGCCGCGCTCGGTGAGATCCACTTTGGCCTCAAGCCGCAGAGGCAGGGCAACCCGCTCATGGACATGATGGCGAGTATGTTTGGCGGCGGCGGCGCGGGCGGAGGGGGCGCGCCTGCTATCGGAGGGAGGTAGCGCGCGGGAGAGGCGGCGGTTGTACAGCAGTGTTGCAGTGCGGGTCTAGTGTCTACTTGAGAGCGGGCTACGGCCTTGCGAGACAGTCTACTTCCTCCTCCCACCCTTCTTCCTCCCACTGCGGCTGCTCGGGCCCTTTCCACCCCCGCCGCTCGTCTTCCCCCCGGTCCCGGTCCCGCTGCCCCCGGCTGCAGGGGGTGGCGGGGCCACTGGCGGCGCCTTCGCGGCTGCCTGGCTCGCGAGCGGGGCGACGGGCGACGCCGCGCGCTGCACCTCCTGTGCGTCCTCCCGCTCCACCGTAGGCGCCGATGCGGGCCGGGGGACGGGCGTCGTCGCACCCGAGGGGAGCGCAGAAGCCGGCACGCTCGCGCCTTCCTGGCCTTCGATCTGCTTCGCCCAGAGCTCTGCTCGTCCGCCGCGTCAGCGCGCGCCCGAGAACGAGACGAGTAAGGGGAAGTAAAAGCGCACCGGCGTACACCCCGCCCTCAATCGCGAGCAGCTCGGCGTGCGAGCCCTGCTCAACTATGAGCCCGTCCTTGAGGACGCAGATGACGTCTGCGTCGACGATGGTCGAGAGGCGGTGCGCGACCGTGAGCGAGGTGCGGCCCTTGGACTGCGGGCGAAGAGGGAGGGGTCAGCTTGGCGGGCGTGATGGTAGAGGGGTGGAGGAGACGCACGAGCTCCTTGAGACGGTTCTGGATCAACCGCTCGTTGTGCGTGTCGAGGGCGGAGGCTGCGAGTGCGTTTTAGTCAGATGGCGAGCGGGTTGGCGAGGCGGAGAAAGGGCGCACTAGCTTCGTCGAGGACGAGGATGGGCCTGCGGAGCACACGGAGCGTCAGCAAGTCAATCTGGACAAGGGAACGCGGTGCGACGCACGGGTCCTTGAGCAGCGTCCTCGCGATCGCGATCCGCTGCTTCTCCCCTCCGGAGAGGCGCATCCCGCGCTCGCCAACGAGCGTCTCGTACTGGTCCGCAAAGCCCATGATCCGGTCGTGCATCGCCGCGGCCTTGGCAGCCTCGACGACGTCCTCCATCGTGAGCTCCCTCCCCTCGCCGAGACGGAGAACGCCCCCATACGCGATGTTGAACCTTACGCTCGCGTTTGCGAGGACGCACTCCTGCGGGACGAGGCCCACCGCGGCGCGCAACGAGCGCTGCGAGAGGTCGCGGACGTCGGTGCCGTTGATGCGGATCGCGCCGCTCGTCGCGTCGTACATCCGGAACAGCAGCCGCGAGAGCGTGCTCTTCCCGCTGCCGCTGGGGCCGACGAGCGCGACCGTCTTGCCCGCAGGTACGGTGAACGACACGCCCTTGAGGACGTCGACCTTGCCGTCGTACGAGAAGTGGACGTCCTCGAACGAGATGGTCGCGCCCTCGGGCCCGACAGACAGTTCGACGGGGTTGGGCTTGTCCTGGATCTCGCGCGGCTCGTTCAGTAGCTCGATGAGCTGCTCCGTGTCGACCGCGTTTGACATGACGCGGCGGTACTGCCGGGGGCGCGAGTCAGCGGAAGTCGAGGAGAGGAGGACACGCGGGAAACGCACGAGACTCGATATCTGGTTGAGGGGCGAGAGCAGCTGCGCGAAGTAGCTCGTGAAGGTCGCAAACTCTGCGGAGGCGTGTTTTGGTCAGCCTCGCTCGTGCAAAGGGGCGTGAGAGGAGGAATGCACCGCCGGGATCCATCTTGCCCGTGACAACGCGGTGTGCGAGGATGAACGAGCATACGAGCAGGCCAAAGTTGGAGATGCCGTTCTGCAGCAGGCTGAGGCTGTTCCACGCCGAGTAGACGGCGAAGTAGCCTTCATGCCCCATATCAGCACTTCTCCTCGGTTCTCGGAGGGAAGTGAAGGTGGCACGCACCGCGCTGGTACCGCCACATGGCGTCCCTGAGCCTCTTGCTCTCGAACGCCTCGGCGACAAAGATCTTGACGCCCTCGTAGTTCATCAGCGTGTCGGTCTTGATCTGGTGCGCAAACTGGTTCTGGTCGCGCAGCTCGCGGTACAGCTTTGTGCGCGACTCGGCGAGGAGGACAGAGGTCGTCACGCTGCGGAGAGGGTCGTCGGCGTTAGCTTCGCCCAGGGCGAGAGCGCGCAGACGAGGGGAAGGCGACGCACTAGATGACGGAGACAATCGTCACGACCGCGACGATGACCGCGCCGTACCGCACGCTGAGGACGACGAACGCGACGGGGAGATCGATGAGGATCGGGATGAACGAGAAGATGAGAAGCTCGAAGAACTGCGGCGCGGCAGGCTGGTCAGCGGGCGCTCGCCGCGCGGTAAAAAGGTCGCGGAGGACGCACGTCGTTGATCGCCTCCGAGCGCGACAGGATACGAAGGAGCTCGCCCGTCTTGCGGCGGGTGTGGTACGCAAGCCTGCGGGCGCGGTAAGGATGAGCGAGGCGGCTGGGCGAAGCGGAGTGACGGGACGCACGAGAGGTTCAGGAGCGTATCGAACGACATCATGGCCATTTCGCGCTCGGAATACTGCTCGATCGGCAGCCAGAGGTACTCTGCGAATGAGGGACGGTCAGTCGCACGTCGATGAAGGAGAACCGAGATGAACGCACGGTACAGCATCGTGTTGGAGTCGGAAAGGAAGCTGACGAGGAGGTAGAGGCAGACGCTCAGGTAGGGCGCTGCAGACGCGAAGGCGCGTCAGTCCCGTGCAACACGTGAAGGAATGGAGCGGAGCGCACGCCTGCCCGCAGCGAGGTCGGAGATGATCCGGCCAAAGAAGATCGGCCTCGCAACGTTCAGGTACCGCTTGAAGATCATGAGCCCGAAGCAGATGAGCGCGAGGACCTGCAGCGCAACCGACTTGCTCGGCCAGAGGTACGGGAAGAGGAGGCGGACGCGCTTGAACAGGGTCAAGACCGAGAGCGACTTGGGGTCCTGAGGCCGGTTCGAGGGGATGCGCGTCCCGCGCAGGACGGAAGGTGCGGCGGCGGACGCGGGCTCGGCGGTCGGGAGGGCGGCGTAGCCGTTCGAGGCGGCGGAAGCGCCGCCGAGGAGTGGGGTGCGCTCCGAGGCGGGGATGCTGGACGAGGAGGGGAGGTACGTCGCGCGGTAGAAGGGGCGGAACTGGAAGGCGAAGAGGACGATGGCGAGGAAGACGCGGAGGGCGAGGATCGCGAGATGCACGACGGGGAGGACGTCCTCCTTCGGGTCGATGAGCGGGTCGTCGACGATGATGCGGCCAAAGACGCCGAGGATGGCGACCTCAAGAGCAAAGGCAAGGAAGGTGAGGAGGCGAGGGTGGAGCATCGGCCACGGCGCCTCGCCAACGATGCCGCTCTTTTCCCGCTGCCGCCCCTCGTAGATCAGCCCGAGGCCGAGTAGCGTGAACGCCGCCACGCCGCCGGCCGAGTAGACAACGATATTGCCGTAGAGTGGGTCGGACGGCGTGTAGTGCGACGTGATGAGCGTGGCGACGACTGCGGTTCGTGAAAGGGGTCCGGCGAAAGGAGGGAAGGGCCGGTCGGAAGGAGGGTATGGTCAGCGGAGGGGGTAGGAGCAGGCCAGACATACGACGCACCTTGCGCAACGCCGTCCGCAAAGTAGGTCAACGCGACGAGGCCCATCAGGACGAGGACAACGGCTTTCCTGACGGCCTTGGCCTTGACCACGACCGGCGTGACTTCGTCTCCCTCGTCGCCCACATTGCCGCTCGCGCCATTGGCCTTGGTCGCTCCTCCTGGACCGTAGAGAAGCTCTGGCGGAGCGTAGATGTCGTCCTCGGCGTGCCAGCCTGCGCTCTGGATGCGCGACATCATCCCGACGAGGGCGCGTCCGAGCCAGCGGGCTGCGAGGAGGCCGAGGAGGATGCACGGGAGTGCGAGGCGGAGCTGTCCCAGTGCTGTGTAGAGCGAGGGGAGGTCGGGTGCGGTCATGGCGACGGAGAGGTGGGGAGGCGAGGAAGAGATGAGGGGCTGCGCGGGCTGCGCGAGGTAGCCTGAGTGGTAGTTTGCCGTTTAATCGCTGTGCTCCACGGCGCGCCCCTTCTGTTCGGCGGCGGGGGCGTGAGCAGTTGAGGACAGACCCGCGTTCGCAGCGAACGCGCACCTCTGCCTCCTCCCGAGCACATCGTCCCCGCAAGATGGGCCCGTCGAGACTGCGAATCGCTCTTGCTTGACTTCTGTGCTGCACCGTACCAGCGCGAGAACTGCCCGTGCTCTGCTCGCCCTTCTCTCCGCTTCATCTCTCGTCAAGTCCGCTCCGTCTGACGGGCACAACGACGCTTGCTTGGATCTCCCGAGGTCCGCCCCTCGACAGTCCAGAGCGCTCTGACTGTGCGGGAGCCACCGGCAGGTCGCGCACCCCCGATGATGGGTGGGTAGCGGTGGCGGGCGACCGGTCCTCGACGGCGGATGGAGCGCAGGCAGGGCTGGCGCGTGGCGCAAGGTAGGCACTTCAGCGGTGGGAGGGTTGCGTCCCGCTTGCGATGGCGGAAGCATGGCGGAGCGTCATCTGCTGGCGAGGACGCTCCATCCGCGACGCCTTGCTCTGAACGGTTGACCGCTGCTGTTCTTCCTCTCTCGCTCTCTGAGTGGTGCCGCTCGACAAGCCAGACTCCTTTGGCCGAGCTGGTCCGATCACGAGCTCGCGAGGCTTCGCTACCACATAACGTGCCTCCCGCAGCGTCTTCGGCGGGCTCAGCAAGAGGCCAGTTTCCCGAGGGCCACGGTACTCGCTATCTTCCTGCGCGGGCCCAACGCCGATGACTTGCGCTGCCTGTTAAGCAAGGCGGAACACGCAGCGCTACGGCGCGAAGGGCGGGCCGCGGGACTCGGTCTGCTCTTCTCTGACCGCTTCCACCGTCCGCACCTGAGTACGAGCTCGCCAGTAATGCTGCGGCCTCGCTGGGCTCTGCCCGTCCGTTCAGAGAGTAGAGCGCAACGCGGCAGGGCCTCTGAGCGCCGCCAGCGTTGTGTCCGCGGGTTAACGCCGAGTCCGCTTGCGAGCGCGTGTCCCTCCGCGGTTTTCTCGCAGCCGGTGTAGCCTCTTGTATTCCACTCCTGAAGCGCTGCAGACCACCCTCATTCCCTCCAGCAAGAGAGACCCAGCACTTGAGCGGAAGCACGAGACCGCCTTGACTCCCCGCCGCTTCCGCACCTCGCACGCCCTCGCGCAGCTCGTTACTCCCTCCAGCTGCTCCAGACGCACCCAATGCCGTCCAGCTTCCAGTACCTGTCGACCCGCGGTGGCGACGAGCGCCTCTCGTTCGAGGAGGTGCGTACATCTCTCGTCCCGCTCCACGCGGTCGCAACGCGCCAGGCGGGGTGGTAGAAAGGCTGGATGCGCTGGAGATGGCGCTCGCGGTCATCACACACGCTGGCGAGCCCGGCGGTGCCGTGGAAGACGAGCGACGGACCCCGATCAGCTGCGGACGATGAGGCGCTGCGATGAAGCTGGGAACGCCGCAGGGAGGCTCATGCGTGCCATGTATGAGCACTAGGAGGTCCACACTCTCCACCCGTTCGAGCGCGTAACGGTCCATCGAGGCTGTCGCTACTCCCGCCCCCCAGCACCTCCCGAACGCTCGCACGAACCGATAACTGACCCTTGCACGAACGCAGGCCGTCCTCCGTGGTCTGGCGCCGAACGGTGGCCTCTACATCCCCGCCCACCTTCCCTCGCTTCCCGAGAACTGGCAGCACGAGTGGTCGCAGCTCTCGTTTACCGACCTCGCCCTCGAGCTCTACTCGCTCTTTATCGACGAGAGCGAGATCCCGCGCGCCGACCTCCGCGACCTCATCGAGCGCTCCTACTCGACCTTCCGCCACAAGGACGTCACCCCGCTCCACCGCGTTGGCGACAAGGAGTTCATCCTCGAGCTCTTCCATGGCCCGACATTCGCCTTCAAGGACGTCGCCCTCCAGTTCCTCGGCAACCTCTTCGAGTACTTCCTCGCGCGGAGGAACGCCGACAAGCCCGAGGGCCAGCGGGAACGCCTCACCGTCGTTGGCGCCACCTCGGGCGACACCGGCTCGTACGTCCTCGTCCTTCGACTCCTCCGTTGCACAGCTGACGAAGCGCGCCGCTCACAGCGCCGCCATTTACGGCCTCCGCTCGAAGAAGGACATCTCGATCTTCATCCTCCACCCCAAGGGCCGCACCTCGCCCATCCAGGAGGCGCAGATGACGACGGTCCTCGACGAGAACGTCCACAACCTTGCCGTTGAGGGCACTTTCGACGACTGCCAGGTGCGTGGATAACCGGTCTGGGCTGTCTCGCGGAACCCGCTGACACCCCTTGCGCTTCGCGTACTCGCTCGCAGGATATCGTCAAGCAGCTGTTCAACGACACCGAGTTCAACTCGCGCTACCACCTCGGCGCGGTCAACTCGATCAACTGGGCGCGCATCCTCGCGCAGACGGTGTACTACTTTGCGGCGTACTTTGCCGTCCAGGCGCAGATCCCGTACGACGTCCTCGAGCCGCAGATCCAGTTCGCCGTCCCGACGGGCAACTTTGGCGACATCCTCGCCGGCTGGTACGCCAAGCACCTCGGCCTCCCGATGGCGCAGCTCGTCGTCGCGACCAACGCCAACGACATCCTCGCGCGGTTCTGGAAGACGGGCCGTTACGAGAAGGCGGCGTCGGACGAGCCCGAGCACTTCACCGACGACGAGGACGAGGCGGGCGAGGGCGGCGCGCACGCGCGCTACCCGAGCCTGACGGAGGACGAGGCGTTCCGGCGGCAGCAGGAGGCGGTCGCGCAGAGCGTCGCGCAGAACGGCGCGAGCGACGGCAAGCAGGCGTCGGCGGGCAACGCCGCCGCGAAGCACACGCCCGCGACGGCGGGCACCGTCGCCGAGACGCTCTCGCCCGCGATGGACATCCTCGTCTCGAGCAACTTTGAGCGCCTGCTCTTCTACCTCGCGCTCGAGGGCACGACCGCCGGCGCGGTCGCCGCCGATGGTGAAGTCGACGGCGGGCAGGCGGCGCGCGTGCGCATGGCGGCCGAGAACGTCAGCCTGTGGATGGACAAGCTCAAGAGCGAGCACCGCGTCAAGGTGCCCCGCCGTGCGGTCGAGGCTGCGCGGAGGGACATGATCGCCGACCGCGCGAGCGATGAGGAGACGACGGCGACCATCCGCAAGTACTTCACCAAGAAGGACGCGTACGGGTCGTACGTCGCCGACCCGCATACCGCTGTCGGCCTCACCGTCGCGAACCGCGTCGCCAAGACCAAGTGAGTCCATCCGTTTCGCTCGAGCGCTCCCGCGTCTGCGTGGCCATACAAGGACTGACTTCTGCACCCGTGCAGCTCGCCCAACGTCATCCAGATCGTCCTCGCTACCGCCCACCCCGCCAAGGTGCGCTTGCTTCTCCTCTTGCCCCCTCCGCAATCCCACTGACCCTCCCGTCCTTCGCAGTTCGACGCCGCCGTCTCCGAGGCGCTCGCGGACCAGCCCTCGTTCAACTTCGAGCGCGACGTCCTCCCGAGCGAGTTTGTCGGGCTCCTCGAGCGCGAGAAGCGCGTCGTCGACGTCAAGAACGACCGCGAGGAGGTCAAGAAGGTCATCCGCCAGCATGTCGACAAGCTCTTCGCCCAACCGAGCGTCGCCGCGTCGGGGCTCTGAGCGGTTCGTGTCGGGGGTAGATGTGTAGAGATACAGCCTGACGGCGCTTTGCTGGGGATAGGGTGACATTCGCATGACTCTGTTTCCGTCTTCCCACGCGTCCCTCGGATTCGCGAGTGCTACAATGCGATACAAACGCGGCTACACAGATACAGATGGCGCTCTAATCCGCACCCAGCTCGATCCGCCTGCTTCTCCTCCCCCCGCTCAGGGCCTCCTCGTCCCCTTCTCATCTTCTTCGTCCACATGCACCGTCACCTCCTGCGCAACCTGATCCCGCCCCTGCACCCGCCCCCAGCGCCCCGGGCGGCTCCCCAGCAACGGCTTCGGCACCAGCGGCGACGCGCTCCTCCGCCGCTGCTCGCGCTCCGCCGCCGCTGCCGCGCCGCCCGGGCCACACGCCGTCGCGGATGAGGGAGGCGCGCCGCCGCACGACGAGATGGTCGGGAGCGTGGGCTGCCCGGTTGGGTTCTTGCGGAGGATGAGCGCGCGGGAGGAGAGTGTCGAGAGGAGCGCGAGGGCGTAGCTCGATGAGAGGAGCCACCAGAGCGCGTAGGGCGCGCAGGCCCAGAGGAGGTTGTCGGAGGGCGAGCCTGCGCCGGAAAAGGGTCAGCGGGAAGGGAGGCAGAGGGGGAGGGAGGGCGCACAGTACGTGAGGAGGGCGGCGGCGACTGCTACGACGGCGGTGTAGCTCGCGCTTTGGATCGCGAGTCGGCACAGCGCGCGAAGACGCCCGTCCGTCGAGGCGTTGAAGCCTGCTATCCGCCGTCGGAGGACGGCAACGAGGAGGACGCTGATGGAGACGTCGGTTGCTGCGGCGAGGACGAGCCAGATCTGCGGGTGAAGGTCGTTAGCGTCGTACTCCAGGCAAGGAAAGCGTGTGAACGTACCCCGGATATCAGCCCGTAAGTCGCTGCCTCGAGGAGCGTGCCCGAGAGCTTGTGCTGGTGGAAGAGGATGTTGAGGACCGCGGCGAACAGGATGGCGTAGAACTCGAGCGAGATGAGGATGCCGAAGTACACGAGCGCAGCGTACTTGAGCCAGCGGAGCGTGATGAGCTTTGGGAATAGGTCAGGAGAGAGCGCGTCAAGCGAGAGCGGAGGGGAGCGCACCCGAGTCGCGCGGATGGCAAGGAAGCCTTGCACGAGCGGACCATTGATCGCGATGGAGAGGGGCTGCATCGCGTCGGGCACGGTCGGGTGTAAGAGGGAGGCGGCGTCGCGGTCTTGGCGAACCATCCCTGCACGCGAGCGAGCGGATGAGCAGGAGCACCTCGGCGAGGTAGGTAGGCGACGCCGCGCACAGTAGCACACGCAAAAGAAGTTGAGGCTGCGCGCATGGGATCATCAGCTCGTGCAACGCGAGCAGGAAAGGAGGAACGTACACTGCCTGCATCGTCGTAACCGCCATCACCACTCACAGCAACGCCTTCCGTCTCTTCGAGTTCCGCGCATACAGCTCCGTCCTGAGGTACCCAGCAAAGACCGCGAGCGCCATTCCCCAGAGCGCAATCTGCCCCATCCACCCCAGCGCACGGGACGAGGATCGCGGTCGCATACTCCTGCGACGCCTGCGTCCGGTTCGTGAGCACGTCGAACGTCTCGTGGTCGCCTGTGCCGAGCTGATGCGGCATCACGCCTGGCATGCGCCCTCAGTGCGAGTGAGCTGAGGAGGCGGGCGCAGTGAGGAGAAGAAGCAGGAGGCGGCGCGGGGTGCGCGCACTTGCGCGCGCGCTGCAAGTCAGCTCGGCTCTAAGCGACGCGCGAAGCCAATGCGAACCCGAGCTGGAAGGGGGATCGAGGAATCGAGGAGGCTGGACCTGGAGACGCAGTTCCGTCATCAGGCTCATTCTGCTAGAGTCTGGGCGGGCTGCGGGGTGCAGGCGTGCGCCCGTGGGCAGCTGGGCGAGCCGAAGTTCTTCTGCGGGTGCAGATGCGGCCGAGAGCGGCGGCCTTCTCGAGTCGAGCTGATGAAGCGTGAGTCGGCAGACACAGCGACGAGAGGCGTTCTGCGCGCGAGGAGACGGCGCAGCAGTTCCCAGCGCAGTCGCCCGCGAAGCCAGGGGGTGGTCGGACATGTGCAGCGAGATGGACGAGGCGAACCTCCTGAAGTCCTCCTCGCGAGTTGCAACGCGCACGAGGCCGCGGGACAAAAGTACTGCAAATAGCCAAGTCTACACCTCCTGTGTGCGTATGTACACTATCCCCTCCCCACCTAGCGCCACTCCGCCCTCCCAGCCGCGGGCCCATCCTCGTCACTGCTCATCCCGACGAGCTGGCTCAGCGAGCTGCTCCGCAGCCTCCGCCTCACGCCCCCACTCAGCGGCTTCAAGCCCGCCCCAAAGCCCGAGGCGTGCGCGCCCTCCCCGCCGCTAGTCCAGTCCGACTCGCCGTCCTCGCCCTCGCCCCCTCGCCCTCGCGCACGCCCTCGAGGACATACCGCCCCTCCCCCTCCGGAGGGACGTCGCTCCCGCTCCCCGTGCTCCCAATATCGGGCGGGGGCGCGCTCCCGCCCCGGCCCCTTGCCCTCCCCGCCGCGCCGGCGCCGCGCAGCCCCAGCCTCCGGAGGATTGCGCGGCGCCGCCGCGCCGCTTGGTCGTCCTTCTCGTCGTGCTCTTCGCCGGCGTCCCCATTCGCAGTGGGCTCTCCACGCGCGGGGCTGGCGTGCCGGCTCGCCCGCGCGGAGGAGGACGACCCCGACCCCGACGCGGACCCCGAGCGCGGGTACGGCCGCAGGTCGCCCGAGGAGTCGTTCCTGCTCAGCGGGGGCGGGACGAGCGACGCGGTCGGCGCGCCGTTCGACGTGGGAGCGGGGTGAGAGGAGGAAGAGGACGAGGAGAGCGCTGCGCGCGCTTCGGTCCGGCCGAGGTCGACCTGGCGCTCGATCCTGCAGGTGAGGCGGTCAGCGCGCGCGTCGACGGCGAGGACTGCCGCACGAGGTGCGGTTTATCGAGCGGACGTGTATCGGGAAGACAAGAGGAGTGACGAGGAGAGAGCGAGACGTACTTGAGGCGGTTCTCGATCATCTTGATCTGCGCACGCGCTGTACTTGTCAGCCCCGCGCCCCCGTCGGACAGGAGGGGGAGAAGAGACGTACCCTAGGCCACGTGACGCCCTGCCCGACGCGGATCATCCGCGCAAGCTCGTCCCTGTCCGGGTCAGTGAGGAGGCGGAACCAATCCTTGACTGCGGTCGCGCGTCCTCGTATCAGCGGCAGCACGCACGGACCCAAGGACAGAGGGAGAGAGAGGGGGGACGCACAGCGGCTCTTGGGCCAAATGGTGACGCTCCCCTCGAATTTCTGCAGGAACACCCCGCTCCAGTTCTGCCCGCCAAACTCGGGCAGGAGCTCCAAGTCGCGGATGACCTGCGCGCGCTCTCATACCGGCATCAGCCTTCTTCCTTCGGAGAGGGCGGGGACGCACCCGGAACCACTTGATCAGCTCGATCTTGCAGTACCCCTCTGCCGCCGCCAAGAGGAACCCGCCGCGCCAGCCGCGGCCGGCGCGGTGCGACACCGGGCGGCCGGGGCTCCCGCGCGGCGCAAAGTGGAAGAGGTGGATGTGCGCTGCGGCCGCGCCCGTCGTTCGGAAGGTCAGCGCGGGAAGGCGCCGAGGAGGGGGAGGAGGAGGGAGCGTACGGTTCACTTGCGAGACGATCGAGAAGTTGACGTTGTACAGCAGGTGGAGGGCCTCTGCGCGCGCGGGCGTGCGGGCGTGGGTGTCAGCGGGCGTGCGCCTGGTCTGAGGAGCGGGAGGAAAGCAGTGAGACGCACGCAGCGGGATGTCGACGCGGAGGGAGCCGTCCTTGTGCTTGCCCTGGAACTCCCACGGGTGCAGCTTGCCATCCTTGTCCTTCTTGAGGAGGACGACGGGGTTGAGAATGCCCGGGACCGCAGCCGAGGCGATCACTGCGCTCGCATCCCGTGGTCAGCGCAACTTTTGAAGGACGCGGCGCGGCGGAAGCGCACCGGCAGAGTAGATGACGCAGTCCGGCGCCGAGAGGTAGTTGAGCAGCTTGGTCGGCGAGTGCGTATCGCTCGGGATGACGCTGACGCAGAGGGTCCGCCCCGTCCGCTCGTACGCCTCGCGGAACGTCATGCTCCCCATGGTGAAGAAGCTCGCCCTGCGCGCCCACTCGACCGTGTCGAACCTCGCGCCCGTGCGCCACGCGCGCTTCGCCCAGACGGTGAACGGCTCGCTGCACGCCGTGATCCGGTCCGCGAGCTGCGGCGTGAGGAGCGCGTGGAGCTCGTCGTCGGTGCGGGTGCAGCACAACGCGGCGATGATCGCCCCGGCCGAGGTGCCCGTGATCACGCGCGGGAGGAGGTTCTCGTCGAGGAGCGCGCGGACGACGCCAAAGTGGTAGTAGCCGAACGATGCGCCGCCAGAGAGGCACAGGGCACTCGCGCCGAGGTTCTTCGCGACCGAGCGGAAGAAGTCGGCCTTCTCCTCGGCGGGGAGCTGCTCGTCGGGCACGCCGCGGATGTACTCGAGCGAGCGGGTGACTGCCCGCGGGCGAGGTTGGGAAGGTCAGTCGCCGTTCGCGCGCGGGTCCTACTCGACGGGGAAGGAGATCACGCACCCTCGTCAAGGTACTCTTGCACAAGCTCCTTGGTGCCAAAGTAGGACTCGGAGTAGAGGTGGAAGCTCTCGACGCCGGCAAAGTTGTTCCTGACGCACGCGTGCAGGACGGCGCACACGCCCTCGGCGTCGTCCGCCTCGCGGAGGGAGCGCAGCGCGCGGAGGACACGCCGGACGAGCGGCGCGTCGTAGTACGCGTTCGGGGCCGAGGCCTTCCAGTCGTTGAGGCCGAGGTGGGCGTCGAGCTCGAGGGCGCGGGCCTTCCACTGTGGCGTTCGGACGCGCGCAAGTTGGCGTTAGCACGACGGTGTCCGAGCACGCAGCTGACGAGAGGGAGCTGCGCTGAACGCACGTCGTCGAAAGTCTTTGCATTCCGCAGGGCGAGCCTGAGCCTGCCGCGTTCGCCGCGCCCTGTTCGCTCGCTCGTCAGTAGGTGATCCTGAATTCGAGGAGGAAAGGGAGCGCACAGCCGGCGAAGAACTCGATCACGTTGACGCATTGCCGGATGAAGAGGTAGGCGATGAACTCGCAGATGATGATGACGAAGATGAGGAGCTGCGCGGGCACGCTCGCCGGTGAGTGGCTGTCCTCTCCGTCGAGCGAGGAGCGTGAGAAACCCGGGACGCACGAGCAGCGGCCAGCGGGAGAGGTGGTATGCCCATCCCTCGCGGACAACGTCCTTGCGTTTCCTCGGCCCCCTGCGCGCCTCCCGTCGTCAGTGCGGTCCAGGATCGGGAGAAGGAAGAGGACGCACTTGCGCTTGCTGTCTTTGACGGGGGCCCAGTCGCTCGCGGCGATGATCTTCTCGGGTGCGTCGGCGTCTGCGCCAGGCTGAGGCTCGTCCGAGAGGGCCTGCAGACGAGAGGGCGAGTCAGTACACGTGTACTTGCTGTGTTGCACGCGAGGGAAGTGCGGAAGAAGGGGAGAAGCGGGTGCACCGCCTCGTGGGGAGATACGAGGAGGAGGAGGAGGCGCGCACCTGCTGGAACGCGCGCATGTCGTCCTCGTTGACCCAGTCCGAGTGCATGTCGGTGGCGTGGTCGTCCCAGAGCCTGCGCTGCTTCTGGAGGGCGTCTGCGGTCTGCGGGCGGCGCGACGAGGGGCGCCGTGCGAGGGGCCGCTGCTCCTGCTTGGCGGCTGGCCCGGGTTTCTGGGCGAGGTCCTGGTCCATAGCGGAGGAGGAGCGGGGCTTGGTAGAGCTGGACCTGCGGTGGGAGAAGAGCGAGAGCCACTCGTCCCCGTCGGCAGTCCATGACGCTCTCGTCCCGCCGCGACCCCGCTCTCTCGCGAGGCTGAAGTCAGGCTAGGCAGGAATGCTCTTACACGCAGTACCACACGACCCTAGCAGCACTCGTCGTCGCCCCACCCGTCCCCGTCGCAGCACGCCCCACAGCACAACACCGCACCCAGACACGCGCCCCTATCCCCACGCACACAGGGTGGATCAGCGCAGCACTCATGTGAACGACGAGGACGAGCACGCACAGCCCCGCACAGCACCCGTACCCGCCCCACCCGCCACGCCGGCCCTCCTCCCACCCTCTCCGCCGCGCCCAGTACCGCTCCCGCTCCCCGCCCGCGCCGTACTCGAGCCCGACCGGCCGCTGCTCCCTCATCGTCAGCTTCATCCACTCCAGGACGAGCGAACGGGAACACACCCGGTGCCCATCGGCGAGGAGCTCCTCCGTCCTCCCTCCGAGCCCGATACCGCCCCCGGGGTAGTACAGCTCGTCGCCCCTGCCCCGTGCGAGCCCATACGCGGAGGGAGCGTGCTGCCCGTGTAGGCGAGCGGAGGGCGGTGCACCGGCGGGTCTGCGCGCAGAGTATAGGGAGAGTCACCCGAGCATGTGGGGGTGCAGCCGGAGGGAGGACGCACACGAGGGCGCGTAGTACGCCATCAGAGTGGGAGGTAGGGGGTTGTCGGGCGGATTGGGAGGGCGCCTCGGGAGGTGGGGTGCGAGGCGTGCGATGGGAGGACAAGGGGGCGGAGGAGGAGACGAGGTCCGCGGATGTCCCGGCGCTCATCAGGTGGACGCGCGGCCTGCTCTAAACGGGCCTGAGTGGTGAGGCGCGCTCTTCGAGTGCGGGTGAGCTCGCGGGACGAGATGAAGGCGCTGTAGCCTTGCTCGAGGAGGGACATCGCCTGTTGGGAGGCCGCTCCCCTCGCTCAAGGCGTTTCTCGTTGCAACGCCGTGCCTGCCGTTCAGTCTCCGCCCGGCGTATGCCGCTCTCTCACTGCCCGCGGTGAGCAGAGCGGCTGGAAGCGACTTGGCCTGTTGGCCGTGAATGCAACCCGGTCGAGCTCGAAACGGAGGTCGCCACACCTCTTCGCGCGGGCAGGGCGTGGCTGCGCTCGAGTCCTGAGCCCCGCCTCCACCCAGTGCATCCACCGAGGACTGCTCCGACAAGAGCGAGTGAGCTCGACGGCGTGTGACACGCGGATCACGCTGGTCCTCCTTCCAGCTCCCACCGCTCCGCCGTCTCGCCAGTGCCTTGCCAGAGCAGCTGCACCAGCCCAGAGGAGCCAAACCACTCGCCTCCCGCCTTCCCCGCCGTGCCGCACACCCTCTCCACCTCGCGCGCGCGCCCCTCTCCTCATCGCCCCTCTCGCGGCGCTCCTCGCGCTCCCACGCCGCACAGAGCTCCCAAGCTCGCACAAGGGCTCCAGCAAGGCGATGGACCTCCTCACCGACACCGAGACGCGCGACTTCTCCCGCTTCCTCGACGCGTTCGCCTCGGCCCCTCTCCCGCCGGCGTCCTCCCCTCGGCCGCATCGACCTCTGCCTTCGCCGCGCCTCCGCCTCCGTCCGCGCAGCAGCGCCGCCCGAGCGCGACCGCCCCGTGGGAGCTCGGCTGGACCGGCGCGAGGGAGCAGCCGCACCCGCACCCTCCGCCTGCGCCGCCTCGCCGCACGAGCAGCAGCGGGAGCGGGGGCGCGGGGAGCGTTCCGCTCGCGCTCCGCCCGCACGGGTACGCCACCGCGCTCCCGGCTCCCCCCACCGCCGCCGGGCGCACCGCCCGCGACGCTCGCGTGGGAGCCGCTCGCGCCCGCGCCCGCGTCGGCGCACCACCACCACCCGCACCCCGCTGGCGGAGGAGGCGGGGGCGAGGGGACGTGGCGAAGCGGATGCGGATGGCGCAGCACGCGCGGGACCTCGAGGCGTGGATGGCGGCGGGGGGGAGGCCCGCCGCGCGCCCTGCGGGAGACGCGGAGGACGACGACGACGGGAATGGCGAGGGCGAGGAGCGCGGGTTCCCCCCGCTCAAGCGCGCCAGGCCGCGCGAGCGCGCGCAACCACCCGCCGCGAACGGGAAGGGGGCGGGGAGGACCCGCTCGTGCTCATGCTTGAGGAGGCGGAGCGCCGCGCGGGATACCCGGCGCGCATCCCTGCTGCGGCGGGCGGCAGCGGCAGCGGAGGCGGGTTCGCGCCTCCTGCGCCCGCGCCGCGCGCGGCGCAGGAACACGCGCTCTTCCAGGCGGCGGCGGCGGTCGCGGCGCGGGAGGAGGAGGAGATGGAGGAAGCGGAGGAGCAGCGCGCGGCTGCGGCGCCGCCGGCGAAGCGCAAGCCCGCGCCTGCGCCTGCCGTCGCGGCTCCCGTGCAGAAGAAGCGCGCTGCGCTCGAGGCTGCACTCGGCGTTGGTCCTGCGCCCGCACCGCCGCCGCGCGCCTTCGCCGTCGCCCGTGCCCACGCCCAAGGCGCGCAAGCACAAGGCGGCGGCGGCCAAAGCCGAGGACACGCCCATGGACGAGGAGGCGGACGAGCCCGCGCGGGAGAACCCCGCGCCGCTCCCAACGCCGTTCAACGTCCCGCGGCAGCCCGTGCGGCCGCGCGTCCTCCTCGGGCGGTCGCGCGCCGCGTCCACGCCGGCCGACGCGCCGCCGCACCCGGTCGGCGCAGGGGGCAAGGGCACGCTGCTCTCTGCCGAGCAGAAAAAGGCAAACCACATCGCCTCGGAGCAGAAGCGCCGCGCGGCGATCCGCGCGGGCTACGACGGCCTCTGCGAGGTCGTCCCCGCCCTCCGCGCCGCCGTGCAAGAGTTCGAGGAGCGCGTCCGGCGCGTCGCGGCGCCGCCGCCCGGCGGCGGCGGCGCGCAGGCTGAGGGGCGCAAGCGCGCAGGGAGGGGCACGGACGGGCAGAGCACGACGGGCGCGCTCATGGGTGGGATTCAGGTCGGCGGCGAGAAGATTGATGGCCGCGCGGGGCCGAAGAGCGAGGCGGTCGTCCTGGGCAAGAGTGCGTCCTAATTCACTCGCGCGAGCTTCTCGGACACTGACGGAGCGCGCACACCCGCAGCGGTCGAGCACGTCCGCCTTCTCCTCGAGCAGCGCTCGTCGCTCCTCACGCGCCTCTCGGACGCGTATGCGGCGGGCGCGGCGCAGGGCGTGCAGCTCGCGCCTGCGCCGGGGGCGTACGGGAGCGAGTGGGACGAGAAGTGGGACGAGAGCATGCGTGGGGAGGTGGTTGGCGACGAGGCGGAGGTGAAGGACGAGGAGGGCGTGGATGAGGACGCCGAGTGGGAGGCGGAGTAGCGCGCGTGTGAGGTTGCTGTTGTTGCTTTGATCTGTGTTACACGCTTTGCCCTTCCTCGAGCACTGCGGGAGCAGTTGGCCGTGATTGCGCGACGACGTCGAGGCGACCCGGACGCGGAGCTCCTCCTCCCGACTTCCTCGCCCACTGCTCGCGCGAGTCTCCCCGCGTGCTATGAGCTCCTCCAGCGAGCTCGAGGTGCTCCCGCGGTGCGCAAGCCCGCGTCGCCGCCCAAGCCGCGCCGGTCGGGACGGGACCGGCGCGCCCCTCGCGGCGTCGACGAGCTCGCCGCGCCCGCCGCCGAAAAGGCGCGCCGCCGCGCAGAGCTCGACTTGGAGTCTACCGACGCCGAGACTGCCCACTCTGGGCGAGAGGGAGACGAGGACGACGCGTCCCCGCTCCCAGAGGCGATGAAGCCGCTCCCGGCGCGAGCAGCAGCGCAGAGCGCGCCAGTCGCGTCCACGTCGAGCGTACAGCTACCTACGCCTCTCCTCGGTGCTCCTCCCCGCGCCCGTGCCCGCCGCCCTCTCGACGTCGACCTCGTCCCCCGCCCCGCGTCCCGCCCTCGCCCCGCCCCAGCCAAAGTCAAGCCGCAGCCATCCCTCCGACGCTCGCACACGCCCGCCGACCCCGCCCCACGCCCCGCGCCTGCACCCGCGCCACGGGCGAAACCCCCGCCGCAGACGAGCTACTCCTCCGACGAGGCGGATGACTTCTTCGGGGCGCGCAAGCCCGCGCCGCCGAAAGGCCGTGCGCCGAAGGCGGTGGAGGAGGCGCGGCGAGGGCGGGAGGCTCCCGAGCAGGGCGAGCAGCGGGAGCGCGACGCCCAGGCCTACGAGTCCGGGTGCGTTGGCAGGCGCTTCCTTCTGCGTGCTTTGCTCCTCCCGAAGGCAGCGCTGATTCTTCGCCCACTCCATGCCCGCACAGCCAAGCGCGCCCGCCCCCAGGCAATCGAGCTCTCCTCCTCGACCTCCGACAGCGACTCGTCCACCGCTCCGCGGCGCGGGGGCGGCGCGCTCTCCTCTTCAGACGACGACGCCGGTCCGGGTAGCAAACTCAAGCTGCCCGAGTGGGCGCTGACTGGGCGCGGCGCGGCTGTCAGCGGTGCGGATCGCCAGCGGGCTGCGAACGGCGCGGGGCGGAATAGGAAGAGGAAGAGGCTGGGGGAGAGCGGGAGCGAGGCCGAGGGCGCTGGAGAGGAGGGCGGCGGCGAGGGCAAAGGCAAGGGCAAAGGCCGGGCGGAGGACGACGCAGGGCTGCTCGAGCTCAGCGGCGACGACACGGACGACAGCCTCGAGCTTGCGCTCGCAGGCGGGAGCAAGGCCGACAAGCCCCACGCTCCTTCGCCTGCGCAGAAGAAGAAGAAGCGCGCGGTGGCGAGCTCGTCGCCTACGCCGCCGCCGCCGCGCAAGATGGCGTCGCCGCGCAAACGCCCGCACGGGGACCGCCTGCCCGCCGTTGGGTGCGTCCTCCCCCTCTTGCGCCCCAGGAGCTGCATCCTGACCCCTGCCACGCGCAGGCTCGCCCCGCCTCCTCTCCCCTCCCCCCTCCGCTCGCCGCGGCGCGCCCTCCCCGCCTCGTCCTCGCCGCAGAAGGACACCCAAGCGTCGCACCTGACGCTCTCGTCCAACTCGGACGAGCCCGATTACGCGCACCACGGCGCGTTCGAGGACGAACCGCCTGGACGATACCCTCGCCGCGATCCGCTCCCGCCCGCGTTGGCGCGGAGCGCGCGCGCACCCGCTGCGGCGGGGGGGTCATCGCCTACCAAGGCGGGTGCGGAAGGCGGCGAGGACGACGGCGGGAAGGTGACGATCCGATTGCAGATGGTGTTTGACCCGAAGCGGAGCGTGCCCGAGGTGGCCAAGCGGGCGTACGAGAAGGAAGAAGTGTTCGAGCATGGGCTGGTGCGCGCCGCCTCCTTCCACCCTCTCTCTCCCGCGTGCTGACGAACCGACGCACCGCGCGCGCGCGCAGCACGAGCCCTTCGCCGCGCTCTTCTACGGCCTCTCCGTCCGGCGCACCATCCCGCGCGACGACCTCGTCATCACGCACGTGCGCTCCTCCTCCACCTCGGGGCGGCAAGCCCACGCAGCTGTACGAGTTTGGTACGCCCGCCTCGCTCTCGCTCTCTGCGGGCGAAGAGGCGCACATGCGCGGGTACACCGCAGACGTCTGGGCCAAGGTGCGCGCCTCGGGCTGCGCCGCCGCCCGAGGACGACGAAGACGCCGAGCTGGAGCGCGGCGGCGGCGGCGAAGGCGGCGAGGGGGCGCCGGGCGCTCGTGCTCGACGACGACGACGACGAGGACGATGAGAGCGCGGAGACGGGGGTGCAGGAGCGGGAGCAGGGCTTCCCGCTCACGCTCCGCGGCTCGCGGACCCAGTCGCTCTCGCTCGCGGTCAAGCCCTCGACGTCGATGGCGCAGCTCATCAAGGCGTACTGCCGGCACTTTGCCATCGCCGACGCGGCGAGGCAGGGGCGCATGTGGGTCGAGTTCGATGGGGATAGGCTCGAGGGCGCGATGACCCTCCAAGAGGCGAAGGACGAGTTCGACCTCGAGGGCGAGGAGACGTTCGAGGTGAAGGAGCCGGCGTAGCGCTGGCTGGGCGGGGTGTATGTGCGCGGACCTGTACTCCCTCCCGTTCGTTCGAGTTCAAGCGGGAGCTCTTCTCGATGCGTGCACGACAATGCGTCTTTCTTTGCAGGAACAAGGAGAACGAAAGCGGACCGACGGAAGGGGCGGAAAGGGCGGGTGGAACTGAACAAGGCGGGCGAGAGTGAGATGGGAGCGGTGTAGGCGATAGAGGCGGTGCGGGCGCTGCGGCGGTGGGAGATGTCGCCGCGGAGCAGAGTGTCTGGTTCGTTTAGCACTGTGAAAGGGAGGTAAGCGTCAGTATGCGCAATGGGAATACGGAGGAGGCGCGAGCTGCAGCTTGGCGCGTCGCCCGTCCTCCGTCGCAGACATGCTGAAGGACGCACGCCAGGGGTCTCGGCCGCGCGCGTGTTGAGAATTAGTGCGACGATGAGGCCGTAGAGCCCGAGGACCTCGGCGAAAATGAGGATGCTGTGCGGGGGAGAAGAGAGGAGGGGGGAGAGGAAGGAGAAGCGGGGGCGAGGTTAGTCGGGCCCAAGAGACGTGTGGGGAAAGGGTGGGGCGCACAGGACCTTGTGGGTTGAGAGCGAGTTAGTACAGCATACCGGAAGAAGCAAGACGAGCGCAACGTACCATGCCGACAAAGACGCGACCCTGCTGCGCGACACCCCGGACACCCGCGTCGCCGACGATACCGATCGCAAAGCCGGCGCTGAGGCCCGCAAGGCCGACCGAGAGGCCTGCGCCGAGCTGGATGAAGCCCGAGTAGAGGGCCATGGGCGACTCGAGGCCGCCCGAGATGAGGACCGAGACGACGAGGCCGTAGATCTGCGCGTGGGCGGAGTCAGCGAGGGCCAGGGAAGAGAGAGGTGAGGGGAACGGACGGCAATGATACCCGCCATAACAACGGGGATGATGCACTTCATCATGAGGTCGGGCCGGAGGACACCCATCGCGGCGATGCCGACGCCCGACTTGGCCGTGCCGTACGACGCGCCGAGGCCTGCATGTTGCGTTGATGCATGCGAGGATTCGAGAGGACCGGTGGACGGTTTGGAAGGACGGGGTGTGAGCGGGAGGAGGGGGAGAGGTGCGGAGGGTGGCGGGCGCGGGAGGAAGCGGGAGATCAAGCAGGCACAGTCAGTCCCCGTGCTCCTTGCTGCCAGAGGGAAGAAGGAGCACGCACAGGTGAAGACGATGGCGGCGGTGCAGCCCCTGCGAGGTGGAGCCAGGTCGCGGTCAGTCGCCCGTCGTCCTCCCCTGGAGCGCGCCGAATCTCGCAGTGCGCGTGGAACTCACATGGCGCCGAAGAAGGGGGCATAGATCTGCGCAGCGCAGAGTCGAGGGAGGGAGGGAGCGCGTGCACCGCCGAGAGGGGAGGGGTCAGCCCGCGTCCTCCTCTGCACGTGGGCAGGCGGGACAAGAGGGAGGGGCAGCGCACCGGGCAGTGCTCGGCAAAGGTGCTGCTCGCAAGGAACCAGAGCCAGGGCGCGAGGGACAAGGGCGAGCGAACGGTGCGTCAGTGCGAGGACGCGGACGGCGGCGGGGGCGCAACGAGCGCGCGCAGGAGGAGCGCTGAGCTCCTGCCCAGCTCAAGAGGGAGGTGCGCGTACACGGTGCTCATCTTGGGCGAGTGCGAGGAGGGGGCGACGAGGTGGGGGAGCCAGCGCGAGCAGAGTCCCCCTTGTCTCCGCTCTTACGCAATTGTCTGTATTCAAGTTGTATTCCCGCACTACGCTCCGCTCCGACTGCACAGGGGAACTACAGCGGGCACCGCAGCTACTGCACACACTCACACGGCACTGTACTACACCCTGCACACGCTTATGAGTCGTCAGCCTTGCCGGGGGAAGAGGGGGCGAACGCGACGCACCGGATCGTCCGCACCGTCCTCCCGCACCCGATCGTCACCCAGTCGCCGCCGCCGCCCCACGCCACGGCGTTGACCTCGCTCGGCGCCGTGTACGCCAGCGTCGGGTGCGAGATCGGTTTCGGCTGCTGCGGGACCGACCGCGAGGGGGGTTGCGGCGGCTGCGCGTTCGAGAGGTCCCACAGGAGCAAGTTCGCGTCGTCGCCTGCGCTCGACAAAGCTCTCTCGACCCGTCAGTGCTCGCTCGAAGAGAGATATGGTCACGAGAGCGAGCCCGCACGCACCGACTGTCGCCAACCACCCCGGCCCGCTCGTCTCGCCCCCCTGCCCATTCCCGACGCCCCCTCCCCACGTAAGCCCATTGACGGGCGCGCGGTGGCCCCTCACCTCGAATGCCGGCGCGCCGGGGTTGCGCGTGTCGAGGATCTGCACGTCGGCCGAGTCGGCGTGCACGACCGCGACGTACGCGGGCGCGGTCGGGCTGAACGCGAGCCGCAGGAGCGGGGCGGGCGTCGTGCTGCCCCCTGAGGGCGGCGAGGACGACGCGCCGTTGTTGTTGCTGTTGTTCCCACGCTGTGGCGCGCCCGCCGGTGCGGCTTCGTAGAGGATCGTCGAGTGCTCGAGCGAGCGCAGGTCAAACATCCGCACGCTGCCGTCCGCGCCGACCGAGGCGAAGATGTCGCGCGAGGCGGGCGACCACGCCACGTCGTAGACCTCGCGGTCGTGTGCGATGAGCTGCGTGACGGGGACGCCGGTCGAGATGTCCCACACCGTGCAAGTCTGCGAGCGTTCGTCAGGTTTCATCGTTGGTAGCGAGAGCGTGAAAGCGCACCGTGTCTATGGACGAGGTAACGATCTTGGTCGGCTCGAGCTCCGACCACGAGAAGCCCGTCAGCGGCGCCGAGAAGTCCGCCTTGGCCTGCGTGCGTGCACATCGTCATTCGTGCCAATCATCAGGAGATCGGCTTCTCACGCACATTCTGCAGCGTCGCGCGGCTGACGAGCCTGCTCCTGCTCTGCGGCTGCCCCGCGCTCCCGACGAACCCGTTCCCGGCCCTGCCGTGCGCGCCGTCCTCCTGCTCGCCGACGAGGTCCCACAAGCGAAGGCACTCCGTACTCGTAGCGAGCACCTCCCTCTCCGCGCCGTCGGGCGCCCCCGCCGCAAGGCTGCTGCTCAGCCGTGCAGGGGCGAACCGCACCGCGCTCGGCGGGTAGAGGAGCGGCGCCCTCGCGAGGGGGACGAACGCGCTCCCCCCTCCCGGGACGCGCTGCCGCGTCCCGCGGTGCACATACGCCGTCTCGCTCTCGCTGTCACTCGCATCGTCGAGCTCGGCCGCGCCGGCCGACAGGCCCGCGATGGTGAAGTTGTTCCCGCCGGGCGCGCCCTGCGGCGGCGCGCCGTTGATGCCCCCGGTCCCGGTCGGGTTTGTGGTGGCGGAGAGGGCGGCGATGGAGGGGGCAGGGGCGCGCGCCTCGGAGTAGGAGCCGACGGCGAGCTTGAGGGACGCGGCGGACGAGGACGAGAGGGGCGAGATGGCGAGCGCGAAGGTTGGGCAGTCCGAGTGGTAGTCGAGGATGGTCGGTGCCCTGCATATGCACGCATCCGTTAGTCTCGTCGTGCGCTGGGGAGGGGAGAACGCGGCGATGACAGCACCGCCCGTGCCGACGAGGGGAGCCGCGTCGCACGGGCAGACCACGAGGACGCGAGAGTGTGGGGAGAGACACACATGGCTGCTGTATCCTCGTCAATGCCAGCGCACGTCCTCGCTGGCCTGGTGCGGTTGCGCGCGTCGGCCCTTTCGAGCGAGGTGGGGTCGAGCGATGAGAGCCTCGCGCGGGACACTGACGATGCGGGGATGGCTGGGAGAAGCTGGGAGTGCGCGTGGAGGGTGTTCCTCAAGGGCAGAGCAGCGGCAGGCGCGAATAAGAAGCGAGGCGGAGGGAACAGGAGCCAAGGGGCCCGACGCCGCTCTCGCGCGTCTCCGCGGGCGCACCAGCGCTTCCTCTGAGCTTTCCTGCACTTTCAACGCCGTGAACAGACATGCAACATCACAGCGTATAGCACAGAACCCCCACCCCGCTCAGCGACCGATCAAGCGCGCCTCGCTCCCGCCCATCCGCAGCAGGGCCGCCGCTCGTCCTGCCCGGCGAGACCCGCACCCCCGCGCCGCCTCACCACTTGTGCTTGCCCGACGCTGTTGGGGCGACGAACGCCTCGCGCGAGGGGATGAGCGGCTCGTCGATTCCGTACAGCTCGATCGCCTCCTGCGAGCACAGTGCGTTTTTCGTCAGCCAGTCGTCCTCCGCGCGCATAGGTGGAGGGAGAGAAAGACGCACGCGCCACACCTCCTCCGTCAGTTCGAGCACGACCTGGTTCTTCGCTGCGGGCTGCCCGGCCGCCGCCACCGCCGCCTCCGGGTCGACCATGACTGCTCTCGCTCGTCAGCGCTGGGTTGCGGAAGCAGAGGGTGACGAGGGGACGCACAGGCAATCACGTCACCGCAGAACTCGCTGTCGGGGTCCTCGTCGAGCTCGATCGCGGCCTTCTGCTCGCGGACGAGGAAGGAGAAGTAGAAGCAGTTCTCGACCGTCTGTGGGCGAGAAATGGTCCGTCAGTCTCGAGCACATGCGCGCATTACGTCGAGGTTGCACTTGTAAAGCGAGATAGCCCTCGGCGGTGCGAGGCAGCGTGAGACAAGACGCACCTGGCTGAACGAGTGCGGGTTGACGACAAACTTGAGGTAAGGAATGCCCGTGGTACCACCGACGGCGGTAAGGTGTTTGCCGATCTGGGATCTCCAGGCGTATCAGTACGCACAGATGCAGGCGGGAGGGCGAGCAGGGAACGGCGGGGTACGGACCTTCGCGACGACCTTGCCCGTCTCATTCTCGTTCTTGGCGACATCCTCCGCGTGGAGCTGTGCGCGTCGACAACGCGGACCAGAGGTCAGCCGTACGGTATGGCGAGCGACCTCGAGAGCAGAGCGCGCGCACCTCTTCGGGGCGCATCCGGTCCGCCTCGTCGACCTGGTTCTTCGCGCGCTGTGTCCGCGCCTTCTTCTCCTTGATCTCGAGCTGCAACGGGCCGTACCTGCGGGACGGCCGCAATCGTACAGCCCGTCAGACCCTCCACACGAGACCGAACGGGCAGGAAAGTGCGCGCGCGACGCACATGAAGTCGAGCGGCGCGGGCCGCTTGCTCTCCCCCGCAAGGACCTGCCCCGCGCGGGCCCACAGCAGCGCAACATCGTCTTCGTCGCCGTCGTCGAGCTCGTCCTCGTCGCTCCCGGCCCTCCCGCGCGTGCGCTGCCTCCTCTTTCCGCGCTCGCTCCTGCCCCCGCTCCCGCCGAGGAACTTCGCGAGGCGGGCGAGGAACTCGTCCGTGTCGAACGCGTCCTTGTCGATCTTGAGCTGGCGGGCCTTGAGCGCGCCGGCCTCGCTCGTGGCGATCAAAACGCGCGAGTCGAGCACCGCCTCGGAGGGATTCTCGACCCGGTCAAAGAGCATGTTGGCGCTGCTGACCTGCGCCGTGAGCGCGTCGACGGTCGTGTTCTGCAAGTCGCCGCGGGCGTCTGTCCGCGCGAGACCCGCGGAGTGGGTCAGCGCGAGTCGCCCGGAGAGTGCAGGTGAGGGGGAGAGGGAGCGCACCGTCCACCTGGTGCTGCAGCGCGCGGTACTTGGCCCTGAGCCTCCTGCGCTTCTCCGCCTTGCGCTCCAGCCTCCGCTGCACCACAGCGGGGTCGTCGTCCCCGTCGTCCTCATCGCTCGACTCGTCCTCGTCGCTCGCCGCCGCGCCGCCGTTCGCCTGCGTGCCGTTCGCGCGCGTTGTTCTGCTCCTCCGGCTCAGAGAGCATCTCCGCGTCCTCGTCCTCGTCCTCGACCGCGCGCGCCTTGCCCTTCTTCCTGCGCGAGGACGCGTCGGGCGATGGAGCCGACGAAGACGGGGGCATCGCGTTCTCCTTGTTGGTCGTCGCGGGCGAGGTGCTGCCGTGCTGCTGCTGCTGTGCGCGGGCGGGCATGCGCTCGGGCTCAGGCGGGAGCGGGGAACTGGTGAACGGGGAGCGACGGACGCGTCGCGCGGACGCGTCGAGGTCAAACCTCGCTCTCGCTGTGCAGAGAAAGGATGCGACGGAGTGCAATACGAGTACTTCATACGCGTGTCTAGACAGGAGCGGAAGCGCTACGACGCGGATCGGCGAGCCGCCGCTTTCCACTGCTCGAGGCACGAGTAGCGCCAGTCCTTGTCTGCGCACGGCCAGGGGCGTGTCAGCGCGCCGCGAAGAGAGTAGGTGTCGCGTCTGCGAGGGACAACGGAGGACGGGCAAGCAGCGGGCGCGGACGCACCCATGTCGACCGTCTCCTGCCCCTCCTCGCGGCCCTGCAGCTCCCCCTCCTTGGGGCACTGGCAGTCGCACCCGCCGGCTTCTTCCCCGCGCGGGCCACCGCCAAGCGACAGCGCGCGGGAAGACCGCGCAGGGCAGTGGAAGAACCAGTCGTGCTGGTAGCCGATGTCGTCGAAGCTGTACGGTCAAGAGGCTGTTAGCGGCATCCGCGGGCGGGAGGAGGAAGAGGAGAGATGACGCACTGGTGGATCTGATCCATCGACGCGAGGGCGCCGAGCGCGAGTGCGCGGACGGGCGCGTCGCCCCACTGGTCCTCCTCGCGCGGGTCAGCGTGGGAAACGAGGTTGAGCCGAGCGAGGTGGGGGGCGCACGCGCTCGGTGTAGAATCCGCCTGCGTCGTCCAGCGCGCGGAAGAAATCCTGGTACGCCTGCGAGCGGAAGAAGCGGAGGTCGCCTATCTGCGCGCACTCTCTCGGATGTCAGTACTGCACGAAGAGAGGCACGGGGACGACGCACCTCGAAATTGGTCCAGAAGTGGCACCGTCCGTACTCCTCCCCTCCGTCCTCGCGCTCGCGCACCAAGAAGCGCCACAGCGCCTCGCTGCGGGGCGTGATCCCGCGCTCGGCGAGGTACGTCCGCACCGCGCCAAACAGGCCCGGGATGGTGTTCATGTTCTCGACGACGGCGATGACAAAGCCGTAGACCTTGTTGTGCAGCGCGAGGAAGCGGAACGGGTCGTAGGTGATGGTGCAGAAGAAGCGAACTGCGCACAAGCGGGTAGTCAGCCTTCCCGTGTGCGCGAGTAACGAAGAGAGAAAGAGGGACGCACCACCTGGCTCGAGCCGCCAAAACCAGTCGTACGGCTGCAGCAGCTCGTGCCGGACCCACAGCCCGGCGTACCACCGGCACATGTGGTGGTACCCCTCCCTCCCCGCATACTGAACGCCTTGCGCCTCCTGCTCCGCGAATCCCGCGCGCACTTCTGCGGCAGAGAGGTGCGGCGGGATGGACCAGTGCGCGGGCGGGACGACGCCGTACTGCGTCTCTGCGCCGGCGGGCAGTGCGGACGCGACGGCGGTGCGGAAGGCGGGCGAGAGGGCGCCCTCGTCCGGCGAGGCGAGGAACACGTAGGGGTACCGGAAGTGGGCGTTGAAGCGCGCTTCGAAGTTGGAGAGGGTCGGGAGGAGCGCGGCGAGGTCCGCCTCGCGGACGAGGACGACGATGGCGCCGTTCTCACGCGCTTCGAGGGTGGTGAGGCGCGTGTCGCGACAGCCGCTGACGGGCTGGACGATCTTGGTCTCGGTGCGGGGTGGGGGCGGGCGGCGGAAAATGGGCACGGCCGAGTCGAGCCAGGGCGAGGGGTGGAGGGACGAGAGGACGACGACGGCGAGGACGAGGACGGCGAGGAGCGGAGCAAAGCGGGCGACAAGGGGTAGTCGATGGCGCGGATCTGCGGGCTCCCTGAGGCGCACGGGCGAGTTTGCGCGCAGTGGGAGCATCCGCCCGGCGGGACGAACAGGGCGGCGGGGCGGTGCTGCGAGATGCGAACGAGGTCAGGGTGGCATCTCGGGGTGCGTGCAGTCGCTTGGGCAGTGCTCAGGCACGCAGTGAGAGACAGGCGGTTGCAAGAGACGCACCCGTGGCCCGCTCCGCACTCCTCGCCTGGTTGTCCCGGTCGGGGTGCGATGAGGCGCTGTCGCTCTGTCCCCTCGCGGAGGTTCGCCGGTTGCGCAGCGTTGCGCGTGACCCAGCCGTTGGGTGCTCCTGCAGGGGCTTCCACGGGCCCCAGGGAGAGTGCGCGGGGATGGCGAGGACGAGGGGCGGGCGAGTGATCGGGCGCCGCGCTCTCTCCGCGCCTCCTGTTGAGCCCAGCGAGGATCTGGCGAGCGAGAGCGAGATGTGGGTTGCCTCTGCAGTACACCTTCGCACGGGAACATGGCCCTCTCGCGCCTCCAGCTGACCCTCGCCCACCTCTCGCCGTCGCCCCTCGTCGCCAGCATGACCCAGTGCGCGCCTCAGCAGGCGGTCAGCCCGCCCAAGCGCGACCTCGCCTACACCGTCTTCTGCGGCGCGAGCCCCGGCAACGACCCCGTCTACCTCGACGCCGCAGACCAGGTCGCCCGCGCGTTCGCCGACACCGGGATCACCCTCATCTAGTGCGCACAGAGCTCGCTCTTTCCTTCTGAACCCTCCCAAGCCCGTGCTCACCGCCGTCGACGATGCGCGCAGTGGAGGTGGGACGAACGGGATCATGGGCAGGGTCTCGTCGCGCTGCCTCGACTACGGCGGGAAAGTCCACGGCATCATCCCCGCAGCAGTGTGTACTCCTTCTCGCTTGACCACGTCCTCTCGTCCTACACAACCGCGGGGAGGGCCGTCTCCACCAAGGCCGAGGGTGGAGGGCCGCCCTACTGACCATTCTCATCCTCGTCTCCCGCAGTTCCTCTCCGCCGAGGCTCCCGACCGCAGCACCAACCGACCAAACGAGGTCGAGACCGTCGTCGAGAGCATGCACCAGCGGAAGAAGCTCAGTGCGTCGGCGCTCTTTTATGCTGGCGGCCAGACGTCTGCTCCTTCCGGTGCGGCCAACGCTGACCTGCTTCTTCCGCGCCTCGCAGTGGCCGACCTCAGCGAGGGCTTCATCGGCCTTCCTGGAGGTTTCGGCACCCTGGAAGAGGTGCGCTTCCCGCTCGTTCCTCCGTGAGATCGCCAACCCGCTCCGCAGAACCTGGTTGCTGACCTCGCCCGTCTCGACCGTTTCTCTCTCATCGAGCTTCACCGCCCCACAGGTCGCCGAGATGACGACCTGGTCGCAGATCGGCGTGCACCTCAAGCGTGCGCCCCCTCCCTCCCCCTTCTTGTTTGCCCGACCTTCCCAACTCACCCTCTTCTCCCGCAGCCGTCGTCCTCCTCAACATAAACGGCTTCTACTCTCCCCTGCGGCAGTTCATCAACAAGTGCGCTCCCTCGTGCACCCACCCTCTGCTCCCCGCTAACCTGCTCAACGGCGCTCCGCCCCCTCCCCGCTACAGCGCCATCGACTCAGGCTTCATCTCCGAATCGAACCGCAACTTCCTCGTCTTCGTCGATGGGCCGTCCACCGCGCGCCCGATGCCCGCGTCGTTCGACTGGGGCCAGGCCGCGCTGCAGGCCATCAAGGAGTGGAAGGAGATGGGCAGTGGCGGCGCGACGCCGTACAGCTTTGAGTGGAGCTCGGAGCGGGGCGAGGGGAGGGAGGTACTCTAGATGTTGTTCGTTCGGTATGCAGGGCCTGCTGTAAAGAGTCTGTTGAGGCGGCTGCGCCGCTGGTGCTCGATGTGCGGGCGCGGATGCAGACGATGCTTCCCGCGATTTTCGAGTCCCCGCGTATCCTTGGGCCGCCGTCGCCCTCTTCGAACGAAGGTAGGCCGTTCTGGCGAGCGCGCTGAGCGAAAGAAGCTGTGAGCGCGAGAGACACCTGCCGGCGAGGGGGGTCGCGCGGGTTGCGCTCCTCGTCAACCCTGCTCTCGCTCCGATTAACTCAACACTTGCTCCTGCGCCTCTTCAGCACCCGAAGGACCACGCCCACGAAGCCGCGCCCTCCCCCGCGGCCATCTTTCCCTTCATCGCACCCTCCTCCTCCTCCTTACTTCGATGTCCGCCTCTCCCGCGCCTTCTCTCCCGCCCGCCTCGGCCGCGCTCCTCGCGCAGACAACAACGCACGAGCGCGTCCTCCTCGCGCAGGCCGTCTTCGAGAAGGGGACGGGCGACTTCGAGGCGGTGGGACGGCTCCTGAGGGGACATGCGCTGCTCAGAGCGAGAGGGGAGGAGTGGTTCACGGCAGAGGTGCGCTCCGATGACTCTCTTGGACGCGTCTACGGCGACGAAGCTGATCGCCTGTGCGGTCGCACCAACGCGGACCCGCAGAACCTCGCGCAGACGTTCGCTGTCCTGCTGCAGAACGTCGGCGTAGACGGGTGCGTTCCGCCCCTCCCACTCCTCCGTCACCGTACTCACGCCCCGCGTGCGCAGCGCGACCCATTTCCCGCCGCAGTGTCCGTCCCCTCCCCCCTTCTCCTCAGCCAGACTGACCCCGGAGGTGCGGGAGCAGCCCCCGAGGTGCGCAAGATCGCGCACAAGTACTACATGGACCGAGTGCACGAGCTGTACCGGGGGATGGAGGAGTGTGGGGACCAGTTCCGGTGCGTCTCGCGCGCGGTCGTCCTCCTCCCTCGTGCGGTGCTGCTCGCGCGCCGTTCTGCAGAGGTGCTTCCCACGGCTCGCCTTACTGACGTACGCGCACCGCGTACAGCATCACCTACTCGGAGATCCAGGAGCTCAAGGACGGCAAGCTCGACTGGCGTCTCACGCACCCCGAGCGCGCCGTCCCGCCGTCGCCTGCTCCCGGGACCGCGACACTGCCGTGAGGTAGTCGGGGAGTACGTCGGAGTGTCAGCCGAATGGGACGGGCGCGCTCATGGAGCGCGATGACCGGACAGTGGAGGAAGCGGATGAACAATGCAGGTGCGTCTCGCTGCTTCCTTCTTCGTTTTACTCGCGGGCGGCTCCTTCTACCTGCAGATCTGACCTCCTTCCGCACTCAGGAAGGACGGGAGATGCTAGAGTCGCCCAGGCATCGCCACCGTTGCCCGCCTACGCCTACCTCGCCAGCCGCCGCTTCCCCGCCCCGTCGCCACTGCCGCCCAGCGTAAATTACCGCGCACGCCCCGCGCGCCGCTAGCGCCGCGACCCACCTGCTCTGAGTAGCCCGCCTCTGCCTGTAAGAACGGCTGCGCCCAGCGACGGCGAAAGAAGTAGCCAGTCCTCCTGGCCGCTGTAGATGAGACGAAACGCCGTTCTCTTCACGCTGCTGTCGCGCTACGACTCTCTACCCGCAAGTTCACGACGAGGAGCCGGCCTCTGGGTCTGCTGTTGCACCTCGCGCTGAATCACGGCCTGCCCATGTCCGCGTCGAAGTCCTCCGCATCACTCGCGCGCCAGTACGTGACAGTGCAGCCTCCCTCAATGAACCGGAAGTGGAGGACCTGCGTCTCGTGGAGGTAGGCGACAAAGGCGCCGAGGGAGGGGTGCTCCTCATGGAAGGCGTGTTGGGACAAGAAGGGGTGATCCGGACCTTGGTCGACGTAGGCGTCGCGCATGAACTGGACGCCTTGCATTGTCAGGCTGGTCACAGAGGGGAAGCGGGTGATGAACGTCTGGAGGTCGCGGAGGTCGGCCTGCGAGAGGGACGTGTCAGGTCCTCCTCGGACACGGAGAGGTCGAGGAGGGAGAAAAGCCCGCACGCAGTCATTGACATCAAAGAAGCCGTCGATCTCCAGCGCTGTGACAGTCGCAAATGCGGTGTTGTCGGGCCACACCGGCAAGGCCCGCATGTCGGTGAGGCGAAGGCATTGAGGCGAGAAGAGGCTGACGAATCGCTTGAATGCGGCCCACCATGCGACGGCGGCTGCGCGGTGCTCGTCTCGCCCCAAGAGTGGGTGTACAAAGACCGTGTTGCTGATGGTGAGGGCGAGGACCTTAAGCGGCTGAACCTGGCCGGCGACATCCGGGTGCTGCGGAGCGGCTTCGTCAGTATGAGGTTCCGAGGCACAGAGCCAATGCGGCACACCTGAAAACCGTCAACGATGTCGTTGAGGACCTTGGTCGATAGCTCGCGCTTGTAATCGACGCGCTCCGATGCGATCCAGGGTAGCAAGGGGGTATCGCCCTCTCCGGTAAAACCGGACGCCATCGTAAGCTGCTCGAGCCTCCGCTTCTGCGGTCCGCCGAGCATCGTGACGCCCGTCGCAACGTCGTACACCTCGAGGCGGGAGACGGACGAGTCCCGCAGGAGACGAAAGTCTCCCGCCATCGCTCTTGTGGGCAGCCGCCCCATCCCGCTTGAGTCTGGCAGCTCGAGCGACTCGAGGAGCGGAAGCTCGCGCACCAGTTGCTGCAAGTGCGCGATGGCCGACGCGCCCTCGTCGGACCAGTACACGAGGCTCCGCAGCTGGCTGAACGTGCCGAGGAGCCCCGTTTGTAGCGCGGGATGCTTCGGGTCGTGCACGACGTTGAGGTGGCGTGTGTACCGGCGATGATGTCCCGTGCGAACGAGTGCAGCCCAGAACGCGCCGACTTGCGACTCGCAGAGGCCCCCATCTGCGTCGGGGAAGCGGATCGAGCGGTACCAGAGCGGCAGCGCGAGGCGGTGGATGCGCTTGTCGAGGCAGACGATGCCCAAGGGTAGCTTGTGGCGTGCGACGTCGCCGAACTCGGGGTCGAACCCGACGTCCTCGAAGATGCGCGAGATGAGCTCGTCAGGGAGGTCGAGGAGCGACGGGCCCTTGACGCGCTCGTCTTCAAGGTGGTAGCGTACGGCGGTCAGCTGGAGCTACTCTAGTGATCTGAACCGCGCGCGCACACCCTGGTCGTCGGTAGTCGCTCCTCTTGACTTCATCGCCCCGTCCGTCTTGTCGAGGTCTAGCGGAGTCGCCATGAGCTGCGGGAGCGGGCGAGTGAGCGCAAAGCCACCCACTGAGGTAGACGGAGACGCACGGTGGCGTTCGAGCGCGTTCAAGCCTGTGCAGTCCAAGCGAAGTGAGCGGGAGGTGGGGGAGGAGCGATGGCGGTAGGAGCGGGGGTTGCGGACGCCCACAAGCCTCTTCATCGATCGCGTGGGCTGAGCTGGCGTCTCACAGGTCGACGAGAGGATGCGCATGCAGAAGAACAAGCCCGAGCGAAGTTGCACTCTCATCTCCGACCCCGGCCGACCCTCCTCAACACACTCACGCCAAGCCCGCGCAGCATCTACCTCCTCAGCAACCTGACGACCTCGTGATTGAACGTCTGGCTCCTGGAGCGGCGCGTGCAGCGCAGCTCAAGCGGCTCAGACGCGGGCTGGTACCGCCAAGCGAGCACGCTCGTCTTGCGGAGGAAGGTGAACAGCGCGGCGAAGGCCGGGTAGCGCATGCCAAACATCGCGAACGGCCGGCTGTCGAAGTCGGAGACGAGCGAGGTCGATTTCTCGTGGAAAGGGAAGGCAGTGAGGGTAAGGCTGGAGAGCGAGGGGAAGAGGGTGAGAAGGTGTCGCAGTCCTTCGAGGTTGTCCTGTCGGGGGCGAGTCAGTTGGCTCGTAGAGCGGATGCAGGGAGGTACAGACCCCAGACGCCATCTGTGCGGATCCTCCAGCTCGAGGGTCTGGACGGAGGGGAAGCACTCTTTCAAGCTCGAGGCGTCGAGGAACGACAGTTGCGAGAGCTTGACGAACGAGGGTGCCGCCGCCCGACCGAAGTAATTGAGAAGGCCGTAGCGCGCCGTACGACGATCGGCTGTGGTCGAGGTCGTGTCGCCCACGGCAAGCTCGAACTGGACGAGCGGAGGGGGATACGTGGAGGCAGTTTGGACGGCGTCCTGCGCGGGCAATGCTTCAGTATACTGTGCAGCCACCACGAGCGATACGACTGTTACCGCTGGATACGACTGAATGAATTGGTCGATCCCCGAATAGACGCAGGTCCCGTCAGGGTCGCCGGTCAAGCGGAGCGCGCTGAGGGACCCCCACGGGATCGACGTGTAGTACGATAGGTTCGATACGCGAAGCTCGAGCTCCTCGAGTGCGGCACCTTTGCCGCCTTGGAGGAGCTGCTGCAGGGCGGCGCAGTGGGACCCGGCGAGTTGGCGGATCGAGGTCTTGCGGAGGTCGAAGTTGACGTCCTCGAGGCAGGCGGAGCCCATGATGCTAAAGCTTCGTAGCTCTTTGAGCTTGCTGAGGGCTTGTGTAAGCCGTTGCGGGATAAGGGAGGTCTCGAAGATGGTGAGCGACGTGAGCGCGGCGAAGGAGGCGAGCGTGCCGACGGCGAGGGACGGGTAGCTGTTGACCGTGTGTATCTCGGCGCTCCGTACGTGCGACCACAGGGACGAGTGGCCCGCGAGGCCGCCGAAGAAGGTGTCGCCGGACGAGGCGAAGCGGTTGTCGAGGGCCGGGAAGCGGATCCGCTCGAGCCAGAGGGGAAGACCGATCGCCCAGATGCGCTTGTTGAATCTGATTCGCGCGAGTGGCACCGCCGTTCCCTTGCGCGTTTCGCTGTGCTCGAGCTCGAAAGCGATTCGGAGGATGGGGTTAGGAGCTCGTCGGGGAGGTCGAGGAGGGAACGAGGTCGGCGAGGCGATGCAGCTGCGGGGAAAGACAGGACGGGTCAGCTCGGGCTTCTCCAGTAGTCTGGCGAGCGACACGCACCCTGTTCGTGCGGAGCCGCTGTTCCAACCTTCATCACCTTCTCCCCCGCCTCGAGGATGCGCGCAGCGACAGCGAGCTGCGGGCGCGCGCGCGTGGGCTAAGGGCGCTCTCGTAGACTCAAGTTAGACGCACGCTGCCGTTCGAGCGCGCTCGAGCGGGTTAGACGAAGCGAAGCCGATCGGGAGGTGGGGCAGCGAGGAGCGAAAGCGTGGGAGGCGGGCGGCGACGGCCTTTTGACAGGCTCTCTCGCGACCTCTCCGAGGCGACTTGTAGCTTCCGTTTGAGCGAGACACGGAGTGCGCAGAAGAACAAGCTCAAGCGAAGTTGCACCAGTCCTTCCGCCCTCCGTTCACACCTTCGACCTTCGCACTGCCCGCCGACGCGCGTTTACTTCCTCAACATCCTGATCACTTCGACGCTGAGGTCCTCGTCCGGGTTCGCGCGCGTGCCGCGCAGCTTGAGCAGGTCGGTCGGCGGCTCGTACTCGAAGTGGAGTATGGTCGTCGTGCGGAGGACGGTGAGGGCGGTGAAGATCGGGTAGCTCATGACGAAGGCCGCGTAGGAGAGCTTGGTGTAGTCCGAGACGAGCGAGGTGCGAGTGCTGTTGAAGCGGAGGGTGGTGAGGGTAAGGTGCTCGAGGGAGGGGAAGCGCGAAAGCAGAGAGTGCAAAGCCTCGAGGTTGTCCTGCGAGAAGGGGCGTCAGCGAGGGCGTGAAGCAAGTGAGCCGAGACGCGCACGGTTGGAGAGACCTGAGCCGAGCCCTGCAGCTCGAGGTAGCGCACGAACGGGAAGACCTCCTTGGTGCGGAGGAACGGGAATTCCGAGATGTGCGACAGCTTGATGTGTTTCGGCTTGGCGCGCCGGAGGAAGTCGAAGATGAACTCGAAGTGGCCGAATCGTGAACAGCTGAGCGGCTGCTCGTTGTCTACAGCGAACTCGAAGGCAATCAGAGACGGTGTTCTGCTGATGCGCCCCTCGCTCTTGCCAGCGAAGCGCTGTGTGTCCTGTACGTCAGCGAGCTCGCACACGAGGGCGAAAGAGGACGCACCGGTGTGACCGAGCGCAGGAAGGACTCGAAGCCGCCGCGAACGCGGCGTCCATCCGCTGTGCCTGTCAGCTTCAAGCTCCGCAGGTTTGACCACGGTACGCCGACCTGGAGGTCTGACGTGCGGAGCTCGAGCACCTCAAGCGTGGAAGCGGTTCCACTCTCAAGTAGCTGCTGCAACGCGCCGCTCGTCGTCCCCGAGAGCTGCCGGATCGAGGAATTCGACAACGCAAAGCTGCGGTCCCCGAAGGTCGTACTGCCCGTGAGCGAGAGGCTGTGCAAGCTCTCGAGCTTGCTAATCTTCGTGATGGAGGCCGAGATCATTGAGTTCGTCTCGAGCTCGAGAGATTCGAGTGTCGTGAACGACCCGAGAGCGCTGGCGAGGAGGTTTGGATACGGGACGGCGCTCTGGATGTGTATGCTCTTGACGCTGGATAAAGAGCTGTAGTGCTGTAGCAGACCGCCGAGGAACGGGTCGATGGTGAAGGAATCGAGGACGGGGAAGCGATGTGCGCGAGGAGACGGGGAACGCGAGCGCGTAGATGCGCTTGTTGACGCGGATCCCGTTGAGAGAAACGGCGGTGCCCGTGCGCTTCTCGTCGCGCTCGAGCAGGTAGACGACGCGGAAGATGAGGGTGACGAGTTCGTCGGGGAGGTCGAGGAGAGACGGGCCGTTCGAGGGCTCGGCTGCGAGCGAGCGGGTGCTGGGAACGTGAGGTAGTGCTCGCAAAGGGGCGCAGAGATGCGTTTGCGTACCCGTCTTGCAGTTCTCGTCGAGCAGAGGCTCCATCAGTGAACTTGGCGAGATGAGGTGAAGGCGAGCGAGGACGGCCTCGTAGGCTGTGCGCGTGCGCGCGAGACGGTATTTTGGAGCTGTACGGGGGTCTGAGCGTGTTCGAGCGTGATCGAGCGAGGGAAGCGGGGAGCAGAGTGAGCGGGAAGAGGAAGAGGAGCGCACGCGGGGAGCGTACCTTGTCAACGTCTCCACGCTGCTTTCGCGGCTGCACTGAGAGCTTCCTACTCGCCGAAAAAAGGGCTCGCGCTCGTGCAGGCCGTGTGGAAGAGACGCCGACACGTTCCCAAAGATGCGCGTGAAGGACGACCTCGCATTCGACGGGACGCAACAGAGGGGGCACTGAAACGACCGTTGCGGAACGAAGACGAGAGAGAGAGAGACGAGGAGAGGGCACTACCCAAAAGAATCGAGGTCTAGACCGGGCAGAGAGAGGAGGAATCAAGCTGAGGAGGGGGAGGAGGCGGACGGCGACGACGACGTCGCGCATGCGGCGCCGCGCATCTACTTGCGCTCGGTGGCGAGGATGCGCGGGTTGAACGGCTCGATGTGGATGTCGTCGGCCGGGTGGCGGTAGAGCGGCTGCTTGAGGCGCTTCTGGTCGCTGCGGGCGGGGGCGACGATCAATGTCAGCTCGACGACCGTGCAACTGCGCCTGCGGATACGACACGCACAGGTAGTGACCGCAGAAGCCGATCGAGCGACCGAGGACGAAGATACCGTTGAGGGTCCCGATCTGTGGGAGGAAGAAGGGGGAGCAGGAGGGTCAGTGGGGGAGCTTAAGCGACGGCGCCGACGCTCGCAACGATGGGGAATGGCTCGCAACGCACCTTGGCGTACTCGGAAGCCTCCTCGGCGGTGAACGCGCCCGAGTTCTTGAGCAGCTCGACGAAGCAGATGGCGATGCCTGCGGGAGGTCGGGGCAGCGTCAGCAAGTCGTTACCGGCGCCGAGAGCAGCGGAATAAGCGCCGCACAGCCATCAACGTTCAGGATCAGACTGTCCTTCTTTGCGCTGGTAACGTCCGCGACTGTGCGGGAGAAAGAGGAGAAGGGCGGGGCGGGAGGAGAGGAGGAGGAAGAGGGAGGTCAGCCCAAGTCCTACGGCTTCTTCCGCGTCTCCTGAGTCGGAGAGCACGCTCTACGCACCAGCGAGGGCGTACTCGAGCATCTTGGTCGAGGGGAAGTGCTTGAAGACGTAGTTCTTGACGAGCTCGACGCGCTTGTCCCTGCGGGCGGAGGACGACGCTGACGGCGGTGCAGCGCTGGATCGTCATCTTGTAGACAGGTTTGGGACATGCGAACCAAGGAGACACGCAGCAGACAACCAACGCGCTGCAGTCGCGAAGAGGAGACGAGATCGACGTCCAGTGCCAGCGGGGACGGGCAGCGAAGGTCTGTGATGCGTGTGAGTACCCGACGGGGCACCCGCGGACCATCGAAGAAGTGCGAGAAGTGAAGCGTGGGAGGGAGCGTCCCGCCCAGTTGCGGTGGGCAAGCAGAACGTGCAGCGAACGTGCGGCTCGAGGAGAGGAGCGACGTCAAGGAGATCCCGGGTACGGCGCCGCTGGACCCGCGGACGCTCCGACCTGTTCCCACGGAAGGCGCTCGGGCACGGCTGAACGTGCGGCGCTCGGTTTCGAGGCGGGGCATTGCCGCCGGGGTGGTGCGACGGGAGCGGGAGGCTCGTAGTAAGGCAGCGACAGCAAGGGGGAAGCTGAGACTTGGCATGGGCCCTATTGAGGTCTCTCTCGAGCTAGTCCACGAGCGATCTGGGGAGCCAGAGCTGTGGTTGGCGAGGAGAGCTGGGTCGACGAGCGCGAGGAGGGGGACGCCGCGGGTTGCCTGCGCCCGCCCCCGTGGCTCTGCTCCCGCTGGACGCGAGGAGCTCCTTCGAACGCACAGCTGCGGTCGCCGCCTCGCTCCACCCCACCCCGCGCTCCTCCTGCCCTGAGAGAGCACACACCGCCGCCCCGCTCACCTCACCCCCGACCGGCGAGATTGCCGCGCTGCAGCCCGCGCGAGCGCCGGACAAGGTGCGCACTGTCTCCTCCATCCCGTGCGGCTACTCCCACGCAGCCAGACCATCCCCTGAGCGCGAGCGGGCGAGCCAAGTGGCGTCACCGCCTCCTTCACCCGACGGGGAGACCTCCCGCGCAACCCCACCGTCGCTTGTAGGGCGCGCATGGGGCGGGGCGGATTAGCGCTATGAGCACGATCCCGGTACAGGCGCATGCGCGGGACAAGCGGACAGGGGAATACAGCGACTCTCGTTCGAACGACCCGTACTGACCTCCCGCTCTCTTCCCTGCGTTCCCCATGCTCCCAGAACGTTGTGAGGATGGCCAACCACGAGCCTCACACGGCATTAGCGCCGCCTGTCGCTCCCGTCGCCACCAGCACCCCCTCCCCCGCCGCCCTCTCCCGCGCTCTCTCCGACCTAACCCTGATGACCTCGTCGTCCTCGCACGGCTCCGCGAGCACAGCGCCGTCCCCACGACAGCGATCGCCGCGCGCGAGTTCGCCCGCATCGTCGGCTGCGGCCTCGTCCTTCGGCAGCTCCATCTTCGACCGCCCCTCCGTCTCGTCGAGGTCGACTCGCGACAGCACCCTTAGCTCGCTCCACCGGCACGAGTTGCATCCGCCTCCGCCTCCCGCGTCGAAGAGCATCGCGCCGGTGCCGAGCGGAGGCGGGCGAAAGGCGAGCGTTAGCCTGCAGCTGTTCAAGGAGACGGCGCGGACGGGCGGCGACGAGGGCGCAGATCCGCGCCGGAGCGGCCTCGGCCGTCCCCGAGCAAGTCGAGGCATCCGTCGGGCTCGTCGGGCAAGGGAAAGGAGCGGGAGCGTGAACACACGATCACGCTACCCGGCGGCGAGGCGATTTTCACCTTCTCCTCCCCGCTCGCCTCTCCCGACGCCACCATCTTCTCTCCCATCCCCTCGAGCCAGCCCAGCGCCCCGCGATCTCGTAACTCCTCCCGCCCGCCCAGCCGACTCGGCCAGCATTCGCCTGCCGTTTCGTCTCACCCCTTCCCTACCTCGCCCTCTCGACCTGTCCCGCTGCATTCCTCGCATTCCTCCCACTCCTCGCATTCGCATTCTCTCGCGCATTCCCTCTCCTCCTCCCTCCCTCAACACCCGCACCCCTTCCCGAGCGGCCTCTCGACCTCGCGCCCCGTCAGCCCGCACCTCACGCCGCAGTACTTGCACTATAGCCCGCGCAGCGTCGGCGCCAACAGCCCGATTCCAGACCTACCCTCCATCGAGGGGCGGGGGCTTTGCCTCGGCGAGCCGGCGCTGCCCCTCCCGCCCGCGGCGCTCGCCGCCGGCCTGCCGAGCAGCAGGCTCGACGAGCACGCCCTTGTCGAGGAGGAGGAGGAGGACGAGCAGACGCTGCCGCTCGCGCAGTCGCCCATCGAAGTGGACGACGACGCAGAGTCGGTCCCGTCGTCATCCTCGACGGGGCTGAAGCTCCTGTACTCGCCGCGCCTGTCGATGGATGGGAGTCGGTACGCGACGCCGCACCACTCGCCGCCTCTCGCGATGCCGTTGCCATTGCTGGGCGAGAGGCGGCGTTCGGACAAGCAGCACTATGAGGCGGCGCCGCCGACGCCGCGCGCGGCGGATTTCCAGTCCATGCCTGCGCTGGTCGAGCCGGTGCCAGCGCCCGCGCCCGCCGCGCTCGCGATCCCGACGCCGAGCCTCGGCCGCGTCGGCTTTGCCGAGCGGCTCGAGCAGCATCACCACCACCGGCAGCACGAGCCGTCGACGTTCTCCGAGGCGGAGGAGGAGCGGACGGAGTACGACTCGTGGACGGGGAGCACGAGCGAGTCGTACTCGTCGAGCGTGTCGGACTGGACGGGCGACGACTACCTCACCGGCGAGGAGGGGACCAACTCGGGCTCGGATGACGACGGCGAGGCGTTCGACGACGCGCGCGAGGCCGACACCGAGCAGGAGTACGAGGTCGACATGGGCGCGCTGCAGGACAAGCTCGCGCAGGGCGGCGGCGGCGAGGTCTCGATGCGGCGCGACCAGGGCCGCGCGAGCGACTACAAGAGCCGCCTCGTCGGTGGCGACGGCCGCACGAGCGCGACTGTCCCGCTCGAGCCGTTCCGGCACCAGGTTGGCGGTCACAGCCACATCTTCAGGTTCTCCAAGAAGGCCGTCTGCAAGGTGCGTCCCTTCCCCCTCTCGCGCTCTTCTCGCTCCCGCTGACCATGACTCCGTCCGCAGCCCCTCACCTCGCGCGAGAACCAGTTCTATGAGGCCGTCGAGCGCACGAGCCCGCGCCTGCTCGGCTTCGTCCCGCAATACCTCGGCGTCCTGAACGTGACATACCGCCGCGCGCCGTCGACGACGCCCGCGCAGCCCGAGTCGCCCGCCGAGCGGGACGACAAGCCGGGCTCGCGGCTCTCGCGGCGCCACTCGTCGCCGGCGGGGACGGGCGCCAACTCGCCTGCCCGGCGCGTGTTCCGCCAGAAGAGCGGGCAGCTCGACGAGCGCGCCGAGGAGGTCCCCGAGGTGACGCTCGAGCGCAACCGGCACATCATCCCCGACAGCATGGTCTGGGATGCTGTCAAGGGCCTGCGCAAGTCGACGGGCCGGCGCCGTGCGCGCCGCGCGGGCGAGCGCTCGACCGACCCCGAGACGGTGGCGAACGACTCGCCCGGCGGGGGCTTGCTCTCCTCGCCCGACTTCATGCCCTCGTCGTACTCGATCGCGGGCAGCGTTGGCGAGAAGACGCAGCTCGCTCACGTCCCGACGTTCCCGCCGCTCGCCGAGTCGCCCTCGACGCCCGTCGCCGTCCCGCCGACGCCCAACTCGACGCCGACCGAGCCGGGCCTGTTCAGCGGCTCGGCGCGGGGCCGCGCACAGTCGTCCGATCTGTCGTCGTTCCCCTCGGCGTTCGCGCGGCGCTTCTCCCCGAGCCGGCCGCTGACGCTGTGCCCGCCTTCGCCCGCGTCGTGGTCGTCGCACCGCGCGAGCCCGAGCATCGCCGGCACGGGCTCGACCAAGGTTAACACCAAGCTGTGCGAGCAGGTCCTCCGCGAGGTCTTCACCTCGCCTAAGCTGCGCGAGGGCCGCCGCGGCTGGAAGGAGGGCAAGCGCCGCAAGATGCGCAGCCTCAACAGCACGGGCGACGTTGCCGCTGCGCTTCGTGAGGCCGCGGCCGCCGAGGAGCGCGGCACAGCGTCCGACCGCGGGCGTCCGCCTCGCCGGGGACGACGCCGCACGTCGGCAGTCCCGCCGATGCCGCAGCAGCGCCGCTCCGCCCTACGCTCCGCGCCTCGCACAGTGCGATGTTCGCGCCCCGCTCGCCGGGCGTGGACGACGCGCCGCTCCCAGAGCAGGACGACCCCGGTGCGGCGGCCGATGGCGAAGGCGAGGGTGAGGGTGAGGGCGAGGCGTACGACGGCTCCCGGCGCGGGTCGGTCGACTCGTTTGCGGCGGTTGCGGGCGCGGCATTCCGCACGCGCAAGTCGAGCCTCGGCGACGAAGGCATGTTCACCATGGACGACGTGAGCGAGCAGGAGGCGCTCGGCGGTGCACCGAAGACGCCCGTCTCGGCTTCGCACGCCGACGCTGCGGCGCTGGAGGTGACCCCGCTAGCGCGGAGGCGCGAGCAGGACGACTCGCCCTCGTCGCTCGCGCCGGCGTTCCCGACGCCTGACCCGCTCTCGCCCGCGCTACCGCCGACACCGCCGCCCGCGCCGACGCCATCGCGCCAGGAGCAGTTCATCCTCATGGAAGACTTGACGGGCAACCTCAAGAAGCCGTGCGTGCTCGACCTCAAGATGGGAACGCGGCAATACGGCATCCTTGCGACACCTGAGAAGAAGAAGAGCCAGACCAAGAAGTGCTCCAAGACGACGAGTCACGATCTCGGCGTGCGGATCTGCGGCATGCAGGTGCGTCCGCTCTCTCCCCTTCCACTCGTACTCGACTCACCCTCCTCTCCTGCAGGTGTACAAGGTGCCCGAGGATCGCTACGTCTTCCAGGATAAGTACTTCGGCCGCAAGGTCACGATCAACGACTTCCCTCGGTCCTCGCCTCGTTCCTTCACGACGGGACGCAGATTCTCGCGTACCACATCCCGCACATCCTTCGGCAGCTGTACCGCCTCGCATCGATCGTGTTCGGTCTCGACCGCTTCCGCTTCTACGCCGCGTCGCTCCTCTTCATCTACGACGGCGACCCCGACGTCCAAGCCGCGTACAAGAAGAGCGTCCTCGAGCAGATGGCCGAGCCGACTGCGCCCGCCGCGAGCCTCCGCACGCTCTCGTCGAGCCTGCCGAACCACTCGGCCGCGAACGGCTGGGCGCGCCTCACGATGGGCGACGCGCTCGACGCCGCCGCCGAGGGCACGAACGGGCACGGACCGGCGCCCGCCGCGCACGCGCGCTCTCGGTCGGCGGGAACGACGACGACGAGGACGACGGCTCGGACGAGCGGACGATCCACGCGCCGTCGAGCGGCGGGCCTGTCTCGCGCGCGGGAGCGCACCACCGCCACGACGGCGGCCACCGCGGCGAGGCGGGCCGCAAGGGCGAGCACGCGCACCGGCGCTCGCGGAGCAAGAAGAGCAAGGTCGCGGGCGCGGTGACGATCCGGCTGATCGACTTTGCGCACTGCACGACCGGCGACGACTTTGTCGACCCGGACGAGGCGGCGTCGCTCGGGCTCGACCTCGAGCCGGGCGAGTTCGCGCCCGACGGGCGCATCGTCGCGCGCTTCCCGCCGACGCACCCGGACCAGCCCGACCGCGGGTTCGCACTCGGGCTCCGGAGCCTCTGCGCTGCGCTCAAGATGATCTGGGCAGACGAGTGCCGCAAGGGCCACCTCGAGGGGATGGACCGCGAGCTGCACGTCGAGGGCGAGGAGGTGTTCCGCAGGGTGTGGGGGCCCGAGGCGGACGAGCCCGGCCTCGTGTGCAAGTCGCTCACGCCCGAGACGGTGTACGAGCTGGCGACCTCCTGAGGAGGAGGAGTGTCGCCCTCTATGTATCGGTACCCCTTCCGTTGTTTCTCGCGCCTATACGCCTATTGTCCCTTCTGTTGGTCTCCCGTCCTTCGCCGCTAGTGCGCTCCCCTTGGCAATATAGACGTACTTTGCTTCCTCACGCGATGGGTTGAGGGAGCGCGTCTACTTGGCGTCTACGCCATTCGTCTCACGCACTCTACCAGGAGCTTCTACGAGGGGCGCACAACCAACAATAGCGCTGCCCCGCCGGCACCGCTCAGTCAGCGCTGACGCGCCCCACGCGGGATGTGGGGCGGCATCCTCGTCCTGTCCTCCTTCTCCTCCTCTCGCTCCGCTTCAAGTGCCTCATTAGCATGCTGCCTGAACTCGAGCTCCGCTACTGGCCCATCCGCGGTGCGCTGAAGTCCCCACGAATCCCCTCCGCGCACGCTGAACCCCCTCCCCTCCTCCTCGCCAGGTCGGGCCTACCCGATCGTGCTCATGCTCAAGGCCGCCCGCGTCCCCTTCACCTATTCCGAGATCCCGTTCGACGTGCGTCCCCGCCCTCTCTGCCCGGACGTTGCTGACCTCGCTCTTCTCTCGGGCAGGCGGAGGAGCACCACGGCCGGAAGCAGCGCGGCGACCTCTGCCTCGACGAGCTCCCGTTCGGCGCGCTGCCCGTGCTCAAGGTCAAGACGGACGAGGGCGAGACCATCATCGCGGAAGTGAGCGCGATCGTGCGCTACCTCGAGAAGGTCATTGCGGAAGAGCTCGCCGTCGAGCAGGTCCAGCCGGTGAGCTCCTCTTGCCTTCAAGCTGCCACCAGACGAAACGCTCACAGCGCCTCTTCGCAGCTCCCGCCGCTCGAGCAAGCGCGCGTCGACATGATCCACTCGGCGTCGCTCTTCAACTCGACGACGCTTTACAACTCTGCCTCGTCGGCGACTTGGCTCGAAGGCGAGCAGCGCGCGCAGCTCAAGCGGGAGCGCGTCATCCCGTTCCTCCGCGGGCTGGAGCACCAGCTCACGCGGCCGGCGTTCCCGCGCGATGCAGCGCTCGAGCCGCGCGCGCTCAGCAACGGCGGCGTGCTGTTCTCGGCGGCGGCGTGCGCAGCCGCCTACACGCTCAGCATGGTCGTCGACGTGTTCCCGTTCTCGCTTGCGCACCCGCTGGCGGAGAAGAAGGAGGGTGAGCCGCGCCGCCCGCTTGAGGAACACTTCCCAACGTGCGCGGGCGTGCTGCGCGCGGTCGAGGGCGCGCCTGGGTTCGCCGAGTGGGTCGCGAGCGGTGCGAGGAAGGAGCGGTGGAGCAACTGGCCGTCGTACACGCCGGAGAACGTGCGGAAGACGGCGGAGCAGTACGACCGTGAGGAGGCGGCGGAGAGGAGAAGCGGTGAGCGGGCGGTTAGAGCGGGTTTCGCTGGAACGAGCAGCTGGTTCAGTCCATCGTCGCGAGCGTCTCGAGTGTGCAAGGAGAGGCTCTGGAGGGTGTTGGGTGACGGCGCGGTCGCGGTGCGCTCGAGCTCGACTTGGGCGCGGACGGCGGCGGCGCGGTCGCCTCTCCTCCCGCATCCCCCGCTTGCTCCAGGCTAGAGAAGATGTCGTTCGCCAAGGTCTACGGTGTGCGTGCACTCACTCCAGACTCGCGCTCGCCCGCCCCGCGCCGTCCTCGCGCGCTGTGGCCACGTTCCCCCCCCATCTCAGCAAGAATTGCGCCACGCCCGCTGCACCGCACCAGGCGCTCTCTGAATGGCACTGGGCGACAGAGCAGCGCGGATTGCGGCAGATGGGCGCGGAGGAACGGCGCTCAGCGGATGTTGGGCGGCGGATCTCGCATCGACACGCTCCCATCGCCTCGCTTCGCCCGTACTGACCCCCACATCCCCCCCGGCTGCAGTTCGAGGGCAACCCCCGCACCCGCGTCGCGCTCGTCGTCGCCAAGTACGAGGGCCTCAACGTCGAGTGGGTCAAGGTCAACCCCTTCGCTGAGGGCGGCGTCGGCGCCGAGTACCTCGCCAAGTTCCCGCTTGGCCTCGTGCGTCCTTCCCTTCGTTCACCCAGTGCTCTCTGACTGACACAGCTCTCCACAGGTCCCGGCGCTCGAGAAGGGCGACTACAAGCTCACCGAGGCGATCGCCATCGCTTCGTACCTTGCGTCCCAGGAGAACAAGGCCGGCCTCCTCGGCGCCTCGAAGGAGGACGCCGCCGACGTCCTCCGCTGGTCGTCGTGGGCCAACGCCGACCTCCTCCCCTCGCTCGCCGCGTGGTTCCGCCCCCTCGTCGGCGCCGTCCCGTACGTCAAGCCCGCCGTCGAGGCCGCCAAGGCCAAGGCCATCAAGCACCTCGAGCACCTCGAGAAGGTCCTCGCCTCGCGCACCTTCCTCGTCGGCGAGCGCGTCACCCTCGCCGACATCTTCGTCGCGTCGGTCCTCTTCCGCGGCTTTGAGAACGTCCTCGACGCCGAGTGGCGCAAGGCCAACCCCAACACGGTCCGCTTCTGGCAGACCGTGATCCACCAGCAGCCGTTCTTCGACGTCCTCGGCAACGTCGAGCCGACCCCCGTCGAGACCGCTGTCGTCTTCACCCCGCCCAAGAAGGAGGCCAAGCCCAAGGCTGAGGCGCCCGCCGCTGCCCCCAAGAAGGCGGCGAAGCCCGCTGCTGAGGAGGAGGAGGAGGCTGCCCCGGCTGAGCCCAAGGCCAAGCACCCGTGCGAGGCGCTCCCAAGCCCGCGTTCCCGCTCGACGAGTGGAAGCGCGAGTACTCGAACAACGAGACGCCGGCGGCGATGAAGTGGCTCGACGAGCACTACAACGCGAACGACTACTCCGTGTGGCGCTGCGACTACAAGTACAACGATGAGCTTACGCAGAGTACGTCCTCCCGCTTGCATTCCCGCCGCCGCCGCTCCACCACCGCCTCCTCCCCTGCCCGCCCGCTCTCGCTGATTCCTTCTTCCTCTTTCTGTTCTCCAGCCTTCATGACCTCGAACCTCGCCACGGGCTTCCACACCCGCCTCGAGGCGTCGCGCAAGGTGAGTCTCCGGAACCCTCCCTTTCCCCGGCAGCTCCTCCTCTCGCGCTCCCGCCCTTCCACTCCCCGAGTCCCGCCACTCACCGCGCTTTCTCTGCAGTACCTCTTCGGCTCGCTCAACGTCTACGGCGTCACCAACGCCAGCAAGCTCATCGGTGCCTACCTCATCCGCGGCAACGGTGCGTCTCCCCACCTTCCCCGTTACTTCTCTCGTCCTCGTCGCCCTGGCTCGTTATTGTCGAGCAAGCGCCTCAGGCATTGCCGTTGTGACGATGAAGACTGACCCCGTTTGTCGCCCGCAGACTGGAAGGCCGTCTTCGACGTCGCGCCCGACTTCGAGTCGTACAGCTTCACCCAGCTCGACTACAAGACCGACCGCGAGTTCATCGAGAAGGTCTGGTCGTGGGAGGGCGAGGTTGAGGGCCTCACCGTCGCTGACGGCAAGGGTGCGTCGCCCCGCTCCTCCTTCCTGTCTTCGCTGGGCTCGACTGACGCGACGTGGACCTCGCCCGCAGTCTTCAAGTAGACGTGCACTCGCTTTCGCTTCTGTGTGTTGACAGCTTGGCAATGCAAGAATCTGTGGGCATGCAGCCATTCGCGAGGGCAGAGCGGACCTCCGCAAGTGCATCGTCGCTCGCTTCTCCCTCCTCGCTCCTCTTCGCCTTCGCCGGTCGGTTTTGAGAGACGTGGCTCGTCGACTCGCGCTTGCAGGCGCTTCGCGAGGCAAACAGGAGACCCCTCTCCTCGCCAGCGCATTCCGCGGATGCTCCGCGCTGGCCCCTCTCCGCGTTCTGCGGGTCTTCTTGCTTTGCTACGCCATGCATGGACGCCGCGATGCCACTTGGGTCTGCTGAACGCTCTATGCAGCGCGTTCTCGGCGACTGGAGCAGCGATTCCGCCTCCTCGTCCTCCTCTCGCCCGCCCCACCGCGCCCGGACGCAGTCGTCGCCTCGCTCGTCACCAGCGTCCCCACGTGCACGTCAAGTTCCTACGCACCCGTGCCCGGCCCTCGACGACATCGACACGATCAGCACGGAGGAGGACGAGGCGAGCGACGAGCGGGAGAAGGACGAGGAGCGCCTCATCGCGGGGCGGTCAGGCGGAGCGATGGAGACGGCGCGGCCCACGAGACGACGAGGGCGGCGACGGGAAGGTGCGCAGGGCCGGACGTGGGAGATGCGCAGCTTGCGGTCGCGGCGGGCGGTGCGTCCTCCATTCCTCCCCAACTCGTCACTCGACCGACCTCTCGCGAGTCTACAGGCCGCGCAGCAAGGGGCCGACAACACGCTCCTCCTGTGGGTCGGCTTCGTCGTCGTCTTGCTCATCGTCGCAGTCGCCGGGTGCGTCTCTCGTTCTGTTCTGCCTTCTCCGCAACGGATAAATAGCTGACAAGCCGTCCGTCGTCACACAGCTACTACCTCTACGCGACGGGCAAGCTGAGCAACCTGACGGACGCGCTGGGCTCGTCAGCGTCCGGGACGAGCGGGGCTGCCTCGGCGGGAACAGGCGGCGGCATGACTGCGGGTGAGCTCCGCACCGTCGTACCTCTGTAGGAGCGCACCCCACGCTGGAGCACCCACTGACGGTCCGCACCGCAGGGACGGCAGCCGCAACTGCAGGGTCCAGGTGCGCGCAGTTCTTCGTCTCCTCGTCCTCGAACGGCGACTGATCTGCCTGTTCTGACCTCTTTCTCCCATCGCACACTCCTCGCACACAGCGCGTCGCCGTCGAGCGCGGGAGCAACGGCGCGGCGGCGGCGGCGGAGCAGCGGCGCGGCGACAGGCGGCTGCAGGCGCAGGCGCTCGGCGTCGAAGAGCGGAGCAGGCGTCGGGCGGAGAAGGTCCAGCGGCAGCAACGGGCCTCGAGACGATCACGACGGTCGTGAGCTCGTCGACGAAGACGCACTGGACGGTACTCGACGTCGACGGGGGCGAGCACGACGGTCACGACCTTTGTTACGGGGACTGCGGCGGGCGGAGGGGCGGGAGGGACCGGCGGAGGAGCGTCGTCGTCGTCGACCTCGTCGACCGGTGCTGCTCCCGCGGCGACGTAGCGATGTCGCAAGATACACTGCTGAGCGGCACGTTTGCGCAGATGCCAGAACTGGTCTCGGGAAAGCTCGCGAGCAAGAGCGGAAAGGAACCGGCGGCTGCGCGGCTCGCGCTTCGTCGCCAAGTCCGTCGACATCAAACCACACTCGCTCCTCTGCCCCTTTCCCTTCCGTTGCTTGTCGGAGCTCATCCATCAAACTTCAGCTACCAGCCACACCTCTCCCGCACACTTCAAACGCTCCCGTCGCTCGTCTTCGCATCCGCCCCACCTCATCAGTCGACCTCGCGCGACCACCATGGCCAGCGCTTCGTGGAATGGGATCGACCTCGCAGAGAACCGCGCTCGCATGGGTGCGTCCTGCCCCCCATGCTCGCCCCAAACGAGCTGACCCCGGCTCTTCTCCCTCTTCATCATCGGTTCCTCCGGACAGAGCGCGGCGAGCTCTACACCGCTTTCGTGCCCGACCTCACGGCCGACCGGCGCAAGGCGAGCCAGGCCTGCGACGCGTACAACCGCAACGCGCTCAACGTGAGCCGGCGCGAGCAGGTCGAGCTCCTCCGCCAGTGCGTCGTGAGCCTCCCGGAGCTCCCGCCCAAGAACGACAATCAGGACGAAGACGACGAGCAGCTTGGCGACTATCCCTGGGTCGAGCCGCCGATGAAGCTCGACTACCGCGAGCGGATCTCGTAATTTCTCCTCTCGCTGCGCTTCTCCTCGACGCCGTGCTGACCGCCGTCGTCCGCAGGTTCGGAAAGAACGTGAGTGCTGGCTCGCCTCGGTTTAGCTCGTATCGTTCGAGAGCCCCGCGCTCGCTGAAGCGACGCAGCGCGCTGAGAAACTGACTCTCCTGGTCCGTTTGCGCAGGTCTTCCTCAACTTCAACTTTGTCTGCCTCAACACGTGCGAGGTCAAGATCGGCTCCCGCGTCCTCTGCGGGAGCAACGTCTCTCTGTGCGTCCCTCCGGCCCCTTCCCTTCGCTCCGCGCTGACCGCTTCACGCAGCCTCTCCGGGACGCATCCGACGGACCCCGCCATCCGCAACGGCACCGCCGGGCCCGAGATGGGCGCCCCGATCGAGATTGGCGACGACTGCTGGCTCGCCGCAAACGTGTGCGTTCTGCCTGGGGTGAAGATCGGGCGCGGGACGACCATTGGCGCGGGGAGCGTCGTGACCAAGGTGCGCCTCCTTCTCTCGCGCTTCCTTCGACTTTCGAGGTGCTCACGGTGCATACTACGAGCGCGCAGAGTGTCCCCCCGTTCGTCGTTGCCGTCGGGAACCCCGCGCGCGTGATCAAGAAGGTCGAGAGCGAGTGGGCGACGGCCTACTTCGCGGAGCACCCCGACGAGGAGTGGTTCCCGCCCGCGCAGGCGAGCAAGTAGACGCCGCTTAGAACGTAGGTGGAAGGGGGGGGGGAGCACCGGCGGGTGGATAGACACTGCAACGGATCTGAATGTACCTCGCATTGCGCTTCCTCCTCCTCGCGAGTTGTTCCCCGGCGTTCTCGTTGCGTCGCTGGTCCACAGAGGTGGCACGCAGAAGCGTCCCCGTCTCTCTCGCCAGTGAGCACAGAAAAACGTCCGTTACACCCGCCAACTTACTCGCGGACCCCGAGCTTGTCGAGCGCGCGGATCCCCTGCTCCTCCCACTCCTCTTTCGTCACCCAGAATGACGGAATCGACGACATGATGTCCGCGAGGACCGCGCCGCCGAGGTACACCATATGCTTGCGCCTCGGCGGGTCTTCGATGCGGATCTTGAATTTCTGCGGGCGAAGGCGAACGGGTTAGCACAAGTGCACCCGCAGCCTCACCGCTAGCCTCCCGGCCGGGAGAGCGAGGGAAAGGGGAACGCACGTTGAGCCGGTCGGGGTTGCCGCCGAGCACGCGTGAGAGGTACAGCTGCTTCATCTCCTTCTCGAGGCGCGAGGGCAGCCCGGGTACATGGACGACCCGCCCGAGAGGACGATGTGCTTGTAGAGCTCGCTGCGGACGTCGACGGGCGCGGCCTGGACCGTGTTGAAGAGGAGCTCTGCGGTGTGGGGCGTCAGTACGGCTCTGCGGCGTACGAAAATGCGCAAGGCAGGCGGATAAAGCGGCGAAAAGGAAGGAGCAGGCAGAGGGACACACCGGCGACACCGGGCTGCTCGACGTCGACGAGGTGCGGCTGGAACATGCACTCGGGCGCCTCGAACCGCTCCGAGCCGACCTTGATGACGCGGCCATCGGGGAGCTGCGGGCGCGAGAAGGGTAAGCGAGAAGTCGGAAGGAGCGGGAGAGGAGGGGGGGGGGCACACCTCGTAGTTCTCGACGAGGACGGTTGTCTCCTCGCTTAGCCGCTTGTCGAGGTCGAGGTCGTAGCTGCGGGAGAGGCAGGCGTGAGCGGGGAACTCGGAGGTCGAGCAAGGCTGGGGGAGCGATCCGCCCCTCCAGCCTCGCAACCACGAGCGCCGACTCACCTCGTGTAGCACAGCTTCTCCTTGATCTGGCGGACGGTCTCAAAGTCGGCCGTGCGGTTGAACGCGTAGCCGCGCATGAGGAGGAGCTTGATGAGGTAGCGCGTCACGTCGCGGCCGGCGACATCGAGGCGCTTGGTAAGGTGTGGGAGAGCAAAGCCCTCGTAAACGGGGACGATGTGCGTCACGCCGTCGCCCGAGTCGACGACGACGCCCGACTGGAGGCCTGCGCGCCGGAAAGGGGGCAGGGCCGGTCAGAGCGAGCACGAAGGGAGGAAAACAGCGGAGGGGCGCACCCTGGGCGTAGAGGGTGAGGACGGCCTGAATCGCGACGTAGATGCCGCCAAAGCCGTACTCCTCGAACATGACCTCGGCCATCTTCTCGCGGTTCTTGAGCGGGTTCATCGGCGGCTCGGTGAGGAGGATCTTGCGCCCCTGCGTGTCGACGCGGAGCTTCTCCTGGAAGGTGTAGTCCCACAGCGTCTTCATATCGTCCCAGTTCTTGACGATACCGTGCTCCATCGGCTGCGAGAGCTGCAGGTACGAGCGGTACTCGCTCGCCTCGTCGCCAACCATGATGTCCTTGATCGCGGCGGTCGTCGCGCTCTGCCCGCGCTCCTCGGCGCGGAGGATCGGGCGACCGATGATCGACGGGAACGTGTGTGCCGGGAAGTCTGCGAGCGCAAGCTTGGGTAAGCTCTGGCTCAAAGACTCGGAGGAAGCCTGGCGGGTCGCTTCCCCCGGCGCACGTGCCAGCGCCCATCGCGAAGCCGAATAACTCACTGGAGCCGGCATAACCGCACTTGACGAACTATGTGGTTGAGGAGAACTCAGTATGCGTGCATGGCGGGAGAAAGGGACGAGGGGGGACGCACGCCGGTACCGTTGTCTACGACGAGGGGGACGTCGTGCTCAGCCATCTTGGGCGGATCTGCACGCAGGAGTACGGAAGTGTCAGTGGGACGTCCTGCGGCTCGTAAGGAGCGTGTTGCTCGAAGCGGCGCATGCGACTGAGGAGCCGAGGGTGCGGTGCGCGGCAGTGCCGCGCTCTGCCTGCGAACCCTGTGCGCCAGCCTATACCCAATCGAGCCTCAGCCCTCGTGTCGGCGCCATACGTTCGCCCGCTCCCAGCCTCGCCTGCTCGCGCCCGCTCCACCTGGCCGAACACCTCGCGCACAGCCCCATCCGCCGTCACCCTCGCTCGCCGAGTCCGCCGGCTTGCTCCAGACCGTTCTGCGCCGGTATCAAGGAGCCTCACCTGTTCGCGCGTGTGTTCGAGGTCGAGGAGAAGCGGGTCGGGGCGAGGGGGGTCGAGTGGGGGTGGATGACGCGAACGCGCGGGTTTGAGGCGGATCGAGCGGGAAGAAGCGGTGCTGTCCCGAGTGTTGCTGGCTCGTGCGAAAGTCCTGGCCAAGTCTGGCTCAAGAGTGAGGCGAGCGGTGTGGACGAGGGCGACCGCTGCGAGCGACGACGACGGCGGCTTGACCTCCGCGACTTCACCCAGGACTAGCTGTGCGTGCGCTGAGCTGTGTTGCTGGACTGGAAAGGGGCTGCTGAAGTACCGGCACAACTACCGCTCGCTTCCTCGCTGTTCCCTCTGCTCCTCGCTTCACAACTGGCACTCCTCATCTCGATCTCGCTTCACCGGCCTTTTTTGGCACGACGTGCTCGTGCAGCTCAGCCACACCCTCTTGGAGGAGCCGCTGGTCAACATGCGTGAGCGGAACCACCTGATCTCAAGTATCGCTCTGCTCGACTCTCGCGATGGTCGACGTCCTCGACCTCCCCGCTCCTCAGGCGCAGCGTACTCCGCTGCTCTTGGTACACAGCCCCGCCGTACAGGCATGCCTCGGCGGGTCTTCAATGCGGATCTTGATCTCTGCGGGCGAAGGCGAACGGGTTAGCACGAGTGCACCCGCAGCCTCACTGCCACGTGGGAAGACGGAGCGGAGGAACGCACGCCGATCCGCTCTGGGTTGCCGCCGAGCACACGCGTGAGGTACAGCTGTTTCGATCTCGTTCTCGAGGCGCGAGGGCAGGCCCGGGTACATGGACGACCCGCTTGAGAGGACGGCTTGCACTCGCACGCTTCCCAGCCAACTTTGCTGAGAGCGAGAGAAAGATAAACAGCAGTGTCTATGGCACGTCGATGTGGCGGGCCAGCCGCGAACTACCTGGGACGAAACGAACAAACACAGCCGCGACCTGCGCGGCTCAAGAACGACAAGCGAGCGCGCCGTCGGGCTGCCCCGGGCGCGCTAGCGGTCTGTGCACAGATCCGCGTCAGAATATCCATTGAGAAACGTTGAGAAGGTGGGCACGCACCTCCAACCGCCCACCACGCACCCTCGCCGCCTCCTTCTCTGACTCCCGCCCTCCCGCTCTCCCTCACCTCCCCATGTCCCGCGCTCCCCTCCGTGCTCCCTTCTCCACCTGTACCGCCCTCCGACGACCCCTCCGCGCGCGCCTCATCAAGCAAGCGCGCCTTGCGCTCCTCGGCGCGCGCGACGCACATCGTGCTGCGCCGCCTGACGAGCGGGGACGGGCTTGGCGTCGCGGCGGGGACGGCGCGGCGCCGCGAGCGCGCGCGGGAGAGGTGCGGCGAGGGGGCGGGAATCGGCGTCTGGGTCGGGGCGAGGAGACGGGCGGCCTGCGCGCGAGGGGTTGTCAGGACGCGCGAAAGGGGGAGCAGGGGAGACAACGCACCTCGTCGAAGAACTCCCTCGCGCGTTCCTCATCCCTGACATCCTCCCTCCCGCGACGCCCTCGCCTACGCCGCCGACCGTCCCCGCGAGGATCTCCGCAATCCGGAGCAAGCAGCTCCCCTCGGCATGGCGCTCGTCGGTCGGCGCCTCGGCGAAGAGCTTGCGCGCCTCGGCGAGGTAGTCGATCGCGAGGGGCGCGGAGCGGACTTTGAGCATGACGAGCGCGAGGCGGTAGGACGCCCAGGCTTCGTCGACGAGGAGATTGGCGGCGTGGAAGAGCGTCGAGGCCTGCGGCGGGGCTATCGCGTCAGTGTAGGCTGATGGGGATGACGGCGAGAGGCGGACGTACCTCCTCGAAGTACCGCACCGCGGGCTCGTACGCCCTCCGCACGCAGAGCTTCCCGAGCTGATAGCTCGCGTCCGCCTCCTCTGCGCTGTCCCCGCGACGGCGGAAGATGACGCGCGCCTGCGCGAGGTAGTTGAACGCCGTCGCGCGGTCGTCGAGCTTCGACGAGGCGAGGAGGCCGATCGTGTAGAGGACTTTGCCCTCGCGGTGCGAGTCGCCGAGCTTGAGGTAGAGCAGGAGGCACTGCTTCAAGTAGAAGATGGCGGTGTCTGCGTCCGTGGCGGTGAAGAGGTGGCCCAGCTCGGCGTAGCACATCGCCTCGCGCGGCTCGTCGCCCAGCTCGGCGTACATGAGCGCCGCGGCCTTGATGAGCTCTGCGGCCGCGTTTAGCTCTGCCGTGACCAGCCCCAGCTGGTACACCGCCATCGCCTCCTCTGCGAGCGTGCAAGGCGGATCAGTTCGAGCGCACGAGAGCGCGAGACGGAGAAGGGACGCACTCCCACGCTCGTTGATGAAGTGAAAGCACGATCTCGCCTGCGGACGCACGGTCATGGTCAGTCGATTGCGTCCACACTTCAGAAGACAGCGCCTGCACGCACCTGCTCGAGTGCCGCCCTCGCCGTCTCCGCCTCTCCGCGCCTCTTCGCCCGCATCGCCACGCTGGCATAGCACATCCCCGCCTGCCACAAGCTCTTGTCCCTCCTCCGCTCCTGCCCGTCAATCTCTCCAAAGACTGCCGCCGCTTGGCGGAAGTGCAGCGTCGCGGCGACGGGGTTGTCCCGCGCGAGGAGCTCGCCCGACTCGTACAGTGCGCGCGCCTCGCGGAACGCTGCGCGGTCTGCACTGCGCGAGGACCGCACGGCAGCGGGGGCGAGGGAAGGGTCGGGCGAGGGCGAGAGGTCCGGTGTCGAGGGGAGCGAGAGGTCGAGGCGAGGGGACGGGAGCGGCGCGCTGGCCTGCAGCGCGGGCGCAGAGAGGGGCTCGTCCGCTTCGGCTATGGGCGCGAGGAACGACATCGCCGCATCGACGCCGGCGCCGGTCGAACGAGGAGAAGGGAGGGAGACGGGGAGGAGCGAGCGGGAGGAGAGAGGGGGGCGGTGCACGGCCACAACCTGGAGCGACTGGTGCACGACGAGCAGGCTCTGATAAAGCCCCACGAGGGGCTGGGGGGTCTCGCAGTCTGGGAAGAGGTTGCGGGAGCGATCCTCTCGGGTTGCGCGTGCTCGAGGTGATGAAGCGATGGCGCGCCGCCCTCGAGCTCTTCCTCGCCAGTAAGACCGCCTGGGTCTCACTGGGATGTACACCAAGCAGCAGCGTGCTCGGTGACGCCGAGAAATGTGCGAGGCGGGCACAAGCGTTCCTTTCCGTCAACCCTCCCTCTCAACCGCTCTCACAACCCTCTCCGCCCGGCAAACGTGCACGAAGAACGACCTTTGACTTCACAGCGACCCCAGAAACGCACTTTGCCCAGAGAAAACACGAGGAGAAGAGGGCGCGGCCCGCCCGCTCACATCGCCTGCCCGGGGACGACGGGGAGCGAGCTGCTGAGCCCGCCGTCGACGGGGAGGTGGATGCCATTGACCTGCGGACGGAGAGCACGTCAGTCTTCGCGCAATGGTGACTAGCGCGCAGAGGCAGTCGGGCAAGCGGGCGCCGTGCGGCGCGCGACTCCGCGTTGGCGGAAGCGGGACGTACGTAGGAGGAGTCGTCTGGGCGGAGGAAACGACAGGTCAGTGATTCTTCCCTCAGTCGGGCAGAACGGGAGAAGAGACGCACCGGACGCGAGCCAGAGCGCCGCCTGCGCAATCTCCTCCGCAATGCCGAACCTGCGGTCGCCCCTCCGCCCTGTCAGTACCGGCTCCATCCACACCTCGTTCCGAGCAGAGTCGACAGCGGAGAGGAGCAGCGAAAGATGGCGCCACGCACCGACGCATGGCATTCAGCTGCCCAACCTTGCCGAGCGTGCCGCGCTCGCGCGCGCGGTCAAACGTGAACGTCGTCATCCCCGTCTCGATCAGGCCGGGGCAGATGGCGTTCTGCAGGTGGGAGTTGCGGCGCGTCAGGGACTATCCAGCGGAGCGAAGGAGGGAGAGGGGAGGAGGGAGGAGGGACAGGCGGACGCACGACGCGGATCCCCGTCCCGGCAAGCATGTTCGCGGCAGTGTTGGCCAGGTTGATGACGCCCGCCTTGGACGCGCTGTCGGGTGCAAGAGCGGAGTGAGCGAGGCCGCGGTTTGGGAAGGCTGCGGAGGAGGGGAACGGACCTGTAGTCCATCGGGCCCGCGCCCGAACGAATGCCAGCGACTGTGAACGCGGGAGAATGAGCCTAGGGACGGCTGAGTAGAGGGAGCAGGAAAGGCGCACCAGAAGCCGTGAGGACGATGCTCCCGCCTGCTGCCTCGGCCGGGTTCTTCTTCATCACGTTCGAGGCGTGCTTGACGGCGATGAAGCAGCTGCGAGCGGAGCGATTGGGGTCAGGAGTTGAAGGAGCGAGGATGCCTGCCCATGTGCAGCTCTTCGGCCGTACGGAGTAGAGCGAGCGGGGAATGTCTCGACGAAAAGCGAAGGCCGCAAGCGCACCTGAGCAAGTTGACGCGCATGACCTCCATGATGCCCTCCTCGTCCATGGTCGGGAGGTGCATGTTGGCGCCGGTGATGCCCGCGTTCGCGTAGAAGAAGTCGAGGCGGCCGTGCTCCTTCGCGGCACGGTTGCAGAGCGACTCGATCAGAGCCGTGTCCGCCGCGTCGCCCGTCACTGCGGTGACCTGCAAGTATGGTCGTGCGAGGAGAAGATCAGCATTTTGCCCGCAGGTCAAGGCGTACAAGAGGGCGCAGGAAGCGGGACGCACCGACAGGCCCTTGTGCTTGGCCTCGAGCTCCTTCGCGAACGCCGGGAGGGTCTCGCCGTCAAAGTCGAGAACATATAGCGCCCGTGCGCCTGCACAACAAGCGGGTGCGTGTCAGTACGCACGCGGCTGGAAGCGAAGTGGGGACGAGCGGACCTTCGCGAGCGAGTGCGCGGGCGGTGGCACGGCTGTTTTGCGGATGCAGGGTCGTCAGCGGGGTAGTTAGAGTGAGCTGGAGAGGGTACTGACCCAATGCCCTTTGCGCTGCCCGTGCCGGTGACGATCCCCACCTTGTCCCGAAAGCGACCCGAGCCTTGCTGGGCGTCAAAGTGGTGCTTGACCTGTCCGAGGCGGGCGATGGTGCGCTCCTGGGCGTGCTTGAGCTGGTCCGAGGTCTGGCGCGACATCCTGCGGTGCGAGTGGAGAGAGAGAGAGCTGCGAGCGACAAGTCCGGCTCGACGAGAAGGCGGACCCCGGCAGGCCCGTCTCGTCCTCGCGAGGAGGTGCAGCGCGGGCTGTGTAGATCTTGTACACTCTCACAAGCGCCCTCCGCTGTTCAGCCTGCACCTGCACGAGAGAAGAGGCGCGGCGGTGTCCCCCTCTCGGCCCTTGTCCTCGTCCCCATCGCCCCTTCGCCCGCACGCCGCTGTGAAAGCTCGGACGGACGCCAGGAGCAGTGCTACAGACTCCCCGAGTACACCGCAGCAGCCACCCACTGCCCGCGCTCTCGTCCACACGCTCCCGCACCTCGTCATCTCCGCCGAGCCTCGTCGACGATGCAGTCGGCGCTCCTCGAGCAGATCCAGCAGGGCAAGGGCCTCAAGAAGACAGTCACAGTCGACCGCTCCGCACCCGCCATCGCAGGTCAGTCCCCGCTCCCACTCCTCCCGCGCCCGCTCCCACCGCTTCCACGACCCCGAGGACGGCGCGGGTTGGCCAACAGCGCGCTCTGGGCGGAAATGCGCCTCGTTGGGATGTCCACTGACAGCCTTTCGTTGTCCGCATACCTCTCCTTGCTCTGCCCCTGCCGGCATGACCGTATCGCCCTCGTTACCTCTCGTCCCCCACTTGCCCAACGCAACGTGTTCCCGCACGCGTAGGCGCCGTTCGCGATGGCCCAGCACCTCCGCGTGACGGCGCTCCTGCCGTCCCGCGGGCACCTCCGGTCCCGGGCGGCGGCGGCACTGGGGAATCGGCCGCACCTGCTGCCCACGACGACGGTCCGCCGCAGCTTGCGGGCATCTTCGCCGGCGTGGGTATGCCAACGCTGAGGAAGACGGGTGCACCGGTAGCAAGCTCACTGGGCTCCGGCGGTGGAGCAGGTGCGTTGCTCGCCTTGCCGCGCGCACTGTTGTCCTGACATAACTGCCCCTCCGCAGCGCCCTCCCCGCCTAGTCGCGCTTCTCCCGCCCCTCCAAGCCGCCCGCCCGTCGCTCCTCCGCGCGCGCCTCCCGTTGCGCCACCTCGCGCGCCTCCCGCTGCGCCGCCGCGTGCACCGCCCGCCGCACCTCCCCGTGCGCCGCCCAGCGCGCCCCCTCGTCCGCCGGTTGCACCTCCGGCCCGTCCGGCTGTGGCGCCTCCTCCCAGGCCGCCAGTAGCACCGCCTCCGCCGCCCCCGCCGCCTGTGGGGAGTCGTCCGTCTCCGGCCCCTCCCGCCAGGCCGAGCCCCGCTCTGCCTGACCGCGCAGCCCCAGCGCTTCCCCCTCCGCGCGCGGTTCCCCCTCCCCCTGCGCGGCCGTCTCCGGCCGTCCCGTCTGCACCGCCGACGCCGAGCCGGCCGACACCGGCTCCTCCCACGCGCAAGGCACCTCCGCCCGTTCCGGCATCTCTTCCGAGTAATGCGGCACCCTCTCCGCCTGCCGCTCCTCCTGCGCCGCCTGCGCCGCCTCCCCCGCCTGCGCCCCCTGCACCTCCCCCTCCTCCTCCTGCGCCGCCGGCGCCCTCGCGCACGCCTGCAGCGGCTCCTCCTCCGCCGCCTCCTCCGCCTCCTCCTCCCCCTGCACCGCCTGCACCGTCCCGCACGCCTGCTGCGCCGCCTGTCGCGCCCGCACGCTCCATCCCTGCACCTCCACCGGCTGCGAGCGCACCTCCTCCGCCTCGCGCCCCACCTCCCCCGCCGGGCCCTTCCCCCGCAGCGATGTCGGCGCCTCCTCCGTCACGCGCGCCTCCTCCTCCGCCCGGTCCTTCGCCTGCGGCAGCATCCGCGCCGCCCCCTCCGCGCGCGCCTCCTCCCCCGCCCGGGCGCGCAAGCCCCGCAATCCCGGGCCCGCCCCCTCCCTCGTCGCGCCCTCCTCCTCCCCCCGGCCCCTCGCCTGCAGCGGCTCCTCCTCCTCCACGCGCGCCGCCGCCCCCTCCCGCGCGCGCAAGTCCAGCAATCCCGCCCGCGCCGTCGCCCCCGCCCGCAGCGTCTTCGCCCGCGCGCGCTCCGCCGCCGCCGCCGCCTCCGCCTGGTGGGCCGCCCGGGCGCGCGCCGCCCCCGCCCGTCGGGATGGGCCACTCGCGCACGAATGGGAGTACTGCGTCGGCGTCGATGGGTGGCTACAGCGCTGCGCCGAGCGTCCCGCCGACGCCGAGTCTCGGCGGCGGGGCGTCCCTCTCGCGGAGTGCGTCCTCTCCCCGCTTCTCTCGCCCGCAGGTACGGACGCTAACCCTTCCGCACGCGCGCAGTCCCCTCCCCCCCGGCAGTCCTCGCCCTCCCGAACGCCCCGACGCGGACCTTCCCCCCGAGCGCGCAGTTCCCGCCCCCACGGCCGTTCGACGCCGGGCAGGTCATGGGGAGGAAGAAGCTTGCGGGTGGGACTACAAGGCGCATATGGGCTGAGAAAGAGGAGGAGGCAGTTGGAATCGGATCTGAGTTTCGTGTCGCTCGGGCTGCGCCTCGACGGCTTGGATGCTAGCGCTTCTCGTTCGGTCGCGCAGGCGTGAAGACTCGCCCTTGCTTCAGCTGCTCTCAACGCTGCGCTTGCTCGGATTCCCCGCGGCGCTCGAGCCGCCTTTGAGCGTGACCGACCTCGACGCTCCTCTCCCTCGCGCTCTCCGCTTCTCTCTTCTCTTCCCTCACACTCGAACGCGCACGACCGGCTCCGTACGTCCCCTCAGCTCTAGTAAGAGACTTGTTGTCGTTGTCGCTGACGCGCGCGCTCCCGCAGAGCATGGCGACTTCGGCGGACCTCGACAGGTTGGACGGGGCGGTGGAGTCGGGAGGAGCGACTGCAGGCGACCAAGGTGCGCACGCACTCGCCGATCCGTCTTGTGAAACTCTTAACTGACCCGCATACGCCCGCACGCTGCAGACGACCGCACCAAAGGACCGTCCCTCCTCGACCTCCCCGACGAGCTCGTCGCGAGCATCCTCGAGACGGTCCAGCAAGGAGGCTTCAGGGAGCCGCAGTACGAGCTGCCGCTGAGCGTGATCTGCCTCAACAAGCGCATCTTCGGCGTGGCGCTCCCGCTCTGGTACCGCTCCTTGAGCTTCCCGACACCACGGAAGCGCAGGAACGCATCGACGGGTTCTACGCCTGGCTTCTCCGGACCCAGCATCAGCGTCGCCATACCCGGCATGTTCGATTCGAGCACGACCCCGACCACCCCGTGCTCCAACACGCCTTCGTCGCGACCTTCGCGCATGTCCAGAGCCTGTCGTTCTGTGTAGGGAGCGGGCCGCTTCATGCGCAGCACCTGTGCGACCTGATCCCCGCCCTCCCCTCGCTGGAGGAGCTCGATCTCGGCAACGAACGCGGGGCCGGCGACCCGCCGCTGTCCTTGGCGGGCTTTCGCCTCCTGCGCGATTCATCCATACAGCGCCTCAAGGTGCAGGCGCTCTCCGATGCGACAGCCCTATTAGGCGCCGTCGGAACCAGGCGGCTCCAGCAGCTCAACATCAGGTACAGCTCGTACAGCCTGTACGACGATGACGAAGTGTCGCCTTTGCCGTGGATCTCGTCGGAACGGATCAGCTGCCATCACCCTCTGACGGCGGCCGCAGTGAACGGTATTGTCGACAATCTCAAGGCGCGCTCCCTTTCGTCTGCATCCTGAGCAGGTCGCTGACTAACCGCACAAGCATCGCAGCATTCAGACGTCCTGCCGCATGTCCGCCCGGTCAAGTTTCTCGGGCTGTCAGTGTATCGCAGCGACAGTTTCGACCCGCGGTTTGAGGCGGCGCCGTCGTCGTCGTCGTACTGGACCGCGCTCGAGCAGCTCCTGAACCTGCTCCGACCCCGGCACCTACGCCTCGACCAGATCATCGCGTTCCCGCAAGTCAGCCGGTCCACCGGGTCCTCGCTGATGGCGACCGAGTGCCTCGAACTCATCGCTTACCACACAATCAAGAGCTCGGTGCGTCGTGTCCGGACTTTCTCTCAGGCGCACGCGCTGACCCACTCTTACGCTGCTGGTTCAGACGGACCTCCTGCGCCTGCACGCCTTTCTCGACCTCTTCCCTTCCCTCACCCACCTCGCGCTGGCGCACGTCGACTTTCAACCGGACAGGGCCTGCGGCAGCCCCACCGTCGATTACTGCACCTTGGACCGGACCACCTTCACGCTCCACCACCCCTTCCTCGCTGCCTTTTTCGTCTACCTCCGTCAGACCCGCATCCTCTCCGCCCGCTTCCGGGCGGGCGCGCGCGCCTTGGTCTGCTGGCGCGCGACCGCGACGGAGGACTTTGAGGCGGACATGATCACGCTGTAGCCGGAGGAGGAGGTGTAGAGACGGTGTTGCGGGGCGGGCCTCGCTTGTAACAGTTCTACTCGTGTCGCACGAGAGAGCCACGGGGAGAATCCGCATCGCGACCGTCTTCTGCCACGCGCAACTCCCTCGACGACGAGCTCGCTCGACTTGCGGTTCCGGACGTTGCGTGCGGGTACTTCGTCGGTGGCACGAGAGCTTCTGGAAGGGCACCCTGACGTTCACGGTCCCACCTCTGCGTTGTTGGCCCCCCTTCCCCCGCTCGCCGCTCTTCCTCCTCCCGCTCACTCTGCTCCCCGCTTCTCTGGCTCGATCACGCTCGAGCACGCTCAGAGCGTCCGTGTAGTCTCCCAAGACCGTCTCGACCGCAAGCGCTCAGCCTGCAAGGCCGTCCTCGCTCGTCTTCACCTCATCTCGCCGAGGTTACTGATGGAGCCTCTGCTCGACGAGAACCGCAAGACGGGTACGCAGACGCATCTCTGCGCCCTTTTGCGAGCACTACCTTACGCTCCCAGCACCCGGTCGCCCGCAGACACGCCGCCGAGGGGACCGTCGCTCCTCGACCTCCCCGACGAGCTCATCGCGCGCATCTTCGAGGACGTCGGGTACGACACCGCTGTGGATCAGCCAACGCGCATCATGCCTCCCCCGCGTGGCATTTGCCTCAACAAGCGCATCTTCCGCATCGTCCTGCCCCTCTGGTACCGCTCGATGCGTTTCGTCGATGGGGACCTTTGCCAGTCGCGGGTCGACGCGTTCTGCGCTGCACTCGTCCGCACCGGGCATCATCGCCGGTGGACACGTCACCTTGACGTCGAGCACGACTCGAAACATCCTGCGCTCCATACGGCACTCCTCGGGACGTTCCGCCAGCTGCGGAGCCTCGTCTACTGGTTCGACGACGGCACATCCGCCATGCCGCACCTGCAGCAGCTACTGCGCGACTTGCCGCTCCTCGAGTCGCTCGAGATCCCAGACCCGGGCGGGATGGGGCGGCTGCCCAAAAGAGCGACGGCGGGAGACTTTCGCCTCCTGCGGGACTCATCCGTCACCTTCCTCAAGGTGTACGAAGTCCAGACGGCCGTCGTGATCCTGGGCGGGCCGCACGAGCGGAGGTTGCAGCACCTCAGGATGGCGTCCGGGTTCAGCGGGGACGGCGAAATCCCCCTGTTACCCTGGATCGCCGCGGACCGCATCATCTACAAGCGCGAGCTCTCGACCGAGTTGCTGAACGACATCCTCGACGGGCTGCAGGTGCGTTGAGCCGTTCCTTCCGCTTGACACTCCGCTAATGAACTTCGCGCGCAGAACTCGGACTTCGCTGGTCAGGTCCGCCCGCTTAAGCTTCTCGCGCTCGCCGTCAGCAACGTCGTTTTCGTTCACCCACGACTAGGGCGAGACGAGCACCGCAAGGCTGCCGTAGCATGGTGGGCGGCGCTCAAGCGAGTTGTTACCCTCTTCTCCCCTCGTCACCTTCGCCTGAGCAATGTGCGGGCCCTGCCATCCTGGTCCGTCGACACCGCACTCTCGACTGTCGTGAGCCTCGAGATCGAGGGCATTCTCGATGTCGACAGCTCCGTGCGTATTCTTCCTCCTCCTCCTGCGTCGTGGAGGACCTCACCGTGTTCTTTCCCACCGCAGACCGATCTTCCCCACCTTCAGACTTTCATCCATTGCTTCGCCTCGTTGTCCAGGCTGTCCCTGAACGGCGTCATCTTCCTGGACGACATCGACCTCGGCGATCATCGGGCTCTCTCGACATCGACATCCCGAGTCGCCTTCAACGCGCAGCACCCCATGCTCTGCGCCTTTGTTAAATACCTCCGCGACACGCAGGTCGTCCAGTTCCGGCTCACCCACGATACTTACACTGTCAAGTATTGGCGCGCGAGCGCGACGGAGGCGTTCGAGTCGGACATGGTGAGGCGGTGGTAGAGCGCCGTCAACAGCAGGCCCAGTCCGCGTCTCTCGTCTCAAGCTGCACATCTGGAGGAGATGTAGTGCTCCGGCTGCTCAAGAAAGCGTCGTTGCACACCGGCTAAAGCTGCGTTGCTCCCGCCGAGCGAAACGCGCGCCGCAGCATCCACCGGCGCACGAGCGCAAGCTGTAAGGCTCGTAGCCCACAACGCGCTCCCGCGAAGCACGGCAGTGGCGCAGCCGGGGTATGGCAGGGGAAGGCGGCGGGCTGGCGGGGCGAGGCGGGAGCGGTAGTAGCGGCGGACGCGGCTGGGGAGATGGGTACGCGGTATTGCGAGGGCCAGCGAGCCTGTGTGGATAGCCGCGTCAGATCTGCGATGCGGAGGATCCGAAGGAGGGGATTTCGGGGAGCTAAGCGGCGAGACGCACCGCAAGTGTCCGTCCGCGTCCTTCGCCTGCCATCCTGGCACTCTCCCTCTAAGTATTTGCCTTTGAGCGCTCCGACGTCCGGCACACTCCTCTCTTCTCACGGGAGCATCGCGTCCTGCTGTGCCGGAGAGGGCGGGACGGCGCGCTCGGGGTGCGTGAGACGCCAGTCGAGCTTGCCGTCCTTGAGCTCCTGGATCTCCGAGTAGGTGATGCTGCGCGCAATGCACGTCCGTCAGTCAGGGGCGCCGCGACACGCACCTCCGCAGACGGCGTTCGAGCCGCCCTGTGCAAGGAAGGAGGACGACCGCGCGCGCGCACGCACCGGAACTGGTCCCCGCACTCCTCCATCCCGCGGTACAGCTCGTGAACCCGGTCCATGTAGTACTTGTGCGCGATCTTGCGCACCTCGGGGGCTGCTCCCGCACCTCCGGGGTCAGTTCTAGCTCGAGGCGAGGCGAGGAGGGGACGGACACTGCGGCGGGTACTGGGTCGCGCTGCGCACGCGGGGCGTGAGTACGGTGACGGAGGAGTGCGAGGAGCGGACGCACCCGTCTACGCCGACATTCTGCAGCAGGACGGCGAATGTCTGCGCGAGGTTCTGCGGGTCCGCGTTGGTGCAACCGCACAGGAGGTCAGTTCCTTCGCGGTACAGACGCCCAGGAAGAGCATCGGAGCGCACCTCAGCCGTGAACCACTCCTCCCCCCTCGCTCTGAGCAGCGCATGTCCCCTCAGGAGCCTCCCCACCGCCTCGAAGTCGCCCGTCCCCTTTTCGAAGACCGCCTGCGCGAGGAGGACGCGCTCGTGCGTTGTTGTCTGCGCGAGGAGCGCGGCAGCAGCGGCCGGGAGCTGCGGAGCGGGAGAGGCGGACGCAGACATGAGGAGGAGGAGGACGGCGCGATGAAGGGAAAGATGGCCGCGGGGGAGGGCGAGACTTCGTCGGGGCGGTGATGTGGTGCTCGCTAGGCGTAGGAACAGGCGCCGAGTCGATCTGCGCGAGAGCGAGGTGGTCGAGGAGCGCAACCTGCCCGGCTCGCTCCCTCGCGACGGCGTACACTCGCAACTCCCGAGCTTGACAAGCTCGAATGCACCGCGAGCACGCAGAGTGCACCGCGTTTAACGCAGTATGCGACTCGAACAACAATGCAGTGCGATCACCCTCCCAGCGGTCTACAGCTCTCCGCTCCCAACCCCCATCCTCCCTCTAAACGCCTCCCACTCGCCCTCCTCCCCGCCCTTCTCCTTCCCGACGACCCACCGCGCCGCGCGCACCCACGCCCGCACCGTGAGCCCCTCGGCCGCGCTGAGCACCCCGTCGTACGGCGTCAGGTGCGCGCGCTTCAGAGCGCGCCGCAGCGCGTGCAGCGCCGAGGGGGTGTGCGCGCGCGGGGAGGATAGGAGCGCGCGCACGGGCGCGGGGAGCGTTTCAGGCGGGAAGACGGGGTCGCTCTGCCCGCCCTCGCCGGCGATGAGGCGCCGCGCGGCCTCCGACGCAGAGAGCGTCGTATACTCGACCTGCCACTGCGGCGGCGCGCTCCCGTTCGCCACACCGGGCGCGGTGTACGCGCTGAGCGGGAGGAAGTACTGCGTGTAGCTCAGTGGCGAGAGGTACGTGTTGGTGCGTGCGGGCGCGTGCGGCGACGACCGCCGCGGCGGCTTTGGCGGGCGGTCTGGGTCCTGCGGGCGCTTCTTGCCCTTCTTGCCCTTGCCGCCACGCCGGCCCTTGCGCTTGACCGCGTCGACGAGGCGCGCGAGCGTCCCGCGCTCCTCGTCATCCTCCTCAAGGTCATCGTCCTGCTCCGCGCGGACGCGCTCGCGCATCTCCTCCCTCGCTTCGCGCGAGGTGTTGTACTCCCAGACGCGCAGGCCGGAGAGGTACGTCGGGATGACGCTCGGGTTGACGTGCACGGGGAGGTAGTCGCGCTCCTTGAGCTTCTTAAGCGACGGGAGCGAGGTGTAGAGCGAGTGCAGGCCGTCGACCAGGGAGGAGGAGAAGGGTGCGAGGAGGCGGTTGTTCGTCGCGTGCGAGGCGGGCGGGGAGAGCGAGGCGGAGGGGAGGAGCGCCGACGAGGTGTCCGCCTCTTGGATAAAGCTGAACATGTCGACGTTCATGTGGCCGAACAGCTGCCTGCACACTCGCACATACTCGTCAGTGCCCCCATTGCGCCGCGAAAACGAGAGAGCGTCGACGCACCCAACGACCGTGTCCTGCCACCCGAGCACAAGCTCCGCATACCGGGTAAAGCACCCGTCGTACCAGTTCGCACGCGTCGCGGGCACGTGCCCCGTAAGGAGGACCTGCATCCCCCTCGCGCGCGCGAGGACGAGCTGCTGCTCGAGCCAGAGAAGCTGCTCCGTCCCCGGGTCGAGGTCACGCGCGGTGGTGAGCGCCGCGATGTGCGCGGCGAAGAGCGCGGCGGCCTCGGGCGATGCGGGTGAGTGCGTCGCGTTCAGGTGCGCAGCGGAGGAGGAAGGGTGCGAGAGGAGCGAGAGGTCCTCGTCGAAGGGCGGGCAGCCGTCGACGACCGTGTTGCGCATGTAGAAGTACATGGTGTTGAGCGAGACGAGGAGGAGATCGCCGCCCGCCGCCTCGACCGAGTAGTACCCGCCGCGGGCGAACGTGTGCAGGAACTGCTCCGGAATGAGGTGCTTCCAGATGTCGAGGAGCTCGTTCGTAACTTTGTTGGCTGTGAGCGGGCATGAGGTCAGCTGCAGCACGAACGCGGATTGGCGGGCGACGTACGACCAGGGAAGAAGACGTTGTGCGGGTAGACGTCGTCTGCAAGGGAGTCAGCTCCCTAACTTGAGGCGGAGCAAGGAGAAGGAACGTACTGTTGCCGATGCTTGCGACGATCGGGACATCCTTGCCGAAGGCCTGGCGGACGCGGTCGCGGACGTAGCGGTTGAGGTCGAAGATCTCGGGCAACGAGCGCGGCACGCGCGAGTCGATGTCTGCAGACGAAGCGTGAGCGGCCGTCGCAAGGGAGGCAAGGCATGGAGCGCACCGTGCCGGGCGTTGTCGCCCGTCCAGACGACAAAGTCGACCCCATCCTTGAAATGCTCCTCGAGCCAGTCGAACGTCGCGTTGACGAACGCGAGCGGCGTATCGCAGTCGCTGTGCGCGGGTGGGCAGGTCAGTACGGCGGAGGCAGGAGCCGGGCTGCGCAGAACGAGGGCGGCGCACCTGATGGGCAGCCCCCAATGTCCTGCGGTCCTTGCCTTGTCCGTGCGGGCTACGCCGCCCTCCCACTCGTCGTCGTCGCCCTCCGCACGTGCGTCGAGTCCCGCTTCGTCCGCCGCGTCAGGCTCGTCGACGATGAGCTTGCCCTTGCCCTTCTTGCCCTTGTGCTTCTTGCCCTTCTTGTGCTTCTTCTTGGCGGGGAAGTGGCACGCCTCGTCCTCTGATGCGCCAGGGCGGTAGTACGGGTCGGGGTGGACGTCGGTGAGGTGGATGAAGCGGCCCTTGAGCTGCGGCGCGGCGGCAGGTGCGGGAGTTGCGAGTTCTTCGAGCCCGGCTGGCGGCGCGTGCGCTGCGCTCGAGGTGGATGCCAGTGCACAGAGCGGCAGGACGAACCGCGGGAAGAGCATGGCGACGGGGCGGGGGTTGAGCCTCCGATTGCGGTGCTGGTTGGGATGGGTCGAATCTAGGAGAATACTGCGTCTAGGTTGGCGAATAAAGAGGTTCCGAGCAGCGAGTTGTGCGGATTCCGCCAGGATGACGGAGGGAGACGAGCGATGAAGCCGTGCCGCTCTCCGCGCTCAGCGTTAGCTAGGTATAGGGGAGTAGAGCAAGGCAATCTCTCGGAGTACAGCCTAGGTTCAGCTGCCCCACCTAGCCGTTGAGAGGACGGCTCACCTCCCCGCATCCCGGCGAATCGCTGCTCTCTCTCGGCCAAGTTGAGCGAGAATGGCAGCAACGACCAAGACGGACGACGTCGTCGGCCCCGCCAACGCACGCTTCTTCACCAAGCAGTGGCTCCCTCAGGGCAAGCCCCGCGCCGCCCTCCTCTTCGTCCACGGGTCCGCCTCTGCCGCTCTCTCGGTCTCGTCCGCTCACCCTCGCACCGCGCCCAGGTTCATCGAGCACATCGAGCGCTACGACCACGTCTTCCCCAGGTACGCAGAGAGCGGCATCGCCGTCTTTGCCTACGACCAGCGAGGTCCGCTCCCGCTTTCACGCCCCACTTGGCGCATACCTGCTCACCCTCTGCCGCGCATACGCAGGCTTCGGCAAGACCGCGACCTACACCCCGAAGCACACCCAGGGCGTCACCTCGTGGAAGGAGCAGTTCGGCGACATTGACCACTTCCTCGAGCATGCCCTCGGCCTCTTCCCCGGCGTCCCCTTCTTCCTCTACGGTGCAGCCCTTTCTCTCTTCTGCCTGCATAACTCAGACTGACACATTCGCAGGTCACTCGATGGGCGGCGCCCTCGCCCTCGGCTACGCGACCCGCTCTCCGCCATCGCGCTTCGTCGACCGCCTCGCCGGCGTCGTCTCGTCGAGCCCGCTCCTCCGCCAGAGCAAGGACATCCGGGCGCCGCTGCTCGTCGTCCGCGCGGGGAGCCTCCTCGGCAGGCTCAGCGCGAGCTTGACGCTCAAGGCGACCGTCACGCCCGAGGTGCGTTCCGCTGTACGAAGGCGGTGTATGGGGGACTTCTCCCCAGACAGCTCTGCCGCGTTTAACCTGCATGACCAAGACTCACGCTCCTCTCCCTCGGCCCGCAGCACACCTGCCGCGACCCTGCGATCCAGAAGTCCTACGCCGTGGACCCGCTCTGCAAGCAGGTGGGCACCTTCCGCGGCGTCGCCGACATGCTCCTCGGCGTGCGTGCCCTCTCTGTTTGCAGGCTCCGATACAGGTCTTGACGATCAGTGTGCAGGGCGAGAACATCATCAGCAGGGACTACAAGCGCTTCCCGAAGGAGCTTCCGCTGCTCGTCGTCCACGGCGACGCGGACAAGGTGCGCATCTTCTATCGCCACGTTCTTCGTGTGTGCTGACTGGCGTACCGCGCGCAGGTCACCGACTGCGACGCTTCGCGCGAGTTTGTCGACAAGGTCAAGAGCGAGGTCGGCGCGAGGGACGCGACGTTTAAGAGCTTCGAGGGGTTCTATTTGCGCTGCGCATTCCCACGAGTATTGTGAACGGTACTGACGTCTTGCTCCGCCTGCAGCACGAGATGCACAACGAGGTCAGTCGCGGAGCCTTCGCCTGCGCTGCATCCTTCCCTTGCTGCGGAAGCGGCGCCCGATGTTGAAGTGCTCGATGACTGACGCAGACATTATGATACGCAGCCCGGCGACGACAAGTGGACCGAGATCAACTACATCCTCTCCTGGGTCGAGTCGCACATCCCCTCGTCGCCGTCCTCCTCCTCCGCCCCACCGCCAACACCGCGACGCCCTCCGACCCGACCGAGACGGCTATCACCGGCACGGCGACGGACGACGCCAGCGCGGCGGCGGCAGCGGTTGCGGGCTCGCCGGGGAGGGAGAGCAAGCTGTGAGGATGACGAGGAGGGGAAGATACCCGTACATATCCCGCTTTGACCTGCCTGTCCCTCCTGCGCCCGTACTGCTCTCGGGTTACATTTGTATTGAGGGCTAATGTGCAATACTAATCGAAGCCGTGCCATTCCCACCAGCTTGCCCGTCTCCGTCTCCAGCTGCTCGTCCTCCTCCTCACGGCGTGTCCCGCACAACCTGCCGCGGCCCGGCGGGCCTCGTCATCGACGGCGCGATGCATGGGAGTCGCCGGCCGCGCAGCACGCGCCGCCATGGACCGGAGCTCTGGTTCGCGAAGTCCGACGCGACGGCGCGCGCTCTCCTTCGCCCTCCTCCCGACGCGCCCACGCACTTTCTAGGCGTGCTTGTGCGCGCGCATCCTACCGAGGAGGCTGCTCTGTGCGCGGTGCGCGTGCTCGACAGGCCTGCGATGCCCTCCTCGCGCGAATGCGCTGCCTCACCGCCCACGCCCTTCATGGCCTTAGCGCGTCTCCACCTCGCCCGGTGCGCCCCGCTAGCGATAGCGTCCCTCGCCCGCTGCTGGTCCGCTGCTTCTCGCTTCGTGCTTCCTTGCTTGCTCTCTGCCTTCGCCTGCTCTGTCTCCGAAGCCTCGCGCCGCGCTCCCTCCTTCAACCCCACGCCCCGCCGCGCACCGCCTCCCACTCCCGCAGGCGCACACGCCCTCGCCCACGAACACACACATACAGCCGCCCGCCCGCGAGAATGCCGCGCCCCTCCCTCCTCCTCCGCGCACTCCTCGTCGCGGTGCTCGTCCTCGCCGCACTCGCGCGCGCTGCTGCCGACGTCCCCGACCTCCTCCTCGACGACGCGAGCCGGCCTGCGCCGCACGCCGGTGCGCCTCCCCTCCCCTCCCCGCGCGCACCTGTGCACAAGCTGACCCTCCCTCTCTCGAGCGCAGCCCTCGCCCCCGCCCATGCGCTCTCCCAGCCCGCCGACGCCCATTCCGCGGCAGCGACGAAGGCGGCCGGGCAGCAGCCCCTCCCGTTCCGGATCCTGCGCGGCCCGCGCCGCCGCCGCGCCGAGAGCGTCAACCGCGCGCCGTTTGCCTCGCGCACGGCCGAGGTCGCCGCTACTGCCGCTACGAACCCCGACGTGCCGAGCACGACGCAGACGCTGCCAAGGGCGAGCGGGGTCGTCAGCACGGGGCTGCTGACGCCCTCCTCGGCTGGAGCGCGCGCCGCCGCCGCGGCGAGCGCCTCCCCCGCCGCGGCTGCGCAGCAGGAGGAGGGCGAGGGGGAGGAGAGCGCCGGGCGGGACGGTCACGCAGTACGAGACGGCGCAGGGCGTGCTCGTCACCTCGACCGCTGCGGCCGAGTCGAGCGCGAGCGGGACGACGGACGCGGCGGCGAGCTCGCAGACGCGTCCCGCGACGGGGGTGGTCGACTCTGCTGCTCCGCGGGGAGACGCGCGCTGGGCGGGTGCGGTGCTCGTTGCTGTGGTGGTGGGGCGGCTTTGCGGTAAAGAGCGAGGAGGCGTGTATATAGCGCATCGAGGGATTCCGTGCGGACTGCAGTGCATGGCTCCGCCTCAATGATGTTTCGCTCTCGCTCGTGCACGTGCTCAGTCTTGGGGAACCTCCACAGGCGGAACACAGGAGGGACTCGGCAGCTGGAGTCCTTTGCTGCCCTGCGGTACGCGGCGAGGCTCTTTTTGGACGGCTCGAAGACCCCTCCCTTGCGCACCGCGGCGTGAGAATAAGCACGATTATACAACGACGGCCTCGACGGCGTCTTTCGCCCTCTGCTACTACACCCGCACCCTCCGCCAGTCTGCACCACCTCAGCCGAGCAGGTCCAGCGCATCGGACGCCGAGATCGCAGTCTGCCGGGGGCAAATAGGTCAGCGGGAGGAGACGCGGGACGAGAGGGAGGGAGACGGACGATCATCTCGCTCTCGAGGTACTTCGAGACGTTGATCTGTGCGCATACCACTCCCGTCAGCGAGCGAAATAGGCAGAGTTGATGGCGTAGCGACGCACCTGGTCGTTCAGCCCCTTCCGCCTCCGCGTCTTGAGCACAAAGTCCCTCGCGAGCGCCTGTGCCGGCGCGGGCTCGAGCGGCCGCAGCTGGATCGTCTTGTCGAGCGGGTCGCCCGGGCAGATGCTCCAGTGGTCGAACGTCTGCAGGCAGAACGCCTGCCCGAGGGTGTGTGCTACGCGCGCGGGGGTGTGTCAGTTGTGCCCTCGGTGAGAAGAGGGGAGATCGGGGACGCACTCCGCAAGTCGGTCTCGAACCCGTTGGCGTCGACGACGGGGATGTACGCCTGGACGGTGTACAGCGGCGAGCCGGGCTTGGGGATGTCCTTGGTGACGTGCCCGCGCCGGCGGGCGAGGATCTCGTAGATGGCGGGGATGCAGTCCTGCGGCGTCTGGATCTCGACAAAGTAGACCGGCTGCAAGGGGGGCACGCGCGCCATCTCGTCAGCGGGCGGGGAGGGGAGAGAAGGAGGCGAGGAGTGACACACCTCCTGCAACCGCGGCGTCGCCATGAGGAAGCTCGAGTAGCACACTCGCCGCGCGGTGGGGATGATCTGCCCGCCGCCGCGGTAGATCGGCTCCTGCGCAATGTCGGCGCCGAGCAGGCGGAACTTGACGTTCCGTATCGCTGCACGTCGTGCACGACGTCAGCGCGAGCCAGAAGGAGGAAGAGCAAAGGGAACGCACGCTCGTCGCAGAGCGGGCCCTCCCTGCAGCCCCACTGGAAGCCCTGTTTGATGCTCTCCCGGACCGAGTAGAGGAGCTTCTTGTCGACGTCGCTCGGGAGCGTGTCGTCCATGAGGAGGTTCGGCCCTTGCTCGTCAGGCCCAAACGCCCAGATCGACCGCGACGCGAGCAGGTCCCAGCCGTACTTCTGCTGGAAGTGCTGCCCGAGCTGCTTCGGCGCGAGCCGCATCGTCACCTTGCCCGTCTCGATGTCCTCGGCGATCCCGCGCTCGAGCGGCTCGGCAATCATCGTCAGCTTGTTCCTGCAGGCGCGCGCACAGCGATGGATCAGCCGCGTCCCTATGAGACGTGCGCGAGAGGACACACTTCTTGTTGGGCGTGTCGGCGTAGCACTTGAGCGCGCTCGTCTCGACGACCGTCTCGCAGAAGCGGACGACCGGGTCCGAGACCTTCACCTCGATCTCGGCAAACATCTTGCGGAGGTCGTGCATCGCGCAGTCGAGGTAGAGCTCGCCCGTGCCGACGAGGACGTGCTCGCCCGACTCCTCGACGCGCGTCTCGACGAGCGGGTACGTCTTGTTGACCTTGCGCAACCCGTCGAGCATCTTGGGCAGCTCGGACGGCATCAGCGGCTCGACCGAGACCTTGAGCACGCTCTGCGTCCAGTGCGCGAGCGGGCGGAAGATGCGCAGCTCGGACGAGGCATAGTCGGCCGCGACGAGCGTCGCCGTCTTGGTGATCGAGCTGTCGACGCCCGAGAGGTGGACAAAGTTGCCCGCGGGCATCGCGTCCGTCTCGATGTCGTAGCGCGCCTCGCCGATCAGGACGGCGCCAATCTGCTGCACGACCATGTCCTCGTCGTCGTCGGGCGAGAAGCCCTCGCCGAGGACCTTGACCTCCATCCCGACCTGCGCCGTCCCGCTCAGGACGCGCCCAAACGCGCGGAACTCGCTCGCGTCCGGCGAGGGGTACAGCTTGACGATCTGGATCGCGAGCGGGCCGGCCGGGTCGCACGCGAGGAGCGCCTTCCCGAGCTCCGAGTCGAGCGCGCCAGTGTACGTCGACTCGACCTTGGTCCGCGCCGCGTCGCGCGGGTTGGGCACGTGCGCAGCGAGCATGTCGACGAGGCCGGCGGCGGGGCCAAAGAAGTGGTGCAGGACGAGGCGGAGGAGTGGCCGGGCGTCCATCTTGAACGCGGCGGGCTTGAGGTGGATCCCGAGGTGCTCGAGCGTCGCGCGGAGCGTCTCCGAGTCCTCGCCGAGGACCTGCGCATAGAGCTTGTACAGCGGCTCGAGGATGAAGTGCTCGAACCCGCGCTGGCGCCCGGCGCGGCGACGCGCGAGAACTTGCGCGTCTCGGGGTGGTAGTAGATGTTGCCCCAGAGGCGCGCCGCGAACGGCTCGAGCGCGATCGGCCCGTACGTGTCGGCGTACATCTTGGCGAACGAGCCGAGCGTAAAGCACCAGCCCATCTGCGCCGACGCGAACGCGACGTTGCCGCGCTCGGGCGAGACGCGCAGCGCGGGTCCGGGTCGAGCTCCGAGATGACCGTGTTGACCTCCTCGATCGTCTGCCGGAGCTTGAAGTAGGCGTCGCCGGGCGGGAGGCGGAGCTCGAGGATGAGCCGGTCGACCTTGTTGACGACGAGCGTGATCGGGATCCGGTTCTTGACGAGGTGCTGGATCGTCTGCGTCGCCGTCAGGAGGACGCCCTCGACCGCGTCGACGACGACGACCGCGCCGTCGGCGACGCGGACGCCCGCCGCGATCTCGTCGACAAAGTTGACGTGGCCGGGCGTGTCGATCAGGTTGACGAGGTACGACTTGCCCTTGGTGTTCTGCAGGACGAGCGACATCGGCGTCGACTTGATCGAGATCTTGCGCGCCTGCGACAGGATGTGCGTGTCGGTGTAGCGGAGCTGCGGGGCGAGTTTGCTCGTCAGTTTCGCGGCGACCTGAGAGAAGGGGGGAGCGAGAGCGCACCGGCTGGTGCGGGTCGACGTCGACCTTGTGCGTCTCGTGGACGAGCATGTCGACGAGCGACGTCTTGCCGTGGTGCAGGTGTCCGACGATCGCAATATTGCGCACCGACTCGGGGTTCGACGCCAGGCCCATCAGGAACCTGCGCGCGGGCGTGTCAGCGCACTCTTCTGCGCACGAGAAAGCGGGTGTGGACGGACTGGTCATCCCACCGCCGCTCCGGCCCCGTCGCCGCGCCGAGACGGAACTTGCGCGTCCTGACGGGCTCGATGATGGGGACCGAGAGCGGCTGGGCGTCCTCCTCCTGCACGAGGGTCTCGACGTCTGCGCCGTAGACGGCAGATGCGCTCGGGTAGTACGTCTTGTCGTCGTGCAGGACGATGGCGTTGGACGTGGGGATGTCTGCGCGGGTGGAAAGAGAGCGTCAGTGGATGTGCCGCGGTACGCTCGTTGTCGACCAGCGCGTTGAGCCGGCAGTCTGCACTGCCCAGCAGCCGGTCGAGCTGCACCCGCTGGCCTGCTCCTCACGCGAGAGCCCCGCCTGCTGCACTCTGGAGGACGCGCGAGGTGTCGCGGGCAACGGCGTGGGCGAGGCGGGAGGGAGGAACGGACCGTCTACGTCCATGCCCTCGAGGCTCTGCTGCCTCATCGTCGTCGTAAGCGCGGAGGGGCGCGGCGGGGGACGGCTCGCGGAGTTGCTGGGGCGAGGCGTCGTCGTCGCTCTGGTCCGAGAGGTCGTCGTCGGGGCCGATGTAGTTGCCAAACTCGTCGTAGAGGGACGCGTCCATCGTCGGCTAGGGCGCAGGGAAGGGGGAGGGGGGTGGGGAGGGGCGGCGAGGAGGAGGAGGAGATGGAGGCGCGCGAGAGGCGGGAGGGCGCGGCGCTGATCTGCGGGGGTTGTAGCGGCGGCCTGGAGATCTAGCGAGGGAGCAAAGGTGCGCTCGAACCAGCACGCGCGGAAGAGAGGCCGCGTCCTCCTCCTCCTCCCTCGACGCATCTCTGCTCGTGACCTCTTGCATTACCCGCCCCGAGCAATCGTGCACTCGCTGGGTCTACCTGGCTCGCGCACCTCAAGCGGATGTCCCCTCTTCCTGGCCGACCCTCATCGCCCTACTCGCCTCCTGCTGCACCGGTCCTGCTCTGCGAACTCTCCCTCCACTCGCAGTCTGTACTCGTGTGCTGAGCCCGCCCGCACCTTGACCTGCTCCCCTCCTTGCCCTGCCTGCGTCGGCCCGCCTGAATGCGCTTGCTCGCTTCCGAGCTCCCTCTCCCTCGTCCTCCTTGCATCCATCGTCTCCTCCGTCCCTCCCTCCTGCGTCCGGGCACGGTCTCGTTCACAGCGGAAGGCAGCATGCGCTCCTGCGCTTCGGCCCAGCAGGCGGGCACCGGGACAGGGGCGGCGAGCGCAGGGCCTGAGCCTGGAGCTCGTCGGTGGCAGCAGAGTTGCTTGCGGAGCGGGTATCGGCGCCGAGAGGTCGGAGGGGCGATCTCCGGACAGCGAGGGGCCTGGTGAGGGGGTAGACGGCGCAGGGGCGGCGAGGGCGAGGGCGACAAGCAGCTCGTTATGGGGTTGAGCGACTTGGAGACAGGGCGGAGATGGCGCTTCTAGCGGATGCGCGGGAGAGTGCAATGTGCCCGCGGCGCAACAGGAGGACGCGTCTCGTTTAGGAGGTAGGCGAGTCAACCTACCGCATCGCTGCAGGCCGCAACTCGAGTGTCGCGAGGTGTGCAGACCAGCAAGAGCGCTCCGTCGGCAGGACTGAACAGCGGTGGACGAGGCGCTGCGGGCCGCCTTGACCGACTCACTGCCTCCGCGTGGCAGTCGTGTGTGCAGAGCGGGTCCCGAGATGCTGTGGGGTGAGTCGCAGGAGCGCGACGTGCGAGGGCGCAGGTGAGAACGCGGTTCTGAAACGGGGATGGCGCTGCCCGCGGATTCTGGGCTCGTGAGCGCCATGAGATGGACTTCAGGCTACTTCTGCGGAGCGGCATGCGCAGACAAGCGGGAGAACCGTTCAACGACGCGGTGGAGGAGCGGCGAGCGATGAAGCTGAGGAGACGGCGGCAGCTCACGCCGGAGCGCAGGCGTTGAGCAGCAGCATCGAGCACCGAGTCCGAACAGCTCCAGTGCAGGCAGAAGCCTCTCGAGCGAGTTGACCCACGACGTCGAGTTGCGTCTCCGCGAGAGGCTCGCTCTGCTCCGCCCGCCGATGAGCTACCACCCGCACATCCACTTCAAGCCAGAGAGTGCGTCTCCTCTCTCACGTCTGGACGCGCAGCCCCGCTCACGAACTCGAACTGGCCCCCGCCGTCATCTCGCTCTCCTCCCCGCTCCCCCACCTCGCGCTCCCGCCTCCTCCTCGCCCGCCCGCTTGCTGCTTCCTGCTACGCCTGCGTGCGCCACTCCGCAGTGCAAGGAGCATACGACCTCGCGGTCCTGATCGTGCGCCTCCCCTCCCCTTCCCCGGCCTCTTCCCCACCTCGTGACCTCCTCCTTCCTCACCACCCGCTGACCTGCGTTACCGCACCCCGCACGCAGACGGCCATCAAAGCGCACGGGCAGCGCAACCCCCAGAGCGGCATGATCGAGGCGCCGTACGGCGAGGTGTTCAACGCGACGCAGCACACCCGTTCGTCGCCTTCCTCCTCCCTCCGAATCCTCCTGCCGCACTGTGGCTGACGGCAGAGGCGCGCGCAGTCGAGGCGCTGAACGGGACGCTGCGGTCTGCAAAGCGGCAAAAGAAGGTGCTCCCTCCCGCTCGCCTCTCCCCCTTCCGGGACTGACCTCCTCCACGTCCCCCCCGCCAACCGCGCCAGGTCTCCTTCGCCGGCGAGCTCCTCATGATGCCCAAGGACGCTGCCGTCCCGCTCGTGCTCCTCGACGAGGGGCACGACGGCGTCTCGCAGGAGGCAGAGGACAAGGTCGATGTCACGCTGCCCTGAGCGGCCGCGACGAGGGTGGAGGAGGATGTATTTAGCGAGCGAGCGAAGGAGAAGAGCATGGAAATCCCGCATTGCAGTTTTCGCATCCCTGCGGAGCGCGCTCAGGAAGCGGGAGTCGGCGCTCGTCGCTCGCGACCATGTGCGGTGCGGGGAAACGGGATGGCTTTGATACTGCACGACTAAGCAGGGGGTAGTTTGAGTACATACAGGAGAGCGCGGTAAATACCGAGGGGAGGAGTACACAGACGGGGTTTTGAGAACAAGCAACACGCGCCTCCGCCTCCGTCCGCGTCTCCTCACACGCTTGGCTTCTTCTCCTCGCCCTGCCCCGCGCTCGCTGCGCCCATGGCCGCGAGGAGCGGGTCACCCTGCCCGCGCTTGCAAGCCCCGGCGTCGGCGCTGCGGTCCCGCCCCCGCCGGGGTGGTACGAGAAGGTGCTGAACCCGAAGGGGTCGCCTGCGTTGAGCGTCGTGGTCGCGAACGGGTCGAGCGAGGAGGCGACCTCCCTGCGAGCGGTGATCAGAGTGAGTTAGCGCATCACTGAGGAGAGAGGCGAGGGAGGGGACGCACGGCCAATCGAAGAACCCGCTCGCGCCGCGGCCGACGAGCACCGAGCCGAAGAAGTGCGTGTCGTTGAGGAAGTGGTCGACGCCGTCTGCGCCATCGACGCCGACGCCCTGCCCCGCGAGGAGCGGCTGCGGCGCCCCGTCAAACATCCCGCTGCCGATGAACGCGCTCGGCGTCTGCGCGCCGCTGAGCGTCCCCGGCCTCCCCCCGCCGCCGTAGCTCGCGAGCGGCGTCGCCGTCGCGGAAGAGGCCGCAAACGGGTTGCTGAACGGGTTCGTGCCCCCCGGCGTGCTCGTCCCGGGGAACGCGCGCCGCCGCCGCCGCCGTGGTGGTGCCCGAAGAGCGGCGCCGGCGAGGGGGGCAGGGCGCTCGCGAGCGAGACGTGCGGGAGCGCGGCGCTCGTCGCAGGCACGCCTGCCATCGGTGCGTCGAACGCGCCCGGCCCAGCGGCAGGAGGCACGGCCCCGAACGAGACGCCGAGCGCGCCGGCCGCATCGTCGTCGTCGCCCCGGACGCTCGTCGCGCGGCTGCGTGCGCCGCCCGCACCGTCTCGAGCGCCTTCCAGCTCGCGCCGAGGGCATGCACAATGACGAAGCACGTCATGGCGGCGTGGCGGGCGTCGCCGTGTGCGGCGTCTTGGCAGTCGCGCATGAGCTGCAGGAGCTGCGCCTCGAGTTCGACGGGGTCGACCAGCTGCGAGAAGCGCGAGTTCGAGACGCGCACTTTGACGAGGAAGACGGACGAGTACAGCATCAGGAGGAAGTTGACCTGTGCGCGGGGCGGTGGGTGAGCGGGGAGCGGGGAGGACGAGGGAGCGGAAGACGCACGTCGGGGCAGTGCCTCAACACGCTCAGCTCGGCGTACGCATGCCCGAGCGAGAGGAGGCTCTTCGCCGACGAGATCGTCGACGAGACGCTGTCGGGGTCGTCGGCCGCGTCGCCATTGCGGAGCATCGTGTGCAGCGGGATCGTGTTGAGGAAGATCTTGGACGCGTCTGCGGCGCGCAAGCACGGTCAGCGAAGTGAAGATCGGAGAGGAGGGCGAGAGCACGCACAGAAGTAGAAGCAGAGGTTGTTCGCGATCGGCTCGCCCGCAACGGGACACCACCGCGCCTTCCACTCGTCCATGCGCGAGTTGAACAGCTGTGGGCAGCGTCAGTTTCGTCCTCGGCGATAAGGAGCTGGAGACGCACCTTCATGACGACCTGGCTCGGCATCTCATCGCTCGCGCAGCTGAGCCCGTACAGCCGGTCGCGGAACGTGTCCATCACCTGCCCGATGATCGTCTGCAGCTCGACGTGCGCGATGACGCCTGCGAAAGAGCATGTCAGCACGCTGCGCGATATGGTCCAGGCGGGCTGGAAGCGGGCGCACCGAGGTCGAACGGGAGGCACTGCGGGTGCAGCGGGAGGAGGTACGGCTTGGCCTCCTGGATCTGGTACGGGCGGCCCATCACGGCGGACATGCTGTGCGAAGCGCAGCATCAGAAGTTAGTGTCTGTGCTGGAGAAGGCGATGAGGGGGGAGCCGGAAAGAGCGCCCGACGCACTTGCGGTCAATCACAAACAGCATCAACCACGTCCTCTCGCGGTTGAGCGCGTCCCACACCTCCTGCTCGCTGACCGCCTCGGGGCCCTCGCGCGGGAGCGAGATCCACGGATTGGCTTTGGCCGCGTTGCCCGGCTTGGAGAGGTGCGCGTCGACGAACGGCACCGGGCGGAACAGGTTCAGCTCGAGGCCCATGCGGACGGCCTGTGCGCAGTTGAGCGTCAGTGCGTGCGGGAGGGAGTCAAGGAGGGGTGGTGGGACGCACGGCGCCGCCGTAGAGCCAGGCGCGCTTGGCCGCTCCTCGCGCCCCGCGGCCGCGCTGTCACCCGTGGGCGGGTACGTCCACACGGTGAGGATGCAGCACGCCTGGACGCTCTCGATCGAGCGCTCGCCGTCGCTGACGCACTCGACGAAGCACCGGTGCGCCTCCTCGTAGATCTTGTTGTGCAGCGTCACGTCCGCGTGGAAGCGCGACGCGACGGCGAGGATGACGGTGAAGAGGAAGGGCGACGTCGCGCACACCCACGGCGCGGTGTGCTTCGCAGGGTCGAGCAGGGGGAGGTGGATGTAGGCGTAGTCGAAGAAACTGCACGGGGGGTGGGCGTAAGTCTCGCACGCTAACAAGCAGAGTGGAACCGGACGCACGTCGTGAAGAGCTCGACAGCAAGCTCAGGCGTGACAATCCCCTTGCTGAGCACCGCGTCCTCCCGCCCTGGTCCTCCTCGCCGAGCGGCGCGCCCAGCCGGTCCTTGTTTCGCTGCAGCGCGTTCGTCACCGTGCTGAGATTAAAGCTCGAGTCGAGGCCGTGAGCTGCGAGCGCCCGTCGATCTGCGCCGCGAGCGACGCGTCGGCCAGCATCGCGAGGGACGAGCCCCCGCCGCTCGTGGCCACGCCGGGCTGGCTCGTCGGCGAGGGGTTGGACGGCGAGGCGTGCAGGTGCCGATGCATGCCGCCGCCATTGTTCGTTGGGCTGATACCGGAAGGAGGGTGGGGCGGCCCGCCAAGCGGGAGCGCGAGGTGCGGCAGCTGCGCGCTGCCGGGCGCGCCGGACGTTGACGCCGAGTGCGGTGAGATGGCGAGCGTCCCGCCGAGGGTGGGCGAATCGGTGTACCCGACGCTGGTCGCCGAGCCATGCCGCGCGCGCTTCGCCGCGCGGCCGTTGCTAGCGCTCGGGCCTTGCAGGTCGGGTACATCCGACGACGAGGACGGGCTCTTGCCGTCGCGGAAGCCGTCGTGCGGCGGGAGCGAGTAGCTCCCGGCGGCGGCGCCTGCGGTTGACGGGCGCCGCCGCTCACGCTCGCCGCTCGCCTCGGGCGTACTGTCGAGCCCCTCGGCGAGCGACGCCTGAAGCTGCGAGAGCGTAGCAGGGTCAGGCCTCTCGCCGGCGCCGATCGAGTCGAGCACGACCGAGAGCGTCTTCTCGACCATGCGGAACTTGTCGACGAGGGTCGAGTCGGTCGACTTGTTCCTGCGCGACACGAGCCGGTCAGCCGAGCACCATACGACGTCGAGGGAAGGAAGCGTACTTGGAGGGCGCTTGCCGCGCTTGCTCTCGACAAAGACGCATTCGTGCCCGCCGGCGCGGCATCTACGAGGAGGAGGAGGAGTCAGCAGCTGGAATGGCAAGGGAGCAGGGCGCCGACGCACCGCTTGCAGGGGGGTTCCTCGGCGCCGTCGCAGCGAGTCTGCGGAGGGGAGGCGAGCAGATGAAAGGATCAGCGTCGGCACACGACTCGAGGTGGGGATGCGCTAGCGAAAGTGGCCAAGAGTGGGGCGTCCACTCGGCGCGAACGCGGTAACGTCCAGCAGCAAGCCCCAAGAGGACCACACACGCTCCAGCACGCGTCTCGCGCCCGCACCACGCGCCCAGCTGGCCAGAGCGTCAACCGCATTTCGATCGGCCCCCACTTGGCGGTGGTGACCCGGGGCGCCAGGAGCGGTGTGCAGGCGCGCAGGACGTGTGTGCGCTCGTGTGAGGGACCGCTGGCTGACCTTGAGCTTCCTGCACGCGAGGCAGGCGCGGCTGGTGCGCTCGCCGCCGTTGGCCGTCTCGATGCGGATACCGCCCTTGAACGCGTTGACGAGCGCGTTCCCCTGCAGGACCTTGCCGTCGGGGCCGACGACAGGCGGCAGGTTGGCCATCCCCGCGGCTGACGCGCTCGAAGGCCCGGCAGCGGCGGCGTACGAGGGCGCGGCGCTGCCCTGGCGGTGCGACGCGGATGCGGTCGACGACGACGCGCGGCGGAAGGGTGCGCCGCCCGAGGACGGGCTCTGGTGGATGGGGATGTCGCTGGCCATGCCGCTGCTCGTGCGCTCGAGGGGGGAGCGCGTGCTGGCAAGAATAGGAGCGCGGGGTCAAGCCTGGAGAGGGGGCCCGGCAGGACAGGAGGCCGAGAGTGTCTCGCACCGCGCACGCTCGTACTGCAGTGCAGACCGGCTGACAAGGTCAGATAGCGCTGTAGCTCATCCTTAGAAACGCGCTGGAATTTCAGGAGAGCGAGATGGAGGAGAACGCCTCCTGTAGTCACCACACTTCTCGGGTTCGATGGCCGGAGCGCTATTTAGACTGCTACAGTGTGCACCCCTGCGCAGACCCCAAACATCCCGCCGGAAGCAGTGCTCGTGAAACGCGATGACCGCTCCGCGGTCCTCTTCCTCGTGAAAGCGCTGCTTCCCCCCCTTCTCCACCCTGTACAGGCGATCTCCGCTCAGCCAGTCGCAGGGTGTGCAGAGCTCGGCCGCCCCGGACGGTTTGTACCCGCTCGCCCGCCGCAGCCCGACCCTCATCTCGCTCAGAACGGCAGGCCAGCCTTCCCTCCCGCCTCGTCAACCGCTTCTACTCGCCGCGCCCGACCTTCCCGTACGGTCTACACGCATCTTGCCCAAACCAGCGCATTGCACCTCAAAGGAGCATGTCGAACACGCTGCGCTGCCGCCTCTGCACCCGACGGGCAGTCGCCTCTTCCAGCGTCCAACGATGGCCTTTCGCCCACTCGGGCAGGGTTGCGCGCTCGTCCAAGTGCCTCGGCTGGTGCAGATCACTCGCTCTGATTGTGCGCACGCGCGCGCGCGACACGCTGAGCAAGGGCAACCTCCCGGCGCGTCGCCCGCGTTCGTCGCAACCCACGCTTCGCCTGCTGCTTCCGGCGCCGAGCTCTGTTGCTTCTGCGCACTGCGCGTCCCGGGCATTCGATCTTGGCGTCCTGCTCCTCTGCGTGCTGATCGCTCCCTCCCTCTCTCCCTCTCTTCCCTCTCCCTCCGTCGGCTGGTCCCCCTTCGTCTTTCCCCTGTATCGTTCTCGTTCCCGCGCGCTGGTCGCTGCCTCTTCTCGTCTCCACCTACTTCACCGCCGCCGCCATGCTCCCCGCCCTCGCCTTCGCCGCGCTCTGCGCCCTCCTCCCTCCACCCTCGCCCTTCCCGTCGCCGACCCCTCCACCCTCGACTTTGCCAACTGGCGCGCCCTCCCGCCCTCCCTCACGCTCTACAACGCGACACTCCCCGAGCATCCCGCGCCGCACGTCCACTCGCACGGTCCGCCCGTCGCCGCGCCCTCCTCCTCCTGGCTCGAGCGCGTCAAGCGTGCACCCGCGCCCGAACCAGTCGTCAAGAACCCCAAGGTCGTCAAACCCGAAGAACCCGTTCTATTCGAGCAGCCTCGCGCAGGTGGTCGCGACGGGGCGGACGAGCACGCGCGCACAGGCGGCGGTGACCTCCAGTGCGGCGAGTACGAGTGTGCAGCGGACGACGACGCCCGCGGTGGTGACGACGACGACGACGACGAGTGCGCGGGAGGTGACGACGACGACGACGACGAGCAGTAGCGCGCTGGCGTCCGCGACGAGCGGGGGCGGGCAGGTGTTCTCGGGCGGGTATGCGACGTACTACGTGCGCTCCCTTCTCCATCGCTCCCTGTCGCGGCCGAACGAGCTGACTCCGAGCATGCGCAGTACCAGAACGGCAACCCCGGCAACTGCGGCTGGTACCTGCAAGGCGCGCTTCCCCTGCCCTCGCTCTCCCGCCGGTACCTCGCTCACCTGCCCCACCCTCGCAGACACCGATTACATCGTGGCGCTCCCGACCAAGACGTACGCGAGCGGCGCGCACTGCGGCAAGTACGTGCGCGTGACGCGCGTGAGCGACGGCGCGAGCGTCGAGGCGATGGTCGCCGACTCGGTGCGCGGGTACTCCGTTTGATCCTTCCCGCTGAGCAGAGCTGACGAAGGAGCGCAGTGCCCGACGTGCGTGAACAACGAGAGCATCGACATGAGCTACGTCGCGTTCACGAGCATCGCGACCGAGGAGGAGGGAATGGTGCGTCTCTCGCTGCCTCCACCTCCCGCATCTAGGCGCCAGCCGCAAACAGAGCGTTAACGAACCGCCTTGCACAGGTCGCTGTCACGTGGGAGTTCATCTAGGTAAGCACGTTCTCCGTACAGATGCGCGGGTGGAGGAGCGGCGAATGGGAGGAGGAGTAGGCGTGAGATCCGAGGGCTGGCTCCTTCTTTCTCTTTGTTGTCCTTGTAACACGTGGTTCAGTAGCTCTTAGGCGGATGACGCAGCGAAGGAGCGTGTGCAAGCAGCAGGAGAGATACCCGAGGCGTTTGCCGGGAGTGAGCGAGGGGCAGCAGGAGGAGGTACGGTGCGGCAGCTAGCAACGAGCGATGGTAGCCAGGACGAGCATATACGGGCTCAGCGAGTCGCCCTGCAGCAGGACAGCGCCAGCAGAGGCGATGCCGGCGAGGTCGGACGGCGAGCGCAGGCGGGCCGAGGGGTGCAGCGCAAAGTCGCCTCGCCCAAATGCAGAACCGCGAGAAGGGATCTCCCCAGCCTGCAGCAGCACCCACTGAGCGCGCCGGAGCCGCAGGACGGTACCGACAAAGTGGCGACGGCGACCTGGAGGTCGGGGATCGCCCCCCGACTGATGAGGATCCCTTGCCCGCCCTCGCGCTCCCAAACTGGCGTCGCAGGCCGACCTGGCGCCCTAAGATAGCCATGACGGTGTGCTGGAGCGGAGCGGTGAGGTTGCCGGGTGGCGGCGGTGCTCGAGTGGCGAATCGTGCGGAGTCCGGGGAGGAAGAGGAGGTGGGTGATAGGTGCGTCGGGCTCGTCGTGGCGGTCGTGGCGAGGGGTGAAGTGACCCGTCGAGGGGGGTGAGAGCAGCGACGGGCGGAAAGAGGGAGAGGGGGAGGAGGCCGCGGGCAGCGGAGGAGGGGAATTGGATGGGGACGGTGGCGAGGGGCGGTGAAGGGTTCGCTCGCAAGGAGGAGCTCCGGGAGGTTACGCTGGCGACGAGGGCGAGCTTCGGGGGTCTGGATTCGCTGCTCAGAAAGCCGGGCGGGCGGCAACAAGGGCGGGCACGGCGTCGGCGTTCGCGGCAGAGCCCCAACCAACTCCTGGCTCGCTCTTCCTCCGCCTCCCTCCCCTTCCCTCCCCCTCCTTCCCCTTCTCAGAGGTCTTCACTGCCCTCTTTGATCGTTTCCCCCCCGCCAAATCTACCTACCACCCTCCCACCACTCCCCTCCGCCGCGAGCTCGCTCCTCCCCCTCCTCCCCGGACTCGCCATGGCTGCCACTCAGCCCGCTGCCGCCGCCTCCGCGGCGCTCGCCGCCTCCCTCCCGCACGCCGTCGACGGCGCCGCGTCGACCGCCAAGCCGCCACGCGCGCCGCTCCGCATGCGCCACCCCAACTACGCCGAGGGCGACGCCGTCGAGTCGTCTGACTCTGACCGCGAGGCGACCGACTCTGAGGGCGAGACGACCGCCGTCGATGACGGCACCTACCAGGACGACAACTTTGTCCGCAAGGTCCTTGCGAAGGAGCGCCCTCTGCCGCCCATCACCCTCAAGACGCTCCCGCAGAACATCAACGTCATCTCGACGCTCGCCCTCACCATCGTCCCGGCGCTCGCTATCTACGGCGCGTTCACCACGCAGCTCAAGTGGCAGACCGCGGCGTGGTCTGTGGTGTACTACTTCTTCACCGGCCTCGGTGAGTCCTTCACCTTCCGTCTCCGATTCCGGAGTTCTGCACTTCCCGGTCGATCTGGCTCTGCACGTACACGATGTTGTGCACTGCCTTGTGCATCGGAAGGAGTTGGATAGGCGCGCGGAGCGCGAGAAGAGCCCTCGCTGACCCTCTCCTCCCCCTCCCCTCTTCTCCTCCTCCCTCCCTCGCCCCTGACTCGTTCCGGACGTCAAATCAATGTATACAGGCATCACGGCAGGGTACCACCGCCTCTGGGCGCATCGCGCATACACCGCGTCGCTCCCGCTGCAGTACTTCCTCGCGCTCGGCGGGTCCGGCGCCGTCGAGGGCTCGATCAAGTGGTGGGCGCGTGGCCACCGCGCGCACCACCGCTACACCGACACCGAGCTCGACCCGTACTCGGCGCAGAAGGGCTTCTGGTGGTCGCACGTCGGCTGGATGATCGTCAAGCCGCGCCGCAAGCCCGGCGTGGCCGACGTGAGCGACCTTTCGGCCAACGAGGTCGTCAAGTGGCAGCACCGCTGGTACATCTACCTGATCCTCGGCATGGGCTTCATCTTCCCGACGCTCGTCGCCGGCCTCGGCTGGGGCGACTACCGCGGCGGCTTCTTCTTCGCAGGCGCGGCCCGCCTCCTCTTCGTCCACCACGTGCGTCCTCGCTCTCTTCCTTCCTTCTTCGTGCTCCACCGACACTGTACAACACGCAGTCGACGTTCTGCGTCAACTCGCTGGCGCACTGGCTGGGCGAGACGCCGTTCGACGACAAGCATTCGCCGCGCGACCACTGGCTCACGGCGCTCGCGACCGTCGGCGAGGGCTACCACAACTTCGTACGTCCTACTAGCTTGCTCTGGGTGTACCCCCGGCTATCTCGCCGACTGTTGGACGCCCTGGGACCCCCCGCTAACCTCTTGGACGTCCCGGGGCAGCATCATGAATTTCCTAGCGACTATCGCAACGCCCTCAAGCGTTTCCAGTGTAAATTGACGTCCCAGGCCGTTCTGGGGGTGTTTTGGGTGATATTTTGGCCATCTGGCTGACCCGTTTTCCCTCTTTTGCACACCCAGACGACCCGACGAAGTGGTTCATCATCGTCGCGTCGTGGCTCGGCCTCGCGACGCAGCTCAAGACGTTCCCGGACAACGAGATCCGCCGCGGCCAGTACGCCATGAAGCTCAAGGCCATCACTCGCGAGGCCGACGAGATCCGCTGGCCCAAGGACTCGAACCACTTGCCCGTGGTTACCTGGGACGAGTGTGCGTACTCTTTCCTTTGTCGGCGTCATCCTCGTTCCGCCCTCCTCCCCTCTCCCTTCCTCGACGCCGTCTCTCCATTGTCGTCGTCTCTCCCTTTCCCTCATCGCCATCTCTCTTCTCCCTCCCGCGCTCCCTCTTCCATCGTTACTGCGGTCGATGCTGACGCACCTCGTGCGCGCCCGTAGTCCAGGACGTGTGCAGGACCCGCCAGCTTATGGTCGTCTCGGGCTTCATCCACGACGTCTCGACCTTCATCGACGAGCACCCTGGTGGCCGCGCGCTCATCAAGACGCGCCTCGGCCGTGATGCGACCAACGCGTTCTACGGCGGCTACTGTGCGTTCTCTTCGTCATCTTGCCTCGGCGTTCCCGTGCTGACCCGCTTCGACCGCAGACGACCACTCGAACGGCGCGAACGCCCTCCTCGCGCAGTACCGCGTCGGCGTCATCGAGGGCGGCTACGAGGTCGAGCACCTTAAGCGCTTCTCTAAGCTCATTGAGGACCTCAAGGAGTCGGGCGCGGACGGCGTCGCCGGCAAGAGCGCCGACCTCCAGTCGGGCCCGGCGCGCGTCACCGTCATCAAGGGTGACCCGCAGCTCAAGTCGGCGCCGCTCGCGGAGGTCGCCAAGCCCCCGGTATTCAACGACACGCGCCTGACGGGCGGCCTTGGCTTCCCGATCAAGGCGTAGTCGCCTCTTCGTCCCCGGCTCTCGTCTTCGCAGTTGCAGCAGTTGTTACCCCGCCCCGTTTACTTCCACACATCCAGATTCGTTCCCCTCGCGTAGATCCCGCACCCTAGCCCCCCGCAACCTTCCTTCGTTGTAGCCTTACGTTCCTTTCCCGCCTTCCCTCCCTCTCACTCTCGCGGTTCGAGCTGGTCGGAGTTCTCGCTTGGATCCTTAGTCGTTGTGCTGGAATCACGAGCGTCGTCGTACCTACTTTCGAGCATCTTGGCGAGCATGCGAGGGGAGCTCGCTCTTCCTTCCGCCGGCAGCGTCTGTCGTCGCTATGGTGTGCGAGTCGAGCAACCCTCGCACCGCAACACCTGCACGTTCACCAAAGCTTCGCTTGCTCGTGAGTAGCCGAAGGAGCGTCGGAACGAGGGAATGCGAGGAGGACCAGCTTGAGAAGGCCAACATTTGCGGACCCTTTTCGCACACTCTCCCGGAGCAGCGCGTCGAGGGAGCGTGCAAGCGAGAGCAGCAAAGCGGAGAAAAGCCATGGAGCGCGGGCCAAGGGAGACCGGCGAAGGGAAGTAGCGCAGGTGCATTCCGCCCTCGTCCTCTCCCTCTCACCCCGTCGCGCTCATCGCAACATGGGATCTCTGTGTCCTGGCTAACTCGTCCACGGTGTGTCTCCGTGGAACGAGTCGAGCGACCGGCACTCGTCGCTCGTAGCAGCATCTTGTTCCACACCGCCTGGCGCGCTGCGGCTTGGACGAGGGCGCGCAGAAGGTTCCGTCGATGCACCCGAGGGCGGCAGAACAGACGATCAAGGCGAGGGAGAGCGGAGACTGACCTGGGCGACCTTGACCTCGGGGGAAGTGAAGCCCTCGCGCGCCTGGACCTTGCCGCTGACGGTCGGGGCGCGTGCAAGGTGGTACGCGACGAGAAGCTTCGCGTCGAACTCCCTAACGGGCTATATCGAGCGATTTGGAGGGTCAGGAGGTCGAAGCGAATATGGTGGGGAGGCCTTCCTGAGCGAGCAGGACGTACCTTGGCGGCCATGCTGAAGGTGCAAGTGCGGGAGACGGGGGTATAGAGGAAAGGGGGAGAGGCGCTCTAGAGCGGGAGAGTGAAGAAAGAAGGGAAGGAAGACGAAGCGGCAGCGTTGGGAGACTCGAGGATGGCAGCCGCTCGCTATCCTCTCACGCTCAGCCCATCCGTGGTGAATGGTTAGGAATCGCCCTCTTTGCATTCACACCGTCGACTGCGCGTCCGCCGTCCTCCAGAGCGCCCTCGACGTCCGCTGCGGTCGCTGTATGCGAGCGTGTCCTCGAACCACTCCGCCCTTGTCCCCGGTCTCCCCCCTCCCGCTGCTTCTCCGGCCTGACTGCGTCGTCCGCGGCTCTGGTCGGGACGCTGCGACGGCCTCAAGGGCTACATACTCGTGGACTTATCACAGTTGTGCCTAAAGTCGGAGGGAGTTGTGGTAATGGCGAACCAGGCGGGATGCGCAGGTAGGGAGGCAACCTCGTCCGTCTTTAGCCGCGCACTCTTGAAAGTCCCCGTCACTTGGCCAAAATGAGCGCGGTGGGGTCGTCCGTGAATACGAGCCCTGGTGAAGCTGTCAGACGGGGAGAGCAGTTGAGGGTGAAAGCCACCCTCCTCCGTTCCTCCGCGCCATCTCTCCCGCAGGCACGCCCCGTCATACGCTGAGCCGAGCCTAGAGTCCTTTATTGAGCCTATCACGTACCTGTTATGGCGCGGATCCAGCGCTACCCGCATCGTTCGGGTCTTGTACCCCTTCCCCCCTTCGCATCGACTGGTTCAGACAAGCGGAGTGTGCAGGTACACGGCGCGGATTGTTGGACGACCGCTCGACATCGTTGGACGATTCGCGAATGCAGTGCGGGAACAGATAGCTGTGCATAGCGGGACAGAGGAAGAGGAAGGCAAGGTGGCTCGATCAGTTCGCGACCGTGTTCGCAGATAGAGGAGTTGAAGCCCCGCCGTGAATATACGGGTGCAGCCTACTGACAGGCTGCGGGCTAGCAGCGGAAGCGCACAGCGACCAGCTTGTAGACGCGAGAAGTCACGGCGGCAAGTGAAGGCGAGGAGGGGGCTCGGGAGACGGCACACGGCATTGCGCATGCCCCGGTCATGTTGCGAGCAGTGTTTACAACCATCTGCAGCCTAGCCGAACGGAGAAAGCGAAGTACAACGCGAGAAGAGGAGCAGGACAACTTGAGAAGGCTGCCGGAGCTCGCTTTGCGTGCGGTACAGAGAGCGGCCCGAGCTTCATGGCGTACTGGCCGCGGCGGATCTCGTTGTCCTGGAACGTCTTGAGCTGCGTCGCGAGGCCGAGCCACGACGCGACGATGATGAACCACTTCGTCGGGTCGTCTGGGTGTGCAAAAGAGGGAGAACGGGTCAGCCAGATGGCCAAAATATCACCCAAAACACCCCCAGAACGGCCTGGGACGTCAATTTACACTGGAAACGCTTGAGGGCGTTGCGATAGTCGCTAGGAAATTCATGATGCTGCCCCGGGACGTCCAAGAGGTTAGCGGGGGGTCCCAGGGCGTCCAACAATCGGCGAGATAGCCGGGGGTACACCCAGAGCAAGCTAGTAGGACGTACGAAGTTGTGGTAGCCCTCGCCGACGGTCGCGAGCGCCGTGAGCCAGTGGTCGCGCGGCGAATGCTTGTCGTCGAACGGCGTCTCGCCCAGCCAGTGCGCCAGCGAGTTGACGCAGAACGTCGACTGCGTGTTGTACAGTGTCAGTGGAGCACGAAGAAGGAAGGAAGAGAGCGAGGACGCACGTGGTGGACGAAGAGGAGGCGGGCCGCGCCTGCGAAGAAGAAGCCGCCGCGGTAGTCGCCCCAGCCGAGGCCGGCGACGAGCGTCGGGAAGATGAAGCCCATGCCGAGGATCAGGTAGATGTACCAGCGGTGCTGCCACTTGACGACCTCGTTGGCCGAAAGGTCGCTCACGTCGGCCACGCCGGGCTTGCGGCGCGGCTTGACGATCATCCAGCCGATGTGCGACCACCAGAAGCCCTTCTGCGCCGAGTACGGGTCGAGCTCGGTGTCGGTGTAGCGGTGGTGCGCGCGGTGGCCACGCGCCCACCACTTGATCGAGCCCTCGACGGCGCCGGACCCGCCGAGCGCGAGGAAGTACTGCAGCGGGAGCGACGCGGTGTATGCGCGATGCGCCCAGAGGCGGTGGTACCCTGCCGTGGCCTGAGCAGACAACGCCGCGACAACAAGAACGATCGAGGGTCGAGGAGGGAACGAGGAGAGGCAGGAAGAGAAGTAGGTCAGGCGCGGCTTTTCTCGCCCGTCAACTGCCTTACCGATGCCGCCAATTTCACAAAAGCGTGTACGACTGGTTCTCCGCCGCTGGCCGGCCGGCCGCCGCCGGATGCACCACGAAGTGCACAACATCGTCGTCGAACGGCGGCTTCCACCGCGCCGCTGTACGGACAATCGGACGCAGAACGTCAGCTACAATTCATTGAATGTCCGTGAGCGGTATGAGTAGGTGAGAGAGTACAGAGGGAGAGGAGGAACGCACACGGTGGATGGAAAGGTGAAGCGCGATGTTGGCAAGAGCGTGCTGAAGCGAAAGCGACGCCGCACAGGCGTCATGATCGTTTCATGAGCTATTCCACGGGCCAGGGAAGCGTGCGGAGGAGCCAGCAGGGCAAGCCGAACGCTCAGGAGATGCGAGAGAGGAGCACCTCAGGTTGGGAAGGCTGCGTGAAAACGCCTGTCTCTCGCGGCAGGTCGGTGCGTTGCAGGCGGGTAGAACAGGCCAGAGAACCTGAGGTGCCCAACGAAGAGCCCGAAGCAGGCAGCCCGAGCGAAGGTGCAGGAGGGAGAGCCCGCGCGAGTCGAGCTGCTGTCGTTGCAGTGGCGCCCCCGGTAGTCGGGCAAAAGCCGCTCAGCCACCCCGCAGCAGCACCACACTTTCCGCGCAGGTGCTCGTGCAGCAAAATCGTTCTCGTGTGCAGGAGAGCGCGATGAAGGAGCTGGAGGTGACGGCGGCGAGTCGTGACAGGCGAAGCCCGCTTGTTCCGTCCAGACGCATCCAGCTGTAGCTGTTGAGCATCGCCAGCGCTGGCAAGCATGTTCAGCACGTTGGCGTCGGAGTGCGGCGGAAGAGCAGCGATAGATTCTGCGAGGGGTTTGCGGGGACCTCGGGGGCGTCCGCACGACGAGCGATACAGGCGGGGAATCGGCCTGGAGCAGGCTTGATCCCCTTCTGTTCACCTCGTTTGCTCCTGCTGAGCATTGGGCGCCGCCTCTGCAGCGTAGCGCAGCCCCAGACGGCCCAGTCCAGCACCCCATCCCCCAGCCGCGGCCTGAGCGGGTTGAGCGCACCGCCCCCGCCGCCCCAGTCGACGCCTGCGACCCGTCTTCGTCGCCTTAGAACGTCAGCAACCGTCACGAACGGCGCAGTCAGGCCGGAGAAGCAGCGGGAGGGGGAGACGGGGACAAGGGCGGAGTGGTTCGAGGACACGCTCGCATACAGCGACCGCAGCGGACGTCGAGGGCGCTCTGGAGGACGGCGGACGCGCGCAGTCGACGGTGTGAATGCAAAGAGGGCGATTCCTAACCATTCACGGATGGGCTGAGCGTGAGAGAGGATAGCGAGCGGCTGCCATCCTCGAGTCTCCCAACGCTGCCGCTCTTCGTCTTCCTTCCCTTCTTTCCCTTCACTCTCCCGCTCTAGAGCGCCTCTCCCCTCCCCTTTCCCCTCTATACCCCCGTCTCCCGCACTTGCACCTTCAGCATGGCCGCCAAGGTACGTCCCGCTCGCTCAGGAAGGCCTCCCCCACCATATTCGTTTCGACCTCCTGACCCTCCAAATCGCTCGATATAGCCCGTTAGGGAGTTCGACGCGAAGCTTCTCGTCGCGTACCACCTTGCACGCGCCCCGACCGTCAGCGGCAAGGTCCAGGCGCGCGAGGGCTTCACTTCCCCCGAGGTCAAGGTCGCCCAGGTCAGTCTCCGCTCTCCCTCGCCTTGATCGTCTGTTCTGCCGCCCTCGGGTGCATCGACGGAACCTTCTGCGCGCCCTCGTCCAAGCCGCAGCGCGCCAGGCGGTGTGGAACAAGATGCCGGTGCGAGCGACGAGTGCCGGTCGCTCGACTCGTTCGACGTGATCGAGGCTGCGATCCGCGTCGTGCGCCTCACAGACCGTGCAGTACACTCGCACGACTCCATCGACGCGCGTGCCGTCAAGATCGCACGCGTGTTCGCCCTTCGCTCGCACCTCCCCACCACCGCTCGCTCGGGCCCCTTGCAACACCTCATCCTTTGTTGGAAAACGCATACTGACTGACCTCCTCGCCTCGTTACAGGTCTCGTGGGACCCGGAGACGAACCAGATCACCCCCGACGCGACCCTCCCCCACTGGGTCTTCACCGACAAGCTCGTCGTCAAGCCCGATCAGCTCATCAAGCGCCGCGGCAAGGCTGGCCTTCTGTACGCCATCCAGTCCTCACGACTCACACAGAGCCATCGTTGACCAACGTGCCCCGCAGCGCGCTGAACAAGACCTGGGACGAGGGCAGGCAGTGGATCCAGGAGCGTGCCGGCAAGCATGTCCAGGTTCGTCCCCTCCCTCGCGCCTCTTTCTTCCGCAAGACAAGCGGTACTGACCAATCGTCGTCTGAACAGGTCGAGAAGACGACCGGCACCCTCACCAACTTCATCGTCGAGCCCCTCTGCCCCACCCCGCCGACTCGGAGTACTACATCTGCATCAACTCCGTCCGCGAGGGCGACGTCATCCTCTTCACCCACGAGGGTGGTGTCGACGTCGGCGATGTCGACGCCAAGGCGCTCACCGTCCTCGTCCCCGTTGGCGGCGAGCTCCCGACCCGCGAGGAGATCAAGTCCCAGCTCCTCCGCGACGTGACCGGCGCCGAGCGCCAAGACGCGCTCGTCGACTTCATCGTCCGCCTCTACTCGGTCTACGTCGACCTCCACTTCGCGTACCTCGAGATCAACCCGCTCGTCGCCGTCGAGAACGCCCAGACCGGCAAGACCGACATCTTCTACCTCGACATGGCCGCCAAGCTCGACCAGACCGCCGAATTCATCGTCGGCCCCAAGTGGGCGATCGCGCGCGACCCGTCCGTCATCAACCCGGCCGCCGCCGCCGCGACGTCGAACGGCCGCATTTCGGCGGACAAGGGCCCGCCCATGTTCTGGCCGCCGCCCTTCGGCCGCGACCTCACCAAGGAGGAGGCCTACATCGCCAAGCTCGACGGCTCGACCGGCGCGTCGCTCAAGCTTACCGTCCTCAACCAGGAGGGCCGCGTCTGGACCATGGTCGCCGGTGGTGGTGCTTCGGTCGTCTATTCGTGCGTCTCGCTTCTTCCTCACTCGGCGCTCGTGGAGGTGCGCGCGAGCTAGAACGGCGCGCTGACTCTGCTCTTGTACGCCCGCCCGCAGGGACGCCATCGCCGCCCACGGTTTCGCTCACGAGCTCGCCAACTACGGCGAGTATTCGGGCGCGCCGACGCAGACGCAGACGTACGAGTACGCCAAGACGGTCCGTGAGTCGCGCCACCCTTGCTCTGCCTGTACCGAGCAGCCCGCTGACCTCTTCCTCCTCCCTCCTGCGCAGTCGACCTCATGACCCGCGGCACTCCCCACCCCGACGGCAAGGTCCTCTTCATCGGCGGTGGTATCGCCAACTTCACCAACGTCGCTGCGACGTTCAAGGGCATCATCACCGCGCTCAAGGAGTACCAGCACCGCCTCCAGGAGCACAAGGTCCGCATCTTCGTCCGCCGCGGTGGCCCCAACTACCAGGAGGGCCTCAAGGCGATGCGCCTCCTCGGCGAGACGCTCGGCGTCGAGATCCAGGTCTTCGGCCCGGACGACCACATCACGTCCATCGTCCCGCTCGGCCTCGGCATCAAGAAGATCGCGCCCGCCTCGCTCCTCAAGGCCTCGCACTCGCTCGACGGCACCCTCACCCCCGTCCCGACGTCGCCGAAGCAGGCCGCGACGCCGCTCCCGACCGATGCGCAGACCGGCGCGCGCGAGCAGCCGCAGGACAACATTGTCGACTTCCAGGACAAGGTGCACGCGACCGAGGGTCGCCCGTGGTACCGTCCGTTCGACGAGAACACGCGCTCGATCGTCTACGGTCTCCAGCCGCGCGCGATCCAGGGCATGCTCGACTTCGACTTTGCGTGCGGCCGCCAGGTCCCGTCCGTCGCCGCGATGGTTTACCCCTTCGGCGGCCACCACGTCCAGAAGTTCTACTGGGGCACCAAGGAGACGCTCCTCCCCGTCTTCCAGTCGATGGCCGAGGCCGTCGAGAAGTGCCCGGACGCGGACGTCGTCGTCAACTTCGCCTCGTCGCGCTCGGTCTACCAGTCGACGCTCGAGGCGCTCGAGTTCCCGCAGCTCAAGGCCATCGCCCTCATCGCCGAGGGCGTCCCCGAGCGCCACGCGCGCGAGATCCTTCACCGCGCCGAGAAGAAGGGCGTGATCATCATTGGCCCCGCGACGGTCGGCGGCATCAAGCCCGGCTGCTTCCGTATCGGCAACACGGGCGGCATGATCGACAACATCCTCGCGTCCAAGCTGTACCGCGCCGGCTCGGTCGGCTACGTCTCCAAGTCGGGCGGCATGTCGAACGAGCTCAACAACATCCTCGCCAACACGACCAACGGCACGTACGAGGGCATCGCCATCGGCGGTGACCGCTACCCGGGCACGACCTTCATCGACCACCTCCTCCGCTACGAGGCCGACCCGAACTGCAAGCTCCTCGTCCTCCTCGGCGAGGTCGGCGGTATCGAGGAGTACCGCGTGATCGAGGCCGTCAAGAACGGCACGATCAAGAAGCCCATCGTCGCGTGGGCCATCGGCACCTGCGCCAAGATGTTCGCGACCGACGTCCAGTTCGGACACGCCGGCTCGATGGCCAACTCGGACCTCGAGACGGCCGAGGCGAAGAACAACGCGATGCGCGCTGCGGGCTTCATCGTCCCGCCGACGTTCGAGGACCTCCCGCAGGTGCTCAAGGAGACGTACGACAAGCTCGTCGCCAACGGCTCCATCACGCCCAAGCCCGAGGTCGCGCCGCCCCAGATCCCGATCGACTACAAGTGGGCGCAGGAGCTCGGCATGGTCCGCAAGCCCGCCGCGTTCATCTCGACCATCTCGGACGAGCGCGGCCAGGAGCTCCTCTACGCCGGCATGCCCATCTCGCAGGTCTTCGAGGAGGACATCGGCATCGGCGGCGTCCTCTCGCTCCTCTGGTTCAAGCGCCGCCTCCCCGCCTACGCGACCAAGTTCCTCGAGATGGTTCTCATGCTCACCGCCGACCACGGCCCCGCCGTCTCGGGCGCCATGACGACCGTCATCACCGCCCGCGCGGGCAAGGACCTCGTCTCGTCGCTCGTCGCTGGTCTCCTCACCATCGGCGACCGCTTCGGTGGTGCGCTTGACGGCGCGGCCGCCGAGTTCACGCGCGCGTACGAGGCCGGCCTCACCCCGCGCGAGTTCGTCGACTCGATGCGCAAGGCCAACAAGCTCATCCCCGGTATCGGCCACAAGATCAAGTCCAAGGCCAACCCGTGCGTCCTTCACCTCTATTCAGGCGTGTCCAGCGTGCGCGAAGCGCGAGGAAGTGCGGTGCTGACCGTCGGCGTCGTCCTCCGCCCGCAGGGACAAGCGCGTCGAGCTCGTCAAGAACTACGTCTTCAAGCACTTCCCCTCGACCAAGATGCTCGAGTACGCCCTTGCTGGTGCGTAGAGCGTGCTCTCCGAGTCAGGAGACGCGGAAGAAGCCGTAGGACTTGGGCTGACCTCCCGCTTCCTCCTCCTCCTCCTCCCGCTCCTCCTCTTCCTCCCGCACAGTCGAGGACGTTACCAGCGCTAAGAAGGACACCCTAATTCTCAACGTTGATGGCTGTGCGGCGCTTATTCCGCTGCTCTCGGCGTCGGTAACGACTTGCTGACGCTCCCCCGACCTCATGCAGGCATCGCGGTCTGCTTCGTCGACCTCCTCAAGAACTCGGGCGCGTTCACCGCCGAGGAGGCTTCCGAGTACGCCAAGGTGCGTTGCGAGCCGTTCCCCGTCATTGCGAGCGTCGGCGTCGTCGCTTGAGCTCCCCCACTGACCCTCCTGCTCCCCCTTCTCCCCCCCACAGATCGGCACCCTCAACGGTCTCTTCGTCCTCGGTCGCTCGATCGGCTTTTGCGGTCACTACCTGTGCGTTTCGTATCCGCGGGCGCAGATGCACGGACGTCGAGCTGACCCTCGTCTCCGCCCACCCCCTGCAGCGACCAGAAGCGCCTCAAGCAGCCGCTCTACCGCCACCCGGCCGACGACATCCACATCGAGCCGTTCAACCCGCGCATCCTCGCCACCGAGCGCAAGTAGATGCGCGGCGCCGCATGCGCGACGTCGTCGTCGCCGTCCGCCTCCTCCCCCTCCTCCGCTTGATTCCTCCTCTCTCTGCCCCGGTCTAGACCTCGCTTCTTTTGGGTAGTGCCGTCTCCTCGTCTCTCTCTCTCTCGTCTTCGTTCCGCAACGGTCGTTTCAGTGCCCCTCTGTTGCGTGCCGCGGAGAGCGAGGTCTTCCATCACGCGCATCTTCGAGAGCATGGCGTCGGCCCCTCCGCCCGTCGTGCGCGCGTGCGAAAGCTCCACCTTGGTGCTCAGGGAGCTCTCATTGCAGCCGCCATGGCAGTAGGGGATGTTGACAAGGTCCGCCCCTCCCCCGCTCGCTCCTCTTCCTCCTCCCTCTCACTCTGCTTCCCGCTTCCCTCGCTCAATCACGCTCGAGCACGCTCAGAGCATTCGTACACTCCCACAAGACCGTCTCGACCGCACGCGCACGTTGCGCAACCCCAGCCTCGCCTTCCCCAACCTCATCTCGCCGAGGTCTCTGATGGAGCTTCTGCTCGAGATGGACCGCATTGAGGGTGCGTGGACGCATCTCTACGCTCTCGTACGAGTACCAGCTCACACTGCAAGCGCGCGTCCACCCGCAGTCACGCCACCCAAGGGCACGTCGCTCCTCGACCTGCCCGACGAGCTCATCTCGCGCATATTCGAGCTTGCCGAGCGTCTCGCCAAGTTCCCGGTCGACATGCTCGTCATCAACAAACGTCTTCACCGCCTGATCCTCCCCATCTGGTACCACACGCTCGACTTCCCGGACGCCTGGGTAAACATGGACGAGTTCTACGCACACCTCATCGAAGACGAGCACCACCGCGCGCACACGCGTCACATCATATTCGCCTACGACAGGGGTCTTCCCAACGTACAGATGAGCCTCCTCGGGAAGTTCGCGCAGCTGCGCGCCATCGAGATCACGGTCGAGTCGGAGGGCGACGACCGGGACGTTGCGGACGATCGCCTCTGCAGCTTGCTCCGCTCGCTACCCTACCTACACAAGCTCTGCTATGATGACGAACGCATCCCGCCGCGCTCCGCACCGTTCGACGACCTCGATCTCCTCGGGGACACGTCGGTCACCAGGCTCAAGTCACCACCGTCGAGACGGTGCTTGCCCTCCTCGGCTCGCAGGGTCACCGCAACACCCGCAGGCTCGAGGAGCTCGTTGTCGTTGAGGGATCGCGATCACCCTCCTTCTTGCGCTCCACGCTCCCTTGGCTCGTGTCGGACCGCCTCGTCTTTCGCAAAAACTTCGGCTTACCCATCCTCGAGGGGATCATCGACGAGCTCAAGGTAGGCTATATCGTGTTGCTCCGCGATGCCGCGCTAACACGGTCTCCTTGCGCTCTGTCCGTACGCAGCGTCTCAACCGCGAGTCCCCGCTCCTGCCGCTGAAATACCTCGAGCTCAAGATGTACGGCAGCACACGTCTCCTTAGCCGCGATGTGCGGCCGGTTGCGACCCAGTACTGGTCGGGACTGAGCCAGCTTCTCCCCCTGGTCACGCCTCGTCACCTCTGCCTCTCCAACGTTCGCGGTCTCCCCGCGATCGAAGACTCGGCGGAAACGTTCTTTCGGTCGAGGTGCTCGAGGTAGCGACCAACGGGCTGCACATAGAGCGCTCCGTACGTTCTACCCCGCTTGCATAACTGCTTGTCGCTCTTGCTGACCCCACTTCCCGCGCAGTCGGACCACGATCGCCTCTGCTGCCTCATCGACGTCTTCCCCTCTCTCACCCACCTTGATCTCCACGACGTCTACCTCGACCACGAGGAGGAGGCCAACGATGGCATGTACGACTTCTGCACCCTCAACTCCCGCCGGTTCCGCTCGCAGCACCCAGTTTTCGCATCCTTCATCGCGCACATCAAGGACACGCGCATCGTCTCGTTTCGCCTCTTCCAAGACACGTACGCGCTCGTGTGCTGGCGCGCGACCGCGAGGGAGGACTTTGAGGCGGACATGATCACGCTGTAGCCGGAGGAGGAGGTGCAGAGACGGTGTTGCGGGGCGGGCCTCGCTTGTAACAGTTCTACTCATGTCGAACGAGAGAGCCACGCGGAGAATCCGCATCGCGACCGTCTTCTGCCATGCGCAACTCCCTCGACGACGAGCTCGCTCGACTTGCGGTTCCGGACGTTGCGTGCGGGTACTTCGTCGGTGGCACGAGAGCTTCTAGCAGGGCGCCCTGGCGTACACGGAACGACCCTCTGGGTTGTTGGCGTGTCCCCCTCCCGCGCTCGCTCCTCTCCCTCCCCCGCTCTCGTTGCTCCCCGCTTCTCTCGCTCGATCACGCTCGAGCACGCCCAGAGCACTCGTCCAGTCCCTCAAGACCGTCTCGCCCGCACGCGCACAGCCTGCAAGGCCATCCTCACTCGCCTTCACCTCATCCCGCCGAGGTCACTGATGGAGCCTCTGCTCGACGAGAACGGCAAGACGGGTACGCAGACGTCTCTCTAGGCTCTTGGAATAGCACCAGCTCACGCTCACGGCGCGCGCTCGCCCGCAGTGACGCCGCCGGAGGGCACGTCGCTACTCGACCTCCCCGACGAGCTCATCTCGCGCATCTTCGAGCTCCTTAGGGGTCTCGATATCTTTTCCGCCGACAAGCTCGTCATCAACAAGCGCCTCTACCGCCTGATGCTCCCCATATGGTACCGCTGGCTCGACTTCCCGATTCCCAACCACTGGGAGCAGGACAAGTTCTACGGCCACCTGATCAGCGACGAGCACCTCCTCGATCACACGCATCACGTCCTCTTCGCTTACAACGCAATGTACCCCAACATTCAGGTGAGCGTCCTCAAGAAGTTCGCCCACTTGCGCACCCTCACCATCATGGTCTACCGTGAGGACGGGATGCGGCCCAACGTTGATGAGCATCTCTGCGGCCTGCTTCGCGCGCTCCCCTCCCTGCAGGAGCTCTACCACGATGATGACCGCGTCCCGCCGCGCTCCGCCCGATCGCCGACTTTAAACTGCTCCGGGACACATCGGTCACGAGGCTCCATGTCACCACCGTCGAGTCGGCGCTTGCCCTACTCGGCTCGCAGGGTTACCGCAGCACCCGTAGGCTCGAGGAGCTCGTAGTGGAGGGATCGGGATCACCCTCCTACTTGCGCTCTACGCTCCTTTGCTCGTATCGGACCGCCTCGTCTTGCGCGAAGCCCTTGACTTACCCATCCTCGAGGGAATTATCGACGAGCTCAAGGTGCACTATATCGGTTGCTCCGCACTGCCGCGCCGTACTGACACCGTCTCCTTGCGCTGCGCCCGTCCACAGCGTCTTAACCGCGAGTCCCCGCTCCTGCCGCTAAAATACCTCGAGCTCAAGATGTACGGCACTGTCGGCAACGGTGAGCTGGGCGTGCAGCCGTACGCGACGCAGTACTGGTCGAGCTTGAGCCACCTTCTCCCTCTTCACGCCGCGTCACCTCTGCCTCACCGACGTCCGCGGTCTCCCCGCGATCGAAGACTCGGCGGAGGCGTTCCCCTCAGTCGAGATCCTCGAGGTCGAATCCGACGAGCTGTACATCGAGCGTTCCGTGCGTCCAAGCTTGCTTCAGACTGCTCGTTCTTTTGCTGACCCCCCGCTGCCCGTACAGTCGGACCATGCCCGCCTCTGCTGCCTCATCGACGTCTTCCCCTCCCTCACCCACTTCACCGTCCACTGCGTCTACCTCGAGCGCGAGCTGGAGTCCGGCGACGGCCTGTACGACTTCTGCACCCTCAGCTCGCGCAAGTTTCGCTCGCAACACCCGATCTTCGCGGCCTTCATCGCGCACATTAAGGACACGCCCATCGTCTCGTTCCACCTCTTCCACAAGAAGTACGCGCTCGTGTGCTGGCGCGCAGCCGCGACGGAGGACTTTGAGGCGGACATGATCACGCTGTGATCGGGGGAGGAGCCGCAGAGACGGTGGCGCGGGGCGTTGAACGCTTGAAACAGTTCTACTCATGTCGCACGAGAGAGCCACGCGGAGGATCAGCATCACGACCGTCTTCTACCCCTCGCAGCGCTTGACGACGAGCAGGCTCGACTTGAGGCCCCGCTCGTTGCGTGCGGGTACTTCGTCAATGGCACGAGAGCTTATGGCAGGGCTTCCTGGCGTCCACGGGTCTGACCTCTGCGTTGTTGGCACGTGCCCCTCCTCCCGCCCGCTCCTCCCGCTACGGAAGCGTTCAGCCTCTCCCAGCAAGCAATCCTTCAGACCGAGGCAGAACAGAACACCGCTAGAAATGCGAAGATATGCGACAGCAGTACGAGGGAGCAAAACGGCGGGCGCCTGGCCCGTGCAGACCGATAAACACGAACCTCCTCCTCCTAACCGCGGATGTACCACGCGCTCTCCGTCCCCCTCGCCGAGGTCGGCGCCCCCGACGTCCCCTCACGCTCGACGATGCTCCCCGCGTCGTCGTCGTCCTCCGCGCCGTCGACCTTCTCGCTCTTGACCTCCGTCCCCGCCTCGCTCAGGGGCGCACGGCGCCGCACGTTCGACTGCTGCTGGCTGCCCTGCCGGCGCGCAAAGAGCTGCCGCTGGACAAAGGCGCCGACGACGCGGACGTAGCCGTCGATCACGTATGCCGTCGAGCCGATGAAGCGGATGAACGACATGATCGCGACGCAGATGAGAATGACGACGAGGTCTGCGGGCGGGCGAGCGCGTCGTCAGCATGTTGTACCTGCGCTGTCTACGCACTGCTGGTGCGATGCGGGCTGGGAGACGGACGAGGAGATGGAGGAGGACGAGGAGTACGCACAGACTTGCGTCCTGCCGTTCCCGCCGCCCGAGCTGAAGGTTGACGCGTAGTCCCCCTCGAGGATGACGGCGACGAGCAGGGCCTGCGTCGCCAAATGCAGTCAGTACGGCTGGACTCGAGGCGGTTGAAGGAGGAAAAGCGCGACTCACGTTGGTCAGCACCCACGAGAGAAGCACGTTCGTCCTGATGCTCTGGTAGTGGTCGCGGACGGCCTCCTCCTTCTGCTTGTTCGACAGCGGCGGCGGGACGATCATCGGGCGCGTCTTGAGGTTGTGCAGCGAGCGGTCGTAGACGACGTCTGCGCGACGGGGCGGATCAGCAACAAGGTCTTACCGCGCCTCGCGACCTCACCGCACTCCAAGAACAGGGTCCCTCCGAAGGAATGCGCGGGACGGCGCGATGCTGGTGGAGGAAGAGAAGGAGCGGGCAAGGACGCACCGATGTCGTTCTGGTCGGCGGGGAGCGCCATATCGACCTCGTTCTGGCCGACCTTGCGCGTGACGCCGAGGTCGATGTGCGCCTCGTTCTGCTCCTTCGTGCCCCACGAGAAATCGTGCAGGTTGCTGAACGCGTAGATGTTGAGGAGGTTGATGTAGATCGGGGCGGCGAGCATGTACTGCAGCATCGACGTGACGAGGTGCTGCGAGATGGGACGTCAGGTGCGTGCTCGGGAGGTGGGGAGCGGTCGGGACGATGGGGGAGGAGATCAGCTTACCCACGGGTCGAGCGCGATGAGCGATGCGAGAACGTAGATTCCGTCTGCGCGCACGCCCCAGTCAGCCCCAGCGCACGTTCGAGAGCGACGGGGTACCCATGGGTGAAGAGGCGCAAGGGGAACGTACAGGTCGAGACGAGCGAGACGACGATCTGCGCCATGATGAGGCTCTCGCCCGACTGCTGCACGGCCTTGTAGACGCAGAAGCCCGCCGCGCCGAACATGTATGCCGTAGTCGTCGAGAAGATGATGATCTGCGTGAGTGGGAGAAATGGGGGTCAACTTCAGGACCTGCGCGAGCAGGGGGAGGCGGGGAACGCACGACGCCGAGGTACTTCCACCGCGCTGCCTTCGGGCGGTTCCCCATCGACATGAGGAACGAGGCGATGACGGCGCCAACTGCGAGTTGTTAAGGAGGGGAACGCAAGCGTTGGTAAGTCGTCCGCCGTTTCGAGGGGAAGCGAGAGGTGATGAGAGTCACGACGCACTGTACGCGTACTGCATGATGCGGTTCGCGACTGCGATGTGCGGGATCTTAAACGTCGGGTCCTCGAGCGAGGTCGTGAGTACCTGCGTGGGCAGGGTGTTAGGGTCGACTCGAGGCGGAGGGACGGCAGGTCGAGGAAGGAAAGCTTACCATGAAGAAGATCCAGTACGAGCTGCGTGACGGTGCCGATCTTGTGAGTCAACGCGAGAGCACGGAAGTAAGGGGCGTGACGCACGACAGGCCGATCCACGCGAAGAGGACGTTGACGAGGTTGTAGACGGCCTGGAGGAACAGGAAGCAGATCTTGCGCTTCGAGTGCGTCGTCCCCGTAAGCTGGAACGTGTGCATCAGGGCGTAGACACCCGCGAAGAACGAGCCGTTCAGCCAGCGCCGGCGCTGCGGGTGGGCGGGTCAGCCGCGGCGGGAGAGTGGCGCTGGGAGAGAAGGCGACGGACCTGCCCGATGAACTCGGCGACTGAGTCGGGGACGTCCGTCTCGCCGCGCGCCTTCTTGACGTACTTGAGCACCCATGCGTGCCCACGCTTCGCGACGAGCTCCCAGCAGAGGATGCGGTCCTCCTGCGCGCGCGCCATCGTCGCCGATCAGCTTCAAGCATGACTGTGGGAGGCGAAGGGGACAGGGTGGACGCACGGCGAGATACATGTTGGACGTCTGCAGGTCGGCGTCGTGCCCCGCAAGGTGCTCGCCCTTGAAGTAGCTGGCAAGCGGCCCGTGGCCGAGCTCGTCATTCTGCGGGTAGCACGTGGTCGGTGAGAGAGCCTCGAGGCAGTGATGCGTGAGGACGAACCTTGAGCGCGATGTAGCGGTCTGCGGAAAAGGAAGGTCAGCGGCAGAGAAGCGAGGAAGCAGGACAGGACGTACACGCCGAGAACGCGCCGGGGAGCACGCTGATGTAGCCGAAGATGGACTCGAGCGGCTTGTCGAGGATGTCTGCGCGCGCCAAGCGGTGTCAGGGCGAGCGAGAGAACGAGGAGTGACGACGAGACGCACTCGAGATCTTGTACTCGAAGTTCTGCGCCGCGACGAGCGGGCTGCGGAGGGAGCAAGGGTGAGCTGTGAGCACAAATGGAGGAGAGCGCGACGTACTTGAGCAGGCCGAGCCACCACTTGCCCTTCATCGCGACGATCTCGCCGCACGCGCCGCCGACGTTCGAGTTGAGCTGCGCGCGACCCGTCTGTCAGCATGAGTTTCTTAACGCATTAGCAGGTGAGACGCACGTCGAACGCCTTCCAGAGCTCGTAGATGCTCCCGCCGCGGGCTTGGTGCCGACGTCGATGAGGACGACGACGCGCGGGTCGGCTGCGGTGCGAAGGCTTGCAGCGCCCAGCGGTGGCTGTTGATCTTCTTGGCGCTGCAGAGGGAGAGCGTGAGTAGGCTGACGGTGGAGACGGAGTAGGGCACGCACTTCTTCTCCTTGAGCGCGAACCTGCAGGGAGACAGGCGTCAGACTAGCACAACAGCAAGAAGAAACGCCGACCGCACATGATCTGGCACGGCACGATCCCCTTCTCGAGGCCCTTGAAGGTCAAATCGGGCGCGATGGACATCTGCGTCGTGTGTTCGTAGAGGTGGCACTGGACCGGCTGCGAGTCGATCTGGTTCGTCGCGACGTTCGGCTGGTACACGCCGAGGGCGGCGAGGCTGCATCCGGCGGGTCAGCCGCGGTAGGCGGAGGAGCGAGGAGGGAGCGGACCAGTCAAGCACGCGCGGGTGAATCGCCTTGCGCCCGTCGGCGACGATGCAGACGACGACCTTCTTCCACCCGTCGGGGCCCCACGTCGCCGACTTTTTGCGCTTGCACAGCTGCGAGATGTTCTTCATGACGCCGTGCATTGTGCGGCAGAACAGCTCCTCGTCCTCGTTGTACCTGCGGGCCGTGCGTTTGTCAGCCTCGGCTCGCTCACACGGGTTCGAAGGACAGAGCGCACATCGTGACGACGATGAACAGCTCCGTCTGGCGATCGTACAACGTCGGCCGGAGCGTGTAGTTGCGGTCGTTGAAGTTGTCCGGCTCGCAGGTGATGGCGGTGTACCGCGTCTGGGTGAACTCGTCGCCGTCCTTGCGCGGAAGGAAGCCGAGCAGCCGGGTCGGGATCGCGCACGGGATGACGAGGTTCCCCTCGGTGAGCTTGACGCGCCGGTTCTGCAGGTTCTTGCGGCGGAGGTGCGCCGTCTGCGGTGCGCGAGAAGGTTCAGTACGCCTGGCCGGCTGCGACGACAAGTCTCGAGAGGAAAACGCACCATCGGCGGTGCACCAAACCCGCCCTTGAAGCTGACCGCCGGGCTCCTAAGCCCGTCCTCTTCGTCGCCGTCGTCGTCCTCCCGCCACGGCCCGCCTCGAAGCTCTCCTCGAACTCGCCCGGTCCTTGACGTCCTCCTCCCAGTCCCTGCCATCCCTCGGGCCGTGCGTGACGCGCCTCGCCCCGCCGCCACGGGAGTACAGCGGCGCGGGCGGCTCGAGGCGCAGCTCGAGGTCCGGGTCGTACACCTCGTGGGTCGAGTCGTACGCGCGCGTGAGGCGCGACCCCTCCCCCTCGGTGCCGAAGGTCATGCTCGCGTCGCCCTCGCCGAGGTAGAGCCCCGCGCCGGGCGAGGCGGCGCCTCCTGCGCGCGAGTCGTCGTGCGAGTGGAACGACGGCGGCCCCCTGCGCCCGTCGTGGTCGTCGCCGAGGAAGGCGGCGTCGTCGTAGTCGTCGTAGGGGACTGCGCGGATGTCGCTCAGGTCGTGCGAGGCGTGCGGGTCGTAGACCGGGTACGCGGTTGAGTGATGAGACGACGAGGGGTCGTCGGGGGCGCCGAGCGGCTGGTAGGGCATCCTGGCTGCGATGGAGCTCTCGAGAAAAGCTGGTAGTCTGGTAGCGCAGGCAGCAGGCGCGGGCAAGCGATGTCGAGAAGAGCGAGCGATCGCCGACTCGAGCGACGACGAGGTCGGGGCGATTTCGCTGCACATGACTTTCAACTCGCTCTTGGGATGTCCTGCGCGGCACCATGGCCTTCGTACGCTACGCAGGCGAGCTTCTTCATGGGTCGCAAGTGGTGCAAAGCGAGACAACCGTCCTCTCTCCAACGACGGCCGCCGACCTTCGCAAGGCCTGTCCGCGCTGCTCTACCGCGTTCTCCGCATCTACGCCTGTCCCAAGAGTACCGATGAACATCTATGCAGCGCGGCAGTTGAACCCGCCTGTCCTTCTACCCCCAGAACCCCCTCCTCCGCGCGAGCCTGTCGCGCTCAGAGCGTATACCGAAACCAGCGCTCGTTCTCCCAGTCGGTCAAGTCCTCCCTCTCGACGCGCTCGACCTCACTCGCGCTCCTCGTCCGATGTCGCGAGCGTCGACGGCGCGTGCTTCTCGCTGTCTGTGCCGGCGCCGGAGGAGGAGGAGGACGAGGGGAAGAGCGCCTCGCGCCGGCGGTTCTCCCGCGCGAGGAGGATGCGGAGGAGGAGGGAGGCGACTGCGCGCGCGTGCGGGCGTCGGCATTAGCGAAGAGGGGGAGGCGGGGAGGGAGAGAAAAAGGACGGACGGCACACGACGCCGAGGGACGCGAAGAGCGCGATCCACGTCGAGCGGTACTTGACGTCCTTCTCGCTGACGAAAACGGTGTACGGGCCGATGATGCGCGCGCGCGCCCGCGCGGAGTCAGCGCCGGTTGGTAGCGGGGCGCCGGCGAGAAAGGGGGAGGCAGGGGAGGCAGAGGCTTACTTGCCGACGCAGTACGCCGTGAAGATCGCGCCCGCCGAGATACTCTTCTTCGTTGAGCCGGACACGTTCGCGGTTGAAAGCGCGAGGAGGAGAACATAGGCTGGGGGAGGGGCGGAGCGGGGCGGGTCAGCACTGCGAACGACGGTGATGGGAGAAGCAGGAACCTACGCGAGCCGAACGTCGCGAGGAGGTAGTTCCCGAAGAGGGGGACGCCGCGGTGCGTCCAAGGGGCGCCCCTGCGAGCGGAAGGGAGCAAAAGGTACCGGTCAGCGCGCACGAAGGACGAGGCGAACGGGAGAAAACGCACCAGATGATCGCCGCGCCGATGAAGACGGGGATGCACGAGATGGGAAGGAGGAGCGTGAGGCCGTTCTTCCACTTGGACGAGACCCAGGTGAAGAAGTAGATGAAGACGGCGGTGAACTGCGACAGGGAGAGGAGACCAAGGCGGCGACGGGTGCGGCTCGTCAGCGATGAGTACGAGGTACTGAAACGGAGCAGAGCGGCGCACGATACCACCGGGACTGTGTTGCATCAAGGGCAGGGAGTCCGTCAGTTGATGGGGACCAGACGGGAAAAGGACGAGGAGCTCACATCGAAATTGCGATAGTTTGCAGGCTGTGCGCGGGAGAAAAGAAAGAGGATCAGTATCCCGCAGCGAACTGCGCCTCCGCGTACTGACAGGCCAGCTCGACAGCGCGTGAAAGCGGCAGCGGAGCCGCCCCGCTCCGGTTGACGTGCGCCTCTTCGACTGCCGCATAGGCGGTGAGAGCCGGGACACACCTTGTGTAGCCGAAGCTCTTGACGATCTGCGACGAGAAGGCGGTGACGGCGCCGTTGCAGACCTGCATGCGAGTGAGGCGGGAGTCAGTCCAGCGCGGGGAGGAAGGCCGACAACAAGCGGAGTAACGGACGCTGCGACGGAGAGCGTGGTCAGCGGACGGTTTCCAGGCGGCAGAAGAAGCGAGCGAGAGAGAGGAGATGGGCGCACTAGATCCCCGCTCCCATGACCATGAATAGCCAGATCTTGACATCCATAGCCGCCTCTCGCCTGGCGCCACTCGAACCGCGACAGCTCGCTCCGGCCGCTCATGTTCTCCCTTGCGCGGCGGATCAGGATCGCGCGCTCGTCGTCCGAGAACCAGCGTTGCGAGGTGCGTGGCGAGTCGGGGACGACGAGGAGACGACGAAGGCGAAGACGATGGTCAGGCCGCCGGCGAAGCCTGCGGAGGAGGTTGAAGACAATGGGGGGGCGGTGGGAGAGCGGAGAGGGAGGGTGGAGGGAGAAAGCGATGAGTGAGAGGGAGGGGGGGAGAAGGCCGCGAAACGCACAGTACATCCTCTTCCACGGCGCAAAGCTCCCGCTCGCGCTGCCGAGCCCGTAGTTGACGATGCCGGAGAAGGCAGAGAAATGCCCGTCGCCGAGTACCAGATGCCGAGGCGGGCCGCCTGCTCGCTCTTCTTGTACCACTGGCTCGTGATTAGGACGAAGCCGGGCGAGATGGAGGACTGCGGCCACTCAGGACGCGTCAGTATTGTTGCGGGTGGAGGCAATACACGAGAATGCCGAGTGGGACGAGGGAGGCTGTGATGGGAGACTAAGAGCCGGAAGAGACGCACCTCGAGTACGCCGAGGAAGACACGCTGGACCACGAGGCCCTCGTACGACGTGCAGACGATAGTAAGGAGCGCAGTGATGCCCCAGAGGAAGCTGCGCGCGGACAGAGGTCAGCTTGGCGAGAGAGTGCCTGAGGAGGAGCGACGCACATGCAGACGCTGAGCGTCTTGGCCAGCGGGAGGCGTTGCAGGAGGATGGCGAACGGGAGGACGGCGACGATGTAGCCCCAGTCTGCAAGAGCGGAAGGTTAGCCCGGTGTGTTGGTGCGAGCAAGAAAGGTTAGCCCAGTCCGTCGGAGCGAGCGAGAGCGAGTTGCGCACAGAAACTACTCGAGGCAGTTGAGTATCGTAGCGTCGAGGTGACCGTCTTGCCCGCGGCGTCGACATGCGTCGTCGAGAGCCCGAGGTCCTTGATAACCCCGAAGATGGCGGCACTGCCAAGCACCGCCTCTGCGCACGGGGACAACGCGGTCAGCTCTACCTCCTACGGCTAGGGAGGGGACACAGGACGCACTGTCGTAGTACTGGAGCCTGCGGCGCAAAGGAGGACGGGCATGAGGAGCCAGTCGACCTTGCGGACGAGCCTGCGCTCTGCGAGGGTCTGGCGCTGGCGCTCCTCTGCGCCTTCGCCGGGCTTGACGGCGGCGGGGTCGTTCGTGGTGGCCTCGAGGGGAAGCATGGCGGCGTTGCAAGGGCGCCCGGTGCGGGTTGAGGCGAGCGAGCAGGCGGACAAGGATTTGGGACGAGGGATCCCGGCGCGGTTGGCCTTCTCAAGCGGGCGCAGTCAGGGCGGGTGGGCTGCGCGTGTCCTGATAGGGCCGAGTAGATGCTGCTGGGTCTGGCGAGCAGGAGCAGGAGTCAACGGAGCAAGCAGGAGGTTGAGAATCTCTCGCCCGCACGCGACCGCCGATCGAGGCGGAGCTGTGGGGGAAACGGCTCCCCTCGCTCTGGTGCCGCAGGGGGGTTCTTGCACGCTCCATAAGAGTGTAGCGGTGACAGTACTGTAAGTCAGATCCATTCAAGAGGCGGGACGGGAGAGAAGGGGTTGGGGTCCCCCTGAGGACGAGGGCGATGAGGAGGGTTGCCCCCCGTCTCCGCGCTCTCGTTGCTCAGGATGGCCGCCCTCTTCTCCAGGTCAGCGCTGTCCCCTCTAGCACTCGAGTGGACCCGCCCTGACCCCTCCCCGTGCGGGTGCGCGCGCGTGCAGCCTCCCCGCGCCACTCCACTCGGCCCAGCTCGACGACCAGCCCGCGAGCGCAGGGCCGAGCCAGCCCGCGCAGAGCTCGTCCGCACTCGCAGCCCCGGGCGCACACATCCCGCCGTATGGCCACCGCAAGGGCTGGAAGCCAAAGACCCCGCAGGACTTTGGCGACGGCGGCTCCTACCCAGAGTGCCACGTCGCACAGTACCCGCTCGAGCTCGGCAGGAAGAAGGTCAGTCTCCGCTTCTAGGCTGCACACGAGCGCGCGCGACCCCAGTGCCCCTCGTCGTCGATTCGCCCGCTGACCTCGTCCTCATCACCCGGCTCGCGCAGACCTCTGCCGGCAACACGCTGGCGCTCCAGGTTGACGCAGATGGCAACGTGAACTATACGCGATCGGTGCGCCCACCTCCTCTCGCACTCCGAGCGTGTCGCGCTGACGGTCACCTCCCCTCGGCGCGCACACAGCCACGCAGGGCCAGCGCTCGGGCGTGCACGTCCAGTCCTCGTTCAAGGACCTCGTCCCGCTTGCGCAGCGTACCGACGTCGCCAAGGACATCCTCGCGATGGAGCGCCCCTCGGAGGACGAGGTGCAGGCCACGGCGGACCGCACCAAGGCCGCGCTCGAGCGCCTCGTCCAGGGCAAGATCAAGGCGCCCAGCCCAAGAACGTTCAGCAGGTCGGTGGGGACGTCACGTACATGCGCTACACGCCCCAGAACGGCGGCATCGAGAAGCAGAAGATCATCAAGATGGTGCGTCGTAGCGCTGTTCTTGCCAATGTTGGCGCGAGTGTCACGCTGACAGTGTGCCTCTGCGTACGCAGATGGACGTCGTCGAGGACCCGCTCGAGCCGCCGCGCTTCAAGGGCAAGAAGATCCCGCGCGGCCCGCCCTCGCCGCCCCCGCCGATCCTCCGCTCGCCGCCGCGCAAGGTCACCGCCGCCGAGCAGAAGGAGTGGATGATCCCGCCGTGCGTGTCCAACTGGAAGAACAACAAGGGTTACACCATCCCGCTCGACAAGCGGTTGGCGGCCGACGGCCGCGGCCTGCAGGATGTGCGTCCGCCTCCTTGCTGCGTCACGCTCAGCCCGCCGCGCGCTGTCGTTCTGCGACGCTGCGTTCCCCGACCACGCGGCTGACCCTCCCGCGTGCGCAAACAGGTGCAAATCAACGACCGCTTTGCGCAGTTCTCCGAGGCGCTCTACGTCGCGGACCGGCACGCGCGCGACGAGGTGCGCCAGCGCGCGCTGATGCAGCAGAAGATCGCGGCCAAGGAGAAGGAGGCCAAGGAGGAGAACCTGCGCCTCTTGGCGCAGCGCGCGCGCGAGGAGCGCTCGGGCGTTGTCGTCGCCCTGGCCCAGGCCCCGCGGCGATGAGCAGCGCGGGCTTGGACGCCGCGATGGCGGGGTATGGGAGCGACAGCGAGGACGAGGAGGAGCAGGCGATTGCGCGCGGGGCGCAGGGGCAGCGCGCGCCGAGTACGGTCGGGGCGGCGAGCGACGATGGCCGCAGCGAGGGCGAGGGCGCGGACGATGGCGAGACGGAGGAGGACCGCAAGGCTGCGCGCGAGCGCGACGAGATGCGCCGCGAGAGGCGCAAGGAGCGCGAGCGCGAGCTCCGCATGAACAACATGGGCACCGAGCAGCGCGCAAAGGTCCTCGCCAAGTACGTCCTTCCCTCTCCGGTCTGGTGCATGGAGCTTAGCTGATGCTGTGTGTGTGCCCCGCGCGCAGGGCGACCGGCCGCGACATTTCGGAGAAGATTGCGCTCGGGCTCGCCAAGCCGACCATGTCGAAGGACTCGATGCTCGACGCGCGCCTGTTCAACCGCGAGCAGTACTCTGCGTCGTTTGGCTCGTCGGACTCGTACAACCTCTACGACAAGCCCCTCTTCTCTGGCTCGTCGGCCGCGGCGGCGATCTACAAGCCCCGTGGGCGCGACGTCGACGACGAGGGGTACGAGGTCGGCAGCGAGGAGGCCAAGAAGGCCATGCGCAACGACCGCTTTGGCCTTGGTGTGGCGGGCAAGGGCCGTGGCTTCGAGGGCACCGACACGAGCGAGATCCGCGACGGGTGCGTCCTCCGCCCCTCTGCTTCCTCTCTCCACCTCTTTCGCTTCGCTGACTGTCCCGCTCACTCGCTCGCAGCCCCGTCGCGTTCGAGCGCGATACAGCCGACCCCTTCGGCGTCGATGCGTTCCTCGAGTCGGCCAAGGCGGGCGCCGGTGCAGGCGAGAAGAAGCGCGGGCTCGACACGGGTGACGACGAGCGGCGGAAGCGCCAGCGCGACGACTAGGCCGCGGGGTGTGCGTGTGTCGGAGGCGGACAGTCTGTATTGCGTGCGGCTGTGTGTGTAACTGCTGCTCTGTGCTCCCCCGTGCGCGTCCCTGTTGGCCGGCGACGAGGCGTCTCCCCTCTCGACTCCTCTCGCACCGTCCGCACGTCCCGCTTTGCCGCGCTTGGTCGTTCTCGGCCGGGGCACGCGTCTCGGCGTGAAGTCGGCGCCGTCGCCAGACATCCCCAGATTCCTGCCTCCAGCCGGCGCGCGGCGGTCTGTTCCTCCTCGTGGCTTTCCTCCCGTCCGTCCCTTCCCTCCCCTCTTCCTTCCTGCGCCCATGTCCTGTGCGTCCTTCCCTCCCTGCCGCTCCCAGCCCTGCCCAGCGTGCGCACGTCTGCGCTGCGACGCGCTCCGCACCCCGCCTGCTGCGCACGAACCCCTGCACCGCCCCCTTCCGCCTCGCTCGGAGGACCCGCTCACCTCACCTCTTGCGGACGCCGCTGCAGACCCGCAAGCGCCTCCGAATGCGTACGGCGGTGGAGGGTACTACGGCCCGCCGCAGGGCATGCCCATGCAGGGGGGGTACCCGCCTCAGGTGCGTCGACTCGACGGACGAGGAGCGAGGGGGACGCTCAGGTCGCGCGAAGGCGAAGGCTGACTTGCGCGCTCTGTGCTGTGTGTTCTGTGCGACGGGAGCAGGGGTACGGAGGACCGCCGATGGTGCGTCTGCCTTCCACTCCCTCTTCCTCCTCGAGAGATCGGGCTAACTGCGTCTCTCCTCCTCCTCCTCCGCCTCCCCTCCGTTCCTTTCGTCCATCTGTCCCTGCCACGCTCTCCCTCCGTCCCTGGAACGCCCATCCTCCACTCACCGCACCCGAACCGCTCGCCGCCCGCGCGCGTGCGTGCGTCCATACGCCCTCCCGTCCCGCGTCCGCCGCACGCCCGCCCGCTCGAACGCAAGCAGGGATACCCGCAGCAGCAGCCGATGGTGATCGTGCAGGAGAAGAAGGACGACGGCGGGTGCTGCGATTGCTGCTGCTCGTGCTGTAAAGGTGCGTCCCGCTCTCGTGTCGCTCGCGGAGAGAGGAGCGGTGGAACGCCCGGCGAGGGGGTCCGCCTCCGGCTCCTCCTCTTCTTCGTCGGCCTCAAGAAACAGCCCACTGACACGCTCGTATCATACCGTCGCAGGCTGCTGCTGCTGCTGTGCGCCCCCTTCCGCCTTTCTCCCGTGCCAAGGACGCCCGACTGACCCGCTCGCTGACCATGCGCAGGCACGGCCTGTCTCGCATGCTGCGCCCTCGAGGAGGCGCTTGACTAGCCGCGGCGCTGTCTGCGGAATGGGAGGGCGGAGAGGATACCCAGGAGGAGGGGAGACAGGGATGGAGTAGGCGCTTTTGGTCCGCCCGGCGATGGCTTTCGCACGCACGCAAGTATACCCCTCGCTCGTTCGTCTCAACCGGATGGCAGGCTTCTGTGCGCGAGGAATCGGCGAACGGAGGGCACTGGCGGGGACGAAGATGCTGCTTCGCTTCCTTCGCTTTTCTCGCTGCCCCGCGCTTCTCATTCTTCTGCACGCGTCCCACCGGTCTGTAGGCGTGCTCTCGAGGCGCTTCAGGCCGGCAGGGTTGCTCACGAGCGGTGGCAACCCGTCTTGTCTAGCGGCCTTCCCAAACTCGCCGCTTTCCGCTTGCTTCTACTGTCTCGCTCCTCCACACGCGCTCAACTTCGTCCTGCCCCTTCCTGTCATTGCCTGGCCTCGCCGCGCTCCCTCGACTCGCGCACGCCGCCAATCCCGCCCTCGTCTGCCACCATCGCTGCGCTCCATGCCCAGTGTCGAGCGCAATCCTGCACTGTGCTGTGTCCTTCTCGCTCTCGCTACGCCCCTGGCTACGTTGCTGCGGATGCGGAGCATGCATGGCGAAGCGGTGCTGCTGCCCGTTTGCGACGCATTTGCGCTGGTCCACCATTGCAGGGTAGGAGGGCGACCGCCCGAGCGAGGACACTATTCCTCTGCTACGAGGGTCAGTGCTGAGCGTCAAAGAATACCGTGAGAGGCGCTGGCCAGACGCAGGAGGTGAGAACGCGCGAGGAAGCGGGTGCGCCGAGATGAGCGTGACAGTGAGGAGGAGACTGTCGTTCGTGTCCGTCGCTCTTCGGCCGCGCGCGGTTCTCTCTCCAGACGCAAGCTCTCGGCTCAAGGCACAGGACAGTCGCTCAGCCCGTTCCATGCTGTGCTCGCCTGCCCAGCGCGAGGATTGTGCGCCCGACTAGGGACTTTGGCGCAGCAGAGAGAGCGTCACGGTTGCCTCTCTTTGCACCGTCGCCCGCTCCTGCTGGGCTCAAAGCTCGCACCTGCTCCTACACAACTCCTCCGACTGCACCCAGACTCGAACGGACCGCCGCGGTGCGTTGTGTGTTCCTCGACGCGCTCGTCCCACTTCATCGCCGCCGGGACCACCGCACCGCATCCCACAGCCCACGGGAGGCGTGGTGAGCTTGTGTGGGAAGTGGATCAGCGCATACGGCTCGCGCAGGCGCCTCGACGGGGCGCACGAGGGCGCAGTGACGGCGGAGGGGGGAGGCTCGGGCTCGGTGGGGAGAGGCAGCGGGCGGGGGCAGCACCACGCAGGGCATGGCGCAGGACAGCGCACACTCCCGCCAGCTCCATCCTCGTGCCAGTCCACTCGTGCGCGGGACCCGCGCGCTGACTTGGCTCGCATCCCGCAGCATCGCCTCCTTCACCGCCGCGACGAACGATGGCGCCGTCGCTCTCCCCGCTAAAGACGCAGGACCAGAGCCGCTCCAACTCGCTCCTCGTCCCCATCGCCGACTCGCCCCCGCAGCGCCGCACCCCGCTCCGTACCAGCAGCCTCGCTTCCGACCTCGGGCTCCTCCCCTCCCCCTCGGTCGCCTCGTCCCTCGCACCGCCGCCAGAGAACCCCCTCCTCCTGACGCCCCTCCGCGCGCACTACCTCAAGCGCGAGCTCGTCACCCTCGAGTTCGTCAAGGAGCTCACCCAGCTCGACTCGCCCGGCTCCCTCTCGGTCCTCGGCCCGCCCTTCCTCCCCAAGTCGCGCTTCACAGCCGGCGTACCGCAGCCTGCGCCTGTACCAGGGTCCGAGGCGGCGACGCGGGAAGAGCGCGACTGGGAGGCCAATGTCGACCTCCCCTTCCTCCGCTTCGTCTTCCACCACTTTATCCTCTCGTTCCCCTTCCTCACCTCGTGCCCGCCGACCTTCTTCTCGCACAAGCTCCAGCCCTTCGTCTACTCGTTCGTCTCGCGCAACATCTCGACCTCGGACGATCGCGAGCAGGACACGAAGCGCAGGCGGATCGCCGGCAAGCTCGAGAAGCACCTCGGTCTCGTCATGAGCGCCGCCGTCAAGCTCACCGAGAACGGCGGCAACGAGGAGGTCGTCCGCATCGACGACCGCGGCGAGTTCCACGCCGGCGCGCCCGCGACGCAGGCGAGCCCCGCGCTCGTCGGCATGAAGAAGCGCGGCGCGCTCACCGCCGTCGAGGGCAAGGACGACGACTTCTCGATCAACGTCGTCTCGGTGCGCCAGCAGGCTAAGAAGGGCCGCGTGCGGATAAAGACGCACGAGGAGTTCATCGTTCGCACGAGGCGCAAGGGCCAGTCGGACGTCTATGTCGCGAGGCGGTACGGCGACTTTGTCCGCCTTGCCGAGACGGTGCGCTTCCCTCCCTTTTCATGCGGTGCGGGTGGAGATGAGGCTGACGCGCCGGTCGCCTGCAGCTGCGCAAGGAGTGCATCGAGGAGGACGTCAAGGGCCCGCCTCCGAAGGACCGCCGGTCGGTCGAGCGCAAGCCCGGCTCGCCGAATATCCCCAGCCCGACCATTCCCTCGCCGCGACCGTCCTTCTCGGGCGAGGGGACCAGCAGCAGCAGCTCGGCGCTACCCGCCCCGCCAATCTTCGACCCGCAGCACGTCCCCTCGCTTGCGCGCGAGCGGAATCGCCTCACACTGCGCGCGTACCTGCGCTCTCTGCTCGCCAACCCCGTCCTCGCGAGCGCCGACGCATTCCGGTCATTCCTCCTCGAGTCGCCGATCGAGCTCACGCCGCGCGAGGAGCAGGACGTCCTCGTCCGCGAGGAGATGGACCGCATCCGCGAGCAGGAGATGAAGAGCTTCCGCGCCGAGGTCGAGGACCGCGTCGAGGAGCTCGAGACGTACCTCCGCACGTTCCGCGAGGAACTCGTCAAGCACGATGGCCTCTCGCGCGTCTTTGCGACGATTCGCAAGACCGAGAACGTCCAGGACCTCCCGATCGAGTACCGCAAGGTCATGGAGTGGGCGCGCATCTCGTGAGTCCCTCTCGCGTCCGACTGTTGACGCGTCCGCGCTGACGACGAGTGTGCCCGAAGGCTCGCGTCGACGATTTACCAGCTGTTCCTCGGCTCGGACAACTCGTCATCCGTTTTCTCGCAGATGAAGCGGATGCACGGCATGATGCCGTACTTCATGCTCCGTGGGATCCTCCGCATTTCCAACCCGGTCGCCATGATCCGCTCAGTCCTCGACCTGTTCCTCGCGCGCCCGTTCGGCTCGACGTCGCTCTTGCAGCGAATGTTCACCAGCGGGCTCGACACCGAGGTGCGCGACCTGCGCGACGACGCTGAGCTCGTCGCGCGCAAGATCGGCGACGACCGCCTCTGCGCCAAGGTCCGTCAGTTTGTCGACGCGCCCAAGGACGAGCAGGACGCGTTCCGCCTCGACGCCGCGGCCGAGAACATCGACCTCGTGACGGTCATCCTGCGGTCGCCGACGGCGCCGCGCCTCGACGCCCGCGCGATGCAGTACCTCGCGCGGTGCGCGGTGCGCTACGACGAGTACAAGCGCCGCAGGGACGCGTTGAGCGACCCCGACGACGACGAGGGACCGGACAACGACGAGGCGTGGCTCTACGAGGACCTGCATGTCTACCGCCGGCTCATCACCAAGGCGCGCGACAAGGAGCAGCTCATCGAGCTCATCTTCGAGGTGCGTGACGCGCTCGCTCACCTCTTCACGCGTACCTGCGCGGCGTGCTGATTGAACGCTGTGCCCTACCGCAGGGGAGCACGTCGGAGCTCCTCAAGGACATCGTCACCATCTTCTATGAGCCGCTCGCAAAGGTGTACAAAGCCGCCAACATTGCCGACTCGCTGTCCGACCTCCAGGCCTTCATCAGGACCTCATCAAGACGGTCGAGTACGCCGAGGAGGGTGCGTTTGCCCGTTTCGGACTCGTACCGGAGAAGCGTGCTGACCTCGACACACGGGCCGCAGCCAACCTCACGAGCCGCAGCGGACGGTGCAGCTCTTCGTCGATCTCGTCGCGCGGCATGAGGAGCGGTTCTACCACTTTGTGCATCAGGTGCACTCGAAGGGCGAGGGCCTCTTCGACAACCTCATGTCGTGGATCGAGCTCTTTATCAACTTTGTCCGCGACGGCCTGCCATCGCCCGTCTCGCTCGACTTCCTCCTCCCCGTCGGCGGCAAGGAGCGCGAGGATGTCCTCGCCGAAGTCGACGCGCTCGTCGAGTACCACCGCAAGCTCAAGCTCGCGCACCACGAGCGCATGAAGAGGCGCCTCGTTAGGGCCGCCAGGACGTCGACAAGGACGCCGACGCGGCGTTCGTCGCCGGCGTGATGGACAACCTGCACCTCGGCGGGGTGATGGACGACGTGCACGACGTCGAGCACGAGGACAGCGAGGAGGAGGGCGCGAGCAGCGACGACGACTACGAGACGAGCGACAGCGAGCAAGAGGCTGACGAACAGCCCCCGCCGCCGCTCCCGAGCAAGGACGCGCCGCTCGTCCCGCCGCGGCCGCAGCGCAAGAAGAAGGACCGCGAGGCGATCGACCCGCCCGTGCTCAAGCACGTGCCGCAGCTCGTGCCCCTCTTTGTCGAGCTTGTCCGCGAGCAGCTCGACGAGGCAAGCGGCAGAGGCGGCCCCGGCCGAGCAGCGAGTAGAAAGAGGCGGGTCCGCCGGACGGACACTGTTCAGCTTCTGTACCTCTGTAGCCTCGTGGTAGGGTGTCATACGTACTCCTAGACTCGTTACATGTGTACTCCCCGCGAGAGACCCGCTGTCGCCGCCTGTCCTCCTCCTCTCGCTCCTACCCCCCGCTCTCGCCCATCTCATCGCAATGCTACCGGCCGAGGACATCGCCTGGGTGCTCCGCGGCACGGTGCTGACCTCCCAGCCGGACCGCTCGCTCTCCATCCTCGAGGATCAGCTCATCGGTGCGCTCGTCGCACTCGGCCGCGCGCTATCTCTTGCGCTGACCTCGCTCTCGGGATTGGCATACTCTGCGCGCAGCGGTCGACAAACGCGGTTTCATCGCGCATCTCGCCCCGGCGGACGACTCGGAGTCGAGGGCGCTGCTGGACCTCGTCGAGAAGGGCGAGGTGGGGAGGGAGCGGTCCGTCGAGCTGGGGAGGGATGGGTGGCTGCTGCCGGGCTTTGTGGACACTCACAGTGCGTACACACATTCTCTCTCACGGCGGCACTTGCCGCTCCGTACGGACGGGACGCATGCCTCTCCTCCTCGCGTTGCGCTCCTCCTCCGCTTATAGGCGCAGTCCGGCTGCAGGTGCCGCTCACACGTTAGCGGACATGCGCTGACGACTGAAATGTCCCGCAGTCCATGCACCGCAGTACATCACCGCCGGCATGGCTCGACAAGCCGCTGATGGAATGGGTGCGCCGCTCGCTCTCTTCCTGTCGCTTTGCGCACGCCCTGATGTACTCAAACACCGCAGCTCGAGGCCTACACCTTCAAGGCCGAGTCACGCATCGACCGCGACCCGCACGGCCTCGGTAAGCGTGTGTACGAGCGGCTCGTCCAGCGCATGCTCGAGTCCGGGACAACGGCGGCGAGCGTCTTTGGCACGATCTCCGTCGAAGCCAAGTACGTCTGATCGAACAGAGCGCGGTGCTGTTCTTGCTGACCCCGCTCGCCGATAGCCTCGTCCTCGCGAAGGCATTCCTCGATGCCGGTCTGCGCGGGCAGATCGGCAAAGTCGCGATGGACCAGCACTCCCTCCCCTCGTACATCGAGACGACCGCATCCTCCCTCTTCGCAACGCGCACCTTCATCGACGAGGTGCGCGCGCTCGTCGCGCCCCTTCCCGCCGAGCAGCGCATCGTCGAACCGGTCGTGACGCCGCGATTCGTCCCGACGTGTAGCATCGAGCTGCTGCGAGGGTTGGTCGAGATGGCGAAGGAGACGGGCGCGAGGGTGCAGTCGCACATGTGCGAGAGTGAGGGGATGGTGCAGGTTTGCAGAGAGATGCTAGGCGGGAAGAGCGACGTCGAGGTGCTCAACGAGGTGCGTCTCTTTCGCTGCCTTCCGCGGTCCCTAGCGCCGAGACCGCGCTCACGGTCACACACGTGCAGCTTGGCCTCCTGCACTCGCGCTCGCTCATGGCGCACTGCACGCACTCCACCGCTCCAGATCTCGCCCTCCTCGCCCGCACCGGCACGTCCATCGCACACTGCCCGCTCTCGAACATCTACTTCTCGGCGGAGCGGCAGCTTCCCCTGCGAGAAGCGTGGAGCGCAGGCGTCAAAGTCGGCCTCGGGAGCGACATCTCGGGCGGGTACCGCGTCGGCCTCGACGAGAACATGCGCTGGGCGGTGGGCGTCTCGCGCCTGCGCGAGGGGCGGCGCGCGGAGCCTGCACTCGACGGTGGTAAGGAGAGCCTCGCCATCTCGTGGAAGGAGGCGCTCTTCCTCGCGACGCTCGGCGGCGCGCAGGCGCTCGGGCTCGACGTCGAGCGCAAGGTTGGCACGCTCGCTGTCGGTGCCGCGTTCGACGCGCAGTGGATCCAGGTCGGCGGGCGGGGAGCAGGGTCGACTGGTTTGACCTCGAGGAGGAGGATGGCGAGGTGCGGCGGGTATCGACGGAGGAGAAGGTTGAGAAGTGGTGGTCGAACGGGAGCGAGGCGGATCGGCAGGCGGTGTGGGTGCAGGGGAGGCGGGTGTACGAGCAGGAGGCGCCGCGGTAGGACAGAGCGAACGAGCACTTCCCTTGCAAGCGAAGCGCGGATCCCTGGCGAGCGAAGTACGGAAGGCTCACACGGAAGGAAAGAGCCGACACGGAGACGGAGAGAAACGCAACGACGGATACAAGCTCCCTCCGCCTCACCCCCTCACATCGTCTCGAAATGGTCGCAGTACTCGAAGTCCTCCTCCGCGCTTGACCGCCACCACCGCATCTCCCCCGTCTCCTCGATCGAGCTGTACGCGAACCCGAGAACGCCGCTCTTGCGCAGTAGGACGAAGAGCGCGGCGAGGTGCGGGTAACGGAGGGCGCGGGTGAGGGGGTCGAGAGAGGCGAGGACAATCGCTCGGTCGGGCTCTTGCGAAGGGTGCTGGCGGATGTCGGTGTAGTAGCTGAGGTGCTGAAGAGAGGGGAAACAGCGGAGGAACGCCGCCAAGCAAGGAAGGACGTTCTGCAAGGAGAGCATGAGCGCCGGGCTGAGCACGAGTTGCGGAGTGGGAAGACGCACCGGCTCGGAGAGCTCGGGACGCGCGTACAGCGTCAGGTCGCGCACCGAATCGAGTGTGAAGGCAGGGACCTGCTCGAGCACGTCGATGGACGAAAGCTGCATGAGTGCGATGTGTTCAAGGTGCTTCAGGTCGAGTCGAGCGAGGAGGCGCAGGATCGGAATCATGTCGACGAGGCGGGCGCCGGGAGCCTCCTGCAGCGTTTCAGAGCTTGGTGACGTCCTCAAGTCGAGCCACAGCTCGCGCAGTGGGCTCAAGGAGGATGGCCGAGTATGGATCTGCCCGCACTCTCCAGTCAGCGCGGCCGAAGACAGATGGGGACGGGACGCACCGATTTGTCCAGAAGATCGTGTATCGCGCCGATGAACCTTTCCGCGTTCCGGTTGTCATCCGCGGCCACGTCGAATTGCAAGCTCTCGACGTTCGGGAGCGACGCTGGCATGGCGCGTATCTCGTCCGCTGAGACATTCATCTCCATGATCTTGAGCGACGGAATACCGGCTGCGAGCAAGGGTTTGAGGTACCCTGCCCCCTGCATGAGGAGCACCCTGAGGGTCGGGCTGGCACTGGAGAGGCTAAACGACTCGTCCTCGAAGGGTTGCCAAGCCCTGAGCTCGAGCGTGTCGAGGTGTTGAAGGCGCGAGATGAGCTCGGTCGCCTCGCGCGGCATGCGTTGGTCGCGGCACGCTTTTAACCTCAGAAACGTGAGGTTCTGGAGGCGGCCGACGAGGGCAAGCTGCACCTGCCGCATCGCAGGTGCAAAGGTGAACGTGAGGGCGCGGGCGGCCGAGCAAAGAACGGGCCGATCCGCGATGCACGCCAGGAAAGCGTCGAAGTCTTCGTCTTGCATCGGCGCGCGTAGCGAACGGAGGAAGACGGGAAGTACGATCTTGTACACGCGCTTGGAGACAGGGAGGATGTTGAGCGGTGGAGAGTGTTTGTCGAACGTCGCGTGGACCTGCTCGTAGATGCGCGCGATGAGCTCGTCGGGGAGGTCGAGGAGCGAGAGGTGCCGGGTCGAGTCTGCGCAGCGCGGTATGCACGGGTTAGCGCGCGTTGTAAGCACGAAGAGAGCTCTTTACGCACTGTGGGCCGGCGCGCCGGCCTCCCCCTTGCAGTCCTCGCCCGTCCGCGCCTCATCAGTCCTCGAGGAGGTCGTGGTCCCGGCCGCCAGTCTGACGCCTTGGGCGGGTGCCATAGTAGGTGATACTGGTCAAGTGAGCCGTGCAGAGCGTGTGGGGGTAACAGCGAGCGCGTTCGAGCGAAACCAGTGAGTTGGAGAGAGACAGCCTTGAGAGGGTCGAAGACGTCGAAGCGACGAGGGCCAGTCCGCTGCGCCCTCGCGAGGGTCTCCGCCGACTCTTCCCCCGTCTTTTGCGCAGAGTCCTCCAGTCCGAACACGCACCACGAGGTCAGATAGTCAAGCGGGTTTTGGGTAAAGCTCTAGCACCGCCTCCGCACCCACCCTCGCCCCGCGTACACTGCACAGAATCCTCCCCGCTCCCTCCTCTCCTCGTTCGCCCCCTCCCTTTCGTCGCTTACCACAGGAGCGAAGTCATCCCCGCGCGCATCTGCAGGCGGGTGTGTCAGGACGAACGCAGGGGGAGGAGAGGCAGAGCGGGAGAAGGAGAGGAAGGGACGACGCACCCTGCTGTAGTCGGCGAGGCCCTCCGTGCGGCCGACGGCAGCGACGGCAATGCTGCGCACACACGAGCGAGTTAGTACACACTCGCGAGAACCGACTGGAGAGGACGACGCACTCCTTGTCCCAGATGTACTTCTTCGCGCAGCGCTGGATGTCGGCCACCGAAACGGCGTCGACGATAGCCTCGATCTCCTTGGGCGGCGGTCGAGGTGACGATCTGGCGGCTGATGGCCTCGGCGGCGGCCGTCGAGGCGTTGAGGATGAGGAGGAACGAGGCCTTGAGCTGCGCGCGAGACTGCGGATGTATCGGGGGCAGGTGCTGGGAGAGAGACGCGCAAACTCGCTCCTTGGAGGGCCCCTACCACGACGAAGAAGCCGAGGCCGTGGCAGCAAGAGTCGCTTAGCGTAGCCAGCACCCGGAAGCCAGCCTCACAGACCGCCGATGCTTGCGAGTCCGAGGTCGACGTAAACACTCAAGCTGCTCGCCTCGAGACGTAGGCCGATGAGCACGCAAAGCGGGCGATCGAGAAACCGAACACGCGCAGGTTAGAGGGATGCGGGATGCAGACGGCGAGCCACTTGAGGTCCGTCAGGCGGGAGAGGACGACAAACAGGTTGGGAACGTGTGTTCGGCGTCAGGAACGAGTCGCAGACCACCTTGTAAACCTCTGGGCTGTTGTGTTAGGAGATTGTCGACCATCGCACAAGCCCGAGCGAGCGAAAGGAGAGGGAACGTGATGCTCGTTGTCGCGTCTGCAGAGAGCGGAACTTGCTTAAGAGCAGGACGCCGCGGTGGCGTGTCGAACGTTGCGAGCACCATGCGAAGAGAATGCTTGCGAACGAGCGACAGGAGCACGCCGGGGAGGCTGACATGAGGCCGGTAGGCGAAAGGTCTTCAGTGGATTCTGCGCCATGGGGCTGAATGGGTCAGGGCAGGCGCGCACTGCAGATCGAGAGCTTTGTACGCACTATGGGCCGTGGCGCCGGCCCCCTCCATGCATCGCTCGCCCACCCGCTCCTCATCAGTTCTCGAGGAGGTCGAGGTCCTGGCCGCCAGTCTGACGCCTTGGACGGGTGCCATAGTAGGTGATACTGGTCTAGTGAGCCGTGGTGAGCGTGTGCGAGTCGCAGCGAGCTCGTTCGAGCGAAAGCAGGGAGGTGGAGAGGGCCAACCTCGAGAGCTTCGTCGCGACGAGGGCCATTCGCAGCGCCTCGGCACATTGCCCAACTCTTCTGTCTCTCCGACGAGTCTCCAATTCCCGAGCACGCCGCACCAGAAGGCCAGAAAGTCAAGCGGGTTTTGGGTAAAGCTCTAGCACCGCCTCCGCACCCACCCTCGCCCCGCGTACACTGCACAGAATCCTCCCCGCTCCTCACTCTCCTCGTTCGCCCCCTCCCTTTCGTCGCTTACCACAGGAGCGAAGTCATCCCCGCGCGCATCTGCAGGCGGGTGTGTCAGGACGAACGCAGGGGGAGGAGAGGCAGAGCGGGAGAAGGAGAGGAAGGGACGACGCACCCTGCTGTAGTCGGCGAGGCCCTCCGTGCGGCCGACGGCAGCGACGGCAATGCTGCGCACACACGAGCGAGTTAGTACACACTCGCGAGAACCGACCGGAGAGGACGACGCACTCCTTGTCCCAGATGTACTTCTTCGCGCAGCGCTGGATGTCAGCCACCGAGACGGCGTCGACAGCAGCCTCGATCTCCTTGGGCGCGAGGCGGCGGCCCGAGGTGACGATCTGGCGGCCGATGTCCTCGGCGACGGCCGTCGAGCCGTCGAGGCCGAGGAGGAGCGACGCCTTGAGCTGTGCCTTGGCGCGCGAGACCTGCGGGCGTATGGGGGGTGAGCAATGGACGAAGAGAGAGGAGCGAGCCGTGGTACCTCGCCCTCGGTCGGGTGAGTCGACATGCGCGCCCACTCCTTGAAGGTGAAGTGGGTCAAGTCGTCAAGGTTCATGACGTTCTCGGACACGAGGTAGATGCCCCAGAGGCCCGTGTCCGAGTACGACGTCGAGAACGACATGAACGAGTTGGCGAGGTTGTTGGACGAGATGATGTGCGACAGGCGGCTCGACAGGAGCGACTGGGCGCCGAGCGACCGGTCCCAGTTGCCCATGATCGACTGCATCACGAGCATCGGGTAGTAGTCGGGCGAGTTCCAGCCGACACCCTCGACGGCGATCGCAATGTTGCACGTCGGCATCGTGTCGTCGCGGACGCGGACCTCGGCGCCGACAAAGTCGGGCTTGGTCTTGCTCGTCACCTCGCCGAGCTTGATCGGCTGCGCCGACGTCGGCAGCGAGCCAAAGTGCTTGTTGGCGAGGTCGACGAGCGCCTGGTGCTCGACGCCGCCGGTGCCGACGAGGACCATGCGGTCGGCGGTGTAGTTCGTCTTGATGTAGTTGACGAGGTCGTCGCGCTGGATCGAGAGGATGTTCTCCTTCGGGCCGAGGATGGTGCGACCGAGGGGCTGGCCCTGGAACGCGACGGCGTGGAGGTGGTCGAACACGACCTCCTCCGTCTGCTTGTCGACCTCCTCTTGCTCACGGAGGATGACGTCGCGCTCGCGCTCGATGGCGCCGCCCTCGAGCTTGGAGCCCGTGAGGATGTCCGAGATGATCTCGACGCTCTTGGGCACATCGGTCGCGAACGACTTGGCGTAGTAGACGGTCTGCTCGCGCGAGGTGTAGGCGTTGAGGTGCGCGCCGAGGTTCTCGACCTCGAGCTCGAGCTGGTGCTGCGAGCGCTTGCCGGTCCCCTGAACGCCATGTGCTCGAGGAAGTGCGCCGTGCCCGACGTCTTGTCGGTCTCGGCGCGCGAGCCGGCGTCGATCCAGACGCCGACGGTCGCGGTCGACGCGGCGGACGACGCCTCGGTCGCGACGGTGAGGCCGTTGGGAAGGTGGAGATCTGGGTGGAGGAGGCGACGGCGGTGGCGAGGGTGCGGGCGCGGAACGCCGCCTGTTGCGCGAGGGAAGGAGGGTCAGCACCGCCTTCGGAGCGAGGAGGGAAGGGTGTGGGTGCCGGGCCCGCCGTTCGCGCACTAGGGCTCCTGGGTGCGCCGCGCGTGTCTCGCGTGCATGCTTGAGCACTGTGCGTGCCGCAGACGCGCGCGCAACCCCCGGGAGCCTAAGGATCCCCCTCGTCTGCCATCGAGTAAAGCAGCCCGGGCGAAGATGCGGCGTCGGTGCGCCACCTCGCGCGACCCTGGGCGGGCCGGCGGGGTGCGCCATCGTGCGAGAGTAGGTGTCCCGTCCAGCGGTGCCGTCTGTGCAGCACGCAGGGCGGGAGGGGGGCGCGGGATCGAGGGACTGCCGATTGGGCCCGACCTCGACGAGGGCGAGTCGCGGGGCGGGAGCGGTGCGCGGGAGAGGGCAGAGGCTCACGGGTGCGCAGTGTGCGCTGCGGAGGAGGTTCCTGGCGAGCATGGTGGGCGGAGCGAGCGGCGGGGGCGAGGAGCGAGGAGGCGACGAGGGCGCGCGCTGGAGGCGAAGCCGCTCGCCGCGCCACGGCCAAGTCCCCGCGCTCCCTCAGTGCACAGCAACATCCACCAGCCATGAAGCAAGTCTGACTGCACCGGCACACCCGCACGCACTGCAGCAGCTAACTCCGCCTTCCAACCGCCTCGAAATAGCTTCATGACCGCCAGCAGCGACCCCTCGAGCTCCCCGCTCGACCTCGAGAACGCACGCCGAGCGCCTGCTGCTTCGTAGGGTAATCCCAGGCTGACTCGGAGCACTCACAGATTCGCCGCACGCTCACCCGCCTCGAGGACACCATCATCTTCCGTCCGTCAACTCGCTCCCCGCTGATCCCGGTCTCTCCAGCGCTGATGCGGATCCTGTACGGCTTGCAGTCCTGATCGAGCGTGCACAGTTCGCCCACAACCCGCGGATGTACACCAAGGACGGATTCAGCGACGTCCTTCACCGCGACGGCTTCACGGGCAGCTGGCTCGAGTGGCTCCTCAAGGAGACCGAGACCAGCCATGGTGCGCTTCTTCCACTCCTTCCACGCACTTTGTACCGTCGCTGACACGTCCGAACGCGTGCAGCCAAGATCCGCCGCTACGACAGGTGCGTTTCCTCGGTTGACCTTCTCGAGTTGCTCGCTGGTGTCGCGCGCGTTGCCTTCTAACCCTTGCGCCTTCTGCGCTCACGCATGCGTCTACAGCCCCGACGAGCACCCCTTCACGCCGCGCTCTGACCTCCCCGCGCCGATCCTCCCCGCGCTCAACTACCCGCCCCTCCTCGTAGACCCGACGGGGATCAACGTCAACCCGCAAATCGTGTCCTTCTACCTCGAGTCGATCGTCCCCTCCATCACGCGCACCGTCACGGACCGCCTCGGCAAGGAGAACGACGACGGCAACTATGGCAGTGCGGGGACGCGCGACATCGAGTGCCTGCAGGCCATCTCGCGTCGCATCCACTGCGGTGCGTGCGCCTCCTCCTCTTCTTGGCACAGCTCCCGCAGAGTGCGCTGACTCGCCCGGACGCTCACAGGCATGTTCGTCTCCGAATCCAAGTTCCTCTCGGCGCCCGCGTCCTTCATCCCGCACATCCTCAACCCGAACCCGGACGCCCTCCTCGGGCTGATCACCAAGCCCGCGGTCGAGGCTGCGCTCCTCGTCCGTCTCGAGAAGAAGGCGCGGTGGTACGGCGCCGAGCTCGGCCCCGACGGCGAGCCCGTCAAGGAGGCGGGCAAGGTCAGCCCAGAGGAGGTCGTCCGCCTCTACAGGGAGTACATAATCCCCCTCACCAAGGACGTCGAGGTGCGCGCTCCTGCTCCCTTTTACTTCCCTCCGCGCAAGACTGACGTCCGCACCCGCCCCGCAGGTCGAGTACCTCCTCCACCGCCTCGACGGCCTCTCGCAGGCCGAGATCGATGCGCTCGCCGCACGGGGCTGAGCGCCCGTACGGAGGTGCATATAGAGCGAACCGCTTGCTGTGCGAGCTGTGCTTGAGGTGTTGTAACCCCCGCTTGTCCTCCCTCTCTTGGCGTTCGCTCCCGCCGCGTCTCTCTACTCGGAGCGGAGGAGCCAGAGGGAAGCGCGTCATTACGGACTAAGGGGATCGTACAACGGGAAATGTGCAGGCCCAGGGCCAAAGATGGGAGAAGAACGAGGGTATCGAGTCGCATGGGGCGAGGCGGAGGGTCCATGGGGGAGCGTGTGTGCCCCCCGGTGAGTCGGCTCGAGACGTCTAGAAGATCGCATCGAGGCAGCCTATGGAGGTTCAGAAGCATCAGTTTCGAGTCGACGGAGCCGGCGAGCGACCGCAACGCACAGCACGCCGCCATGGCAGCGCAGCAACCGAGGCAGCACGCCGAGCCGCCGCCGCCGCCGCCGCCCTGCGGCCGCTGCTGCACCATGACCATCTGCGGCTGCTGGCCGTACTGCGGCTGTTGGTCATCGAGTCGTCCGGACGGGAGCGCAAGCCGAGGTCAGCATCGGCGCGAACGAGGGAGGGGAGGAGGCGCACCTGCTGGCCGTAGTACCCCTGCTGGCCCTGCGGCGGCTGCCCGTAACCCATCTGCGGTCCTCCCTGCGGCGGGCCGTAGTAACCCTGCGCGTGCCCGCCCTGCGGCGGGTAGCCCCCGCCGCCGTACTGCTGCGGGCCCTTGCCGTCCCCGCCGGTGTAGTACGCCTGCTGCGGCTGCTGGGGATCTGCGGGCGTGCGTGCGGGCGGGCGTGAGTGCGGGAGCGCGCGGGAGGGGAGGACTTGGCGGGGCGTGGAAGAGCGAAGAGGAGGGGCGGGAGCGGGAGAAATGCGTACACTGGTTGTTGTACGACATGGCTCGAGTGGAGAAGGCCTCGGAGGCGCAAGACGGGAGGCAAAGGGATGGAGGGAAGCGCGGTCGGGAGAGGGACGACGGGGCGGTGCACCCATTTGCCACCACGCTCTGCTGCGCAGCTGCCGACTTGGCCGTGATCGCTCGCCTCGCTGAACCTCGGTACACCCACTCAAATTTGCAGAGAGGGGCCAGGACGAGCTGCTCTCACTTGCGAAGGTCAACCTCGCCTCCTTCGTTCGTAAACGGGATACAATGGCACAGTTGCAGCGAGACGACATGTCATCGGTTCTGACAGAGGTTTTACACGGGTGCTGTGAGTCTTGGGTAAAGTGGGAAGCGCGTCTACCTCCTAGCGCGCGCGCAAGGCTCTACTCCTTCGCCGGCTTCTCGAGTTCCTTCTCGGCCTGCGCCGTCTTGTCCGCCTCGTCCTCGACCTCTTCGTCGTCCGCCTCCTCCTCCTCGAGCTCCTGCAGCTCGGCATCGAGGTCGATCTCGTCCGCGTCGTCGAACGAGAGGTCCTCGCGCTCAATCAGCGGCTTGATCACCCGCGCAAAGTACGGCGCGACCGGCTCGTGCGGGTTCGCGGCCTTGACGTGCGCAAAGTAGTGGTTGTAGATGTCGCCGTCGTACCGTCCGAGCGGCGAGTTGATCTGCGCGGTCGGCGAGCGAGCGGTGAGCCGGATCCGCTTGGAGAGCAACGCGGGTAAAACGCACGATGTGGTCCGAGAGGTCAAAGCTATCGGTGAGGAGCACCGCAGACTTGCGGAGGACGGCGCACAGGCGCGTCACCTCGGCCGTGATGGCGTCCATCTGGCTCGGGGTGAAGAACCGGTACTTGAGGAAGTGCTGCGCGTTCTCCTCGATCGCCCAGCACCCGTACAGCGTGCAGATCTGCTCCAGCGTCGCGACGACGCCGTTGTCCGCCGGCTCAGTCTTGGCGAGCTCGACGAGCGCCTCGCGGAACATGCTGCGCGGTGGTCGGGCTTCTGTCAGCGTGCTCGCAGGACGGGAAGGACAGGGAAGAGCGCACCGGAAGAGGTAGCCGGCAGTGTGCACCTTGGCGGCGATGAACCGCTCCTGCGAGCACATCTCGAGCGCCTCCTCGCGGCCCTTGGCCTCGCCGCTCTTGAGCGCGCCCTCGAACTTGTCGTGCGCCTGCTTGACCACGTTCGCCGAGACGCAGTCCCACGCGGCCTGGAGCGTGTCGAGCTCGAGCGTCGCCGCGTCCGACGGGCAGGACGTGGAAAGCACGGAGGGGAGCGCGTTGAGGTACGCCGTCCCGCCCGGGAGCTTCGCGCCCTTGACCGCGTCGGCGTAGGACGAGACGAGCGAGCGACCCGACTGGAGCGTGAGGATCGTCTGCGGCGAGGGAGCGCGTCAGCACGAGTCCGTGCGGGAGGCAAGGGGACGCCAGGGCTCGCGCGAGACTCACGTTGTCGCCCTCCTGCGAGGCGAGGACAGCGTGAAGTCAGCGCGATGTCTGAAAATGTGAGAAAGGCGAGCGGGATGAGGACAACGCACCCAGGTGCACTGGACGGCCTGGTCGTTGTACATGCTCGGCAGCGCCGAGTACGCCGAGTAGCCGTGCCCACCGAGGCTCGCACGGCACTTCTCGATCGTCTCGAGCGCGTTCCACGTGCAGAAGGCCTTGAGGCCTGCGCTCGTCGCGTGCGTCTCCTTGAGCTTCTCGAGGACCGACTTGGTCTCGTCGGCGTCCGAGTCGCTCCCGAGCGACTCGAGCTCCTCGCTCATCTCCTCGAAGAGCGCCGTCATGCGGAACGACGTGAACCCCATCGCGACAGCCTGCGCGAGGAGGGGGAGCAACCGGCGCTGGTGAATCGGGTAGTCGAGGAGCTGCGTCTCGAGCGCGTTGTCGCCCGTCTTGAACTGCCGCCGCACCGCCGCGTACCGCAGCGCGATCGTCAGCGCCTTCTTCGCCGTCGACGCCGCGTCGGCGACCATCGCCGTGCGGCCTTGCAGCAGTGCGCCGTATGTCAGCTGCGCGAGCGGCGGCTCGCGCACCTCGCCCTCGCGCGTCACCTTGGTGTGCTTCATTAGCATGTATGCGCGCGGGATGCGGACGTTGGTGAACTGGCTGTGGGCGGGGACCGGTGGAGATCAGCGGGTGTCGCAGCGGTTCGGAGGCGGGGAGACGCACATCCAGCCGTTGTCGATGCCGTCGCGCCCCATCTTCTTGCTGCGGACGGAGGGCGCGGTCGGTCAGTCACGCACAGCTGAAGCCGAGCGGAGAGGGACGCACCCAATGTCGCCGATTGCGATGCCGGGCAGGAGCTCGTACGTCTTGGGGTTGCGGGAAGCGGGACGACGAACGTCTTGGTCCCGTAGTCCATCCCCTTGACGATAAGGCGGGCAAAGACGGCGCTGTGCGTCGCCGAGTGCGCCGCGCCGCCGATCCACCACTTGGTCGCCGAGACGGACGGCGTGTGGATGACGAACTGGTCCGCCGTCTCGTCGAAGGTTGCGGTCGTCTCGAGGCCCGCGACGTTCGAACCGTGAGCGAGCTCTGCGGACGCGCGCGCGAGTGAGTCGTGCGACGGGAATGGTGAGGGAGGGAAGGCGCACCAGTCATCGCGAAGCAGCCGACCATGCCCTGCAGGGTGATGACGCCGCGCGACATCCAGTAGCTCATCTGGTTGGGCGTTGCGCCAGAGCGAGCGCGCCGACTGCACGCGAGGGGTCAGCCTCCACAGCCATGGAGTATGCCATAACGTGCACTCACGGAACAGGCCATAGTGCACTCCATATCTTTGTTTGCGTGCCGGGGATGAGTGCAGTCGTCCAGGAGTGTCGCCATGAGCAGTAGGGAGGGATGAGAAGGCCGGGGTCAGCCTGCGCGACTTCCGCCTTGGACCCCTCCCACCGACAAGCGAGGCACGCACCGCGTCCAGAAAGCCGGGTCGGCGGTAGAAACGACGTTCATGCGCTATGGGCGGGCGAGCGGTCGAGGAGGCGGAGGGAGGGGTGGGGCGCACCTGCTGGAACTGGGCGATGGGCTCGTTCGTGACGTAGTGGACCATGGAGGCACTGCGAGCGTCCACGGGTCAGTACGAGGAGGAGGGAACGGCGCAGCCTCCTCGCGAAGGAGTGAGGCTGCGACGAAGAATGAACGCCTCGACGGCGGCGGACGCACAACTTGGCCATGGTCCTCTCGCGAATCTCGGCCTTGGTGAGGTCGTGGATGTCGGAGAGCTTGAAGAGCGGGTCGCGCTCGAGCTCGAACATGAACTTGCGCTTCAGCTTGACGTCTGGGACGAGGACGAGGGCGGGTCAGCGAGGGTCTCGCGACGGCGCGGGTGCTCGGGTGGCCTCCGAGTTCACAGTGCCTTCGCCAAACGTCCATGCCGATGCGTAGCGTCCCTCGCACTGTCACCGTCTCGACATCGCCGGGTGAACCGCCTCCTCCGTCCGGTTCTCCTCGGCAGCTCGACCCGTGCTCCTCCTCGCGGCGAACCGCCTCCGTGGCAGGAGAGTCCTCGACGCACTGTACTCGCCTCCACCCATGGCGTAGCACATCCGCTCGAGGTCGAACGCGCCCTCTGCGCTCGCACGCTCTGCGGCCATCGTCTCGCGCGGGGCGGGCGGGCGCGGCTGGGCGTCGACGGGCGTGGGCATCCTTGCTTGCGTACGGGGAGAGGCGGGGAGTCGGAGCGAGGGGGGCAGGTTGCGCGTGAAGAGCGAGCGGTGGAGCCGAGGAGGGCGAAACGGCGACGGCGAGCGAGCGGCGGGCGGGGGGAAGGGCGGTGCGGGTAGGCTGGAGCTGCGAGTGTCGGTTTCACGCTGCTCTGGAGAAGCAACCAGGGAGGCGTCGATGGAGAGCGGACGACGCGCCCGGCGACGGCGACCTCGCCCCGACGGCCGAGAAGCCCTTCCCCCTCTCTTTCCGGCACGACGCGCGCACTTTCACGAGCTGAGCGAGTGCGCAAGAAAAAGGTGTTGCAGAGAGTCGGATGCTACCGGAGCAAAGAGAGCAGGGGGGCCATGCGGAACGAACGAACGAACGGGGTCGGGATACATACAAGAGCGGGGCGGGGCAAGGCAGCGCCCATTGAAGGGAGAGGGGGCGCGACGGCGACGACTTGCGAGAGGACCGAGGGCGGGCGGACCGCGAGGCCTGTGAATCAGCTGGAAGGTCAGTACAACCCCCTGACGCGCCGGAGAGCGCAGTCGAAAGGAAAGCTCAGCAGCAAGACGCACCTCTGCCTCCCGCCAGCGCAAGCACGCGCGGGGCTACCACGCCGTATGGTTCGGCGCACCCTCGTAGCGCCTGAACGTGTACCCAAGCCAGATGAGGTCGTTGGCGCCCCGCCGCCGGCATCGCCTGCGTTCGGCGATGGCTGTTCCGGGACGTCGTTCAGATCCTCGGTCGGGAAGTAGGACGTGTCCGTCAGGGAGCTGCGCGCACGGGAGCAGGAGTGCGTCAGTATGCGCTCGATCGACCAAACACTCCCGGAAGGGTGCGGGAAATGCCCGGGAGAGGGAAGGAGGCGCGCGGAGACGCACCGCAGCTGCGGGATGAACGGGCTCTCGATGTTGCGGATCGTCGCCCAGTCGACGCCGGCGAAGAACGGGTGGCTCTTGATCTCGTCGGCCGAGTGCGCGCCGAGACGCTGGTCCGCCGAGGTGATCATCCTACGGACGTGCAACGACGGCGTCAGCACTGTCTCTGGGAGGTATCGACCACGAGCCGGTTCGCCGCGACTCGCAACAGAAGAGGAAGCACGCGGACGCACCGGCGGATGAGGTCTTCGGCCTCACGGCTGAGCCGGACATCGTCGGGGAAGTAGAGCTGGTTCTTCCAGTCGATGATCTTGCGGTACGTGTCGTGTGCGTTCTCGCTGCAGAACGGCGGGTACCCGACGAGGCATTCGAACATGATGGCGCCGAGCGACCACCAGTCGCACTCCTGCCCGTACCCTGCTGCAGGAAGATCTCGGGCGCGATGTAGTCCGGCGTGCCGACCGTCGAGTAGGCCTGCGCGAGGCGCGAACGGGCGCGAGCGTCAGCGCGGGCTCAGAGTGGTACAAGAGAGCGAGCGCGCGCGGACGCACGAGCTTCCGCCGGTTGGCCTTCCACGTCGCGATCGCGTCCTTGCTCGAGACGGTGAGGTTGATCGAGTTGAGCGCGACGCTGTTCCTCCCGCCGTTGGGTGCGTTGCGCTGCCCGCCCGCGTCGCCGCCGTCGAGCAGCCGCTGGTAGTACGCCGAGTCGTGCTGCTTGTGGAACCCCGTCGAGAGGCCAAAGTCCGACAGCTTGACGTGCCCGTCCTTGTCAATCAGGATGTTGTCCGGCTTGATGTCGCTGCGGGCGCGGGTAAGTGTGAGCGCCTTTGATCCGTTGAACGCGGCGAAGGAGACGCAGCGGCTGCACGGAGCGCGCGAAAGGATGCGAGCGGACGCACCGGTGGATGAAGCCGAGCTTGTGGACGGCCTCGATCGCGAGGACACACTCGGCCATGTAGAAGCGCGTGACGTCCTCGGAGAAGGTGTCGTACTTGATGAGCATGGTCATGAGGTCGCCACCGGGGAGGAACTCCATCAGGAGGTAGAGGTAGTTGGCGTCCTGGAACGAGTAGTACAGCTGCACGACCCACGGCGAGTTGGACTCGGCGAGGACGTCGCGCTCGGCGCGGACGTGGGCAAGCTGCGCGAGGCAGTTGAAGAAGTGAGCGAGAGAACGAGGAGCGGGAGAAGCGGGTGGACGCACCTGGTCCTTCTTGAACATCTCGGCCTTTTTCAAGCTCTTCATGGCGTAGATCTTGCCCGTGTCGACCTTCTGCACCAAACGGACCTGCAGGGAGGCGGAGAGCGTGCGGTCAGTCGACAAGGAACACGCGCAAGATCGGACCTCGCGCGGAGACGGACCTCGCCGAATGCGCCCTTGCCGATGACCTTTACGGTGCGGAAGTCGTCGAGGCCGAGACGGGTACGGCGGAGGCGGAGGAAGCTCGACTCGGTGCGCCCCAGCTGTGCGAGCTGGCGGGCCTTGCGGTCGTCGGGCTGGGACTGGTCGGCGGCGAGGCGCTTTTCGAGGTCGGTGCGGCGGGTGTTGCGGTCGATGGCCTCCTGGACGGCCTTCTGGTAGTAGTGCTCGAGCTTGAGTTTGGCGGCCTGGGCCTTTTCGAGCGTGTCCTTGCGGAAGTGGGGGCGGCGGTCAAAGTAGACGTAGGCGTCCTGGGGCGGGGCCTGCGGGGGCTTGCCGCCAAAGAGGGCGTGGTCGCGCTGCTGCTGCTGCTGCTGCTGGTGCGCGTGCTGCTGGTGCTCGTACTGCTGGCGCTGGCGCTGGAGGTGCTCCTGCTCCTCGTACGACCGCTGGTTCTGCGCGATGAACGACGGCACCGTCCCGCGCCCGTACGCCTGCCCTTGTCCCTGCTGTCCCTGCTGCTGTCCTGGCTGAGACGGGGGAGGCGCCGAGGTGGACGCGGGGGGCGCGTGCTGCGGTGCGGGCGGTGCGCGGGTTGGGTCGTGGTGGTACGCCATGTCCCGTCGAGAGTAGTAGCGCAGAGTAGTACTACTCAAGTAGTATTCCCTGCCTTGCAACGAGAGCAAGAGTGAGCTGCGGAGGAGAGAGACCGACGCGGTGGCTCCTCCCCTTGTTCCACCCCGGCTGCACGGAAGATCTACGCGTTTGCTGGGCTAGACACGCTCCTACTTACCCTACCGCCACCCTCTGCCTCACCCGCACCTCCCCGCGCTGGTCCCGCCGCGCTTGGCCGCGTCGTTGCCCCACTCGGCCGCCCTCGCCGCGCATCCTCCCACTCGCCCAGAGGATGGCAGACGCACGGCAGGACCCCGCCCAGAGCTCATCGCACGCCGTCCACTTCAGCCCCGCCTTCATCCAGCTCGCACAGCGCAAGAACCAGCCTCCGTCGGCTCCCGAGGGCGATCTCCTCTTCCAGCTCAAGTGCACGTCCTGCAAGAGTCCTGCTCCCCTCCAGTGCCCAGTCTGACTCCTCTCACACCCGCAGACTCGAGCCGCCCCGCGTCCATCGACCCCGCCGCGTCGGGCACCCTCTTCACCGCGCCGTCCCCCTCGGCCGCAACCTCGTCCCAGCCCGCCATCTGGGCCGCGTTCCCGACCACAAAGACCGGCGTGGGAAAGAACAAGGGCAAGGCTGTCGAGACGCGCTTCACCGCCGTAGAGTCGCTCGCAAAGGAGGTCGAGGTCGCCCTCGTCTGGGACGACGATCGCCAGGTGCGCTCGCCCTCTCGCCACTTCCCGCGGTCCCGCCTGCTCACGCTCGAACGCGCTGTAGAGCTGGTCCCTTGAGCCCCTCACCGCCCACCTCGCTCTCAAGCCCGACCGCTCCGCCCGCCCGCCTCCAACCCCGGCCATCCCGACATCCGCAGAACTCCACTCAAACAACGCGAGTTTCTTCAGCAGCGCCGCGCCCGACCCGTTTGTCGCCTTCCGCTCGGGCACGCTCCCCTCCGCGGCCGCGGCAAAAGAGCCGTCGCCCCCGCCGCGCTCCCGCCCGACCAGCAGCGGCGGGCTCGCGAACCTGCTCAACCCGGCGACGTCGCCCGCTGCGTCCACCGCGGACGCAGACGCAGACGACGACGACGACGACTTTGACGAGGTCGCGCTCCCCGCCGTGCCGAGCGTGCCGAGCGTGCCGCGCTACCTCCGCACGCCGGCGGGTGCAGCGCCCGAGGTCGAGGACTTTGGCGACCTTGGCGGCGGGTCCTCGGCGCACGTGCACAAACGGCGAAGCTCGTGCCCGAGAAAAAACAGCAGCCGCAGCTCGCGCTTCTCGCGCAAGCGGGCGAGCCCGCCCCCGCCCGCGCAGCCCGCCGCGAAGCGCTCCCCTCCCCCGGTTGCAGCGCTCACCCGCCCGGTTGTATCCTCGCCCGCCCCTCCTGCATCCGCTACGCCCGCTTCTGTGCCCGCACCCGCCGTCCCATCCCCGCTCCCGCCGCAGCCGCGCTTGCGCCGGCCCTCGCGCGTCCGCAGCCCTCCCCTCCGCGACCCGCACCGCCGCCTGCGCACCCACACCCGCAGTACGGCCGCAAAGGCCTCGCGCCCTCGACCGCGTCTGCCGCCGGCGGGCCCTCCCCCCCGCGGTCGGCGCCCGCCCGCACCCGAGCTATGGGCGCAAGGGGCCGTCGCGTACTCCGCGCTCGCAGTCACGGCGGATGAGCCGGCTTCCGAGGAGGAGGAAGACGAAGAGGACAGCAGCGACGAGATGGAGATGGAGGCGGTCCCGGTCCCGCTCGCCGCGCCACCGCCGGGAGCGGGCAAGGGCGGCGGCTTGAAGGCCCGCCCGCCGCCGCCGCCGCCTCTAGCTGCCGCGGTCCTGGCGCAGTGGCGCAGAAGAAGCCGGCTGCGGCGGCGGCGGCGCCTCCTCCTCCAGCGGCGCCCGCAGCGGTCTCCCCGCCGCGGACGCGCGCCGCACCCGCGCCCGCGCCGGTCGCCGCGGGCATGACAGGCCGCAAGGCTCCTGCAGCTGCGGTGCCCGCGCAGGGCGCCAAGGCCTCGAAGGGGATCCGCCGCGTCGTCCCCGACGTGAGCGACTCGTCCTCGTCCGGTGGCTCGGGGTCCTCCTCCGAGGATGACGACTCGGACGATGACGAAGACGCCACGGGCGCGCCGCCCGCGCTCCTGAGCGGCGTTTCGCGCGCGGCGGTCAACGCCCGGATGGCCGAGGTGCGCTCCTCGTCGTCGCACCCCGCTGCCGCACCGTCGGGCTCTGCCTCGCCCGCGCCCGGCCAGACCGAGTATCCGAGCATCAAAGCCGCGGCGGCGGTGCAGCAGCAGGCGCAGGCGCAGGCGAGGATGGCGCTCCTCCGTGCGGAGGCGGCGCGGCAGGCGCAGGCGCAGGCGGAGCGGGCGCGGCTGGCGGCAAGGGCGGCGAGGGCCGCGGAGGGGAAGGTCGGTGGGAAGGGGCTGCCGAGTGCGTCCCATTCCTCTCTTTCTCTCGTCGGAGTGAGGGGCGGGGACTGACGATGCGCGCGCTGTCTCGCGCAGGGACGTACGACCCGCTGCAGGCGGAGCGCGAGGCCGACATCCCGGATTCGAGCGAGGAGGAGTAGCGCGCTTTGAGGGCGGGTTGTGCTCAGATGTAGAGACGACGCTTGAGCGCACGACTCTGTATGTAGCGGCTTTGGTTCGCGCCTTGCGGAGGATGAGCGGGGAGGGGAGGTCTTCGAGAGGGCGCGAAGGGCGCGAGGCTCAAGTCGAAAGACGGCGTCGCTCTGCACCTCACGGACGCCCTCGCTTCCAAGAGCTCGGAAGCTGCCCAATCATGTCAGCGGGTCCGACGGCGGATGTCGACCGCGCTTCGACCCCCGACGCTCAACGCCCGCGGGGTCGGCCCTCTTCACCTCACTGCACTCTCTCGGACGAGCTCACTGCGACTCGCACACGCTCAGCACGGCTCACTAGATCAGTAGCGAGTACCACGGGTCACATCCAGGACGCCGCCATGGACGCAAGGACCGCGACCTCGACGAGGACTGATGAGGCGCGGGTGAGCGAGAACTGCACGGGGGAGGCCGGTGCGGTGACGCAGGGTGGGCTCAGAGCTCCTCCAGTGCTGCCCGTACGCGCGCCGACCCACACAGCGCCACCGCGCAGACTCAACCCGGCACCTCTCGCTTCTCGACCTGCCCGACGAGCTCATCACACGCATCTACGAGCAGATCCTCGAAGCATCCGCCGCCAATGAGTACTTCCCCGTCGCGGTGCCGCTCGGTGACCTACTCGTCACGAAGCGGGTATACAAGGTCGGACTACCCGTCTTCCTCCGCGACATCTCTGGGCCGGGTGGCTTCTCCGGCCGCACATTCGACACGTTCTTCGTCGCCATCATCGCATCGGTCGACATTCATAACCTCGCGCGATCCCTCACCCACTCATTCGCTGTGGCCCATCCGCAAGCACAACTCGCGGCCATCGCTCGTCTTCACCATCTCTCCTCGTTGCGCCTCAAGTTTCACAAGAATGAGGGCGTACCTCGGGAGGCAACCGAGCTGATGGCTCGTCTTCCACGCCTCGAGAATCTCGAGATCTCGGCTTGGCGTTCGTTCGAGGACCGGGCGTTCTCCCTCGTCAGCGCATGCCCGTCCTTGCGGAGGTTGCACCTGCAGGGCAGGAATCACCTGCGGGCTCTCTTCCGCAATGGCGCGCCGCCGCTCGACCACCTGATCGTCAACATCCCGGTGGATAATCTCGTCCACATCTCAGCGTCGTTCGCCGTGGTCAAGAGCCTCGACTTTGCGACCGTCGAGGACGACATCCAGGACCCGAGGCCTTTTCTGGTCGCGCTTCTCGGCATCATGACCGCATCGGTCTGTTTTACCCGCCACTTGTGACAGTCGGATTGCTGACCGCTGGATCCGCCCGCAGACCACTATCTCTACCTCCCCATCCGTCCACAACCTGCGCGCTTTCAAGCTCAACTTTGAGCCCTGCATTGGGGACGAAGACTTGCCCATCGTACCCGGCGCTCGTCTGCCCGACCTGGTCCCGCACCTCACCTTCCTTGCCTCGTTCGAGCTCGAGGTACTCAGGCTCGTCGAGCTTACATCGATTGAGTGGTCGGATGCGGCGTCCGACACGAGGTTCAATACGGTACGCAAGCTCGAACTGTACATGGGGTGCACCCTTTCCGAGCCAGTGAGCCTCTCGCTCCTCGTTCCTTCTAGCAGCACTCACACGAAGCTCGCAGAACGTCCTGGACAACCTTTCAGCCTTCCTCCGCTCCTTCCCCCGACTCAAACACTTCGGATGCTACATCCGCGTCGCCCCGTCCCGCCGGCTGAAGATCCCGTCCTCGCAAACGTTCTGCGTCACCAAGACCCGGTCACCCGCGCTCTCCGCAACCCGCACCTTGCCGCGCTCTTCGTCTTCCTCCGCGCGACCACCGTCCTCCATTTCACGTACGGCGCAATCGACGAGTACGGGGAGATGCGCTGGTGGCGCTCGAGCGTCGACGAGGACTTCGTGCACTGCGACCACTTCGAGCTGGAGTGAAGGAGCGAGCGGGGTGCGGCGGGTCATTGTCAGTGCAGGCGTTTCCTGGACCCGCAAGTGCACGTCGGCGCATCGCGAGGTTGTGGAAAGATGCTCAACGTCGCCAGCGATAAAGCCGACGGAGCCGGAGTCCGAAGCGAGGAGAGTGGTTATCTCTCCTCTCGCTCTTTCCGCGCAATGTCCCGCCCTCGCAGAGTTGTTGCACACTGCTACGAGCCCGCCGAGCAGAGAGCCGCAAGGAAAGCTGCAGTCGACCACGTTGACCTCATCAGCTGCGAGCGCCCCTTGTCCTCCTCCCACGCCCGCTCCTCACTCCGGTGCCCGTGCGAGGCGCTGCTCCCCCGCCTGAGACCATGCCCGCGCAGGGCCGCTCGTCCTCACCGCGCCCGCCGTCGCCGTGGCAGCGTGACATCGAGCTTGGCGCAGTCGCTCCGGACAGCGACATCGAGGTCCTGCCGGCGGTGGGAGCGCACTCGCGCGATTGGACCGACGCGACCCTCGTCTCTGCGCCCCCCGACGAACCGCCAACGCCGGGGCTCGCGGACAAGCACGTCGAGGCGATCGCCGAGGGCGGAGGGCTCCCTGCGTACGCAGAAGTCAGGGAGCCGGCGGCGGGACGCGGATCGTGGCTGGGGAGGGTCAGGGCTGGCCGCGGGGCAAGGGCAGCGCACGGAGCAGCCTCAGCGGGTTGAGCGGGGATGGCGCGGCGTCGAGCCCGAGGCTGAGGGAGGGCGTCCGCCTCGCGCCCGTCTCCAGATCGGACGCGTTACTGACGCAGCGCTCCTTCGCATTCATGCAAGGCGGCCGCGGTTCGGACGCGCGCTCCTCTGGGTGCGGGGGCCGTCGCCCGCGCACATCGAGACGGTCCTCCCGCCGTTCCCGCTCCCCATCCTCGGCCCCCTCCTCCACCGCGTCGAGCACTACTGCACCGCTGCTCATGCCCGTACAGCGGCGGCGGCAGCTCGTCACGCCCGTCTTCCTCCTCGCCTGGCTCCTCGGGTTCGCCTTCCTCGTCCGCGCATCATTCTTCACCTCGTCCACCAACATGGGCACGCCGACCTGGATCGACGCGACCACTTCGTACTGGAACGCCAACGACGGCTGCGGCATCAACGGCACCAACTGCGAGCCGTTCAGCGACTACTCGTTCGTCTTCCGCTGCCCGTCCCAGGTGCTCGACACGCAGCTCCTCAACCAGCGCACAATCGGCGCCGAGTCGGTCATCTACGAGCCGCTCGTCGGGCGGAGGCGACGCCCTCGGGACCTACCGCGGCGATAGTTGGATCTGCGCAGCCGCGATCCACCGCGGCCTGTTCGGCGACCGCAAGGGCGGCTGCGGCGAGGTTGAGCTCGTCGGCGCGTACACGGACTACATAGGCATCGAGCGGAACGGCGTTCACAGCGTCGGGTTCGCGTCGACCTTCCCACGCAGCTATCGCTTCGTCGAGGGTGTCGACCAGGGCGGGTGCAAGGACCTCCGCGACGAGATCCTCGGGTTCGACGTCGCGATGAGCACCGTCTTTTCGTTCTTCATCCGGTGCGCTCCTTTCTGTTCGATCCGTCGAGCTCGTTCTGACGCTTGTCGCCTGCAGACCCTCGCCGCCGACGTTTTTCTGGGTGCTGCTGTGCATGGGCGCCTGGCACGTCATCCTCGTGAGCGACCCGTCCGCCATGCCGCGTGCGTCCGCCCTTCACTCGTTCCGCCCGTTTCCGCCCCGTGCTGACCCGCCCTCTCCACCCGCAGCCGATCTCGAGACGGGCTTCCAGAACTTCCTCCCCGTCCTGTTCGTTGGCAACGCCTTCTGGCGGTACTGCTGGCGCTGGGTGACGCCTGCGTTCGAAAGCGCGGGGTACATCCTCGAGAGGACGGTTTGGTACCTGGCAGGGTACTGGTTTGGGCTGCTCATCAACGTGCGCTCGCTCGCCCGTCATCTCGCTGCCGATCGCTGACGCCACAAGTCGCAGATCTCGCTCGACTGGATCCCGCTCGACCGCCTCACGCCGCACGACATCTCGCAGCGCCCGGGCGGCCTCGTCGCGGTCATCGTCCTGGTCATCTTCCTCTTCTGCGTAATTGTCAACCAGCTGCGCGTCATCCGCCGCACCGGGTGGTTCTTCTTTTACCTCAAGTGGTACGTCGTGCTCCTCGCTTGCATCCACGGGAAGGCTGACCTCGCGAGCGCGCAGGTACGCTGTCGGCGGCATCGTCTGCGGAATCCTCGCCGCACTCCCCGGCCTCGAGTTCCGCCTGCACCACTACGTCGTCGGGTGCGTCGATAACTCGCCTCTCTCTCGTCACCGTACTCACGCCTTCACGGTCCGCAGGATCGTCCTCATGCCTGGCACGGCGTTCGTCACGCGCCCGTCCGCCATCTTCCAAGGCTTCCTCCTCGGCATGTTCCTGGACGGTGCGATGCGGTGGGGCATGGACTCGCTCCTGCAGTCGCCCGCCTCGCTCGTGGGCGACGGCGCGCTCGGCACCGCCCTCCCCGTCTTCCTCACCAACTCGAGCACGTTCGCCGCCGCTGCAGCGGGGCGTCGTCCGCTGGATGGGCATCGACGAGGTGGGCGTGGGACAGGAGGGCTGGAACGGGTTCGCCCTCCTCGTCGACGATGTGCTGAGGCAGACGGGCGCGGCAACCAACTTCTCGCTCGCGGGGCTCGACTCGAGCATCGTGCATTACTTCCGGTGCGTGGGCTCTCTTCCTCCTCCTATAGACGTCTGTAGCTGACATTGTGCGTCCGCGCAGCCTCGCGTACCAGCAAGACGGGACGTCGGGCGACTTTACCAAGGCGGCGACGGCCTTCCTCTTCAACTCGACCTGGATCGACCCGGCCAGCGGGCCCTCCTAGAGCTTCTCTCCTTCGTGTCTACCCTACTGTGCTTCTGTTGGACCCTCTGTTGGATGTTGTAGCGCTGCCTCACCTTCGCTCGCTCGCCTCGTAGATCTGGATAGACACTCGTGCTCCCGTTCTCATTTCCGTTGGATCGCCTCTGCAATCGCATCGTCAGTACTGCACTGCTGCGTCCGTCGATGCTCGCCAGCGAAGGATTCCCTCCATACTTTGCTCGAGGTTGCTCCTCTCGCTCCGCCTCAGCACCGCGCGTTCTTCGCTCTCATTCGTACGCAATGCCGCTCCCGCCCGCTGCCTTCTTCGACGCTCCAGTGTCGCGCACTGCGGCCCCTCCCTCTTCCTGGGACGACGATAATGGCTGGGAAGCGGTGCGTTCCCCGCGCTCATCTCTCGCTGCTCTCCTCGCTGATCGTGCCCTCGAGCGTGCTTGCAGGCCTACGAGCGCACTGAACAGCCTCGCTCGGAGCAGGAGAAGAACGCCCGGCTCTGGCAGGACGCGTTCGTCCCTCTTTCGCTCATCTCCTCTTCTCCCTCGGCCGAGCGCCGATCTCACGCTGTTCCCGCGCAGGAACGCCCCTTTGCAACCGACCTATTCCATCTTCCCTTCCTCGTCCGCCGGGCGCGCCGTTCCTCCGCCCGCAGCGCTCGACGCCCGGACGACGAACGGCCCGCCAAAGCTGACCATCCTCAAGCGGCCGTCCCCCGCCGCGTCCCCCTCCGTCGGCGCCGCAGCAAGCACGGGCACCGCGGACGCCCGCGCGCGGGAGAAGACCCTCAAGGAGCGCGAGCGGGAGTATGCCGAGGCGCGGAGGAGGATCTACGGCGAGGAGCCGGCGGCGCTCGCCAAGAGCGTCGAGAAGCTCACCCTCTCCGGCGGTAACGGCGGCGCGCGCGCCCGCTCGGAGAACGGCCGTGCCTCGCCCGCGCGGTCCGCCTCGCCTGCGACGCGCTCGCCCGGGTCCTCCGCCTCGGGGGCGTCCACCCCGTCTTCCTCGTCCCGCACGCGCACCACCTCTGCGCCGCGCGAGCTCGCAGCTGGCGGCGTGGTCCGCGCGCCAAAGGGCCCGAACGGCGAGAGCGGCGGGTTCGGATTCGGCTCGGCCGGCGGTGGCGGCGGCGGCGGCGGGGCGGAGGGGAAGAAGGGCGAACGGAGGGCGGGGGGCGCGAGGGGCCGCGGACGATGAGCTGCGCGGACGAGGTGTGGAGGAACCAGGGATCGACCGACGGAAACTCAGGTTCGTTGTGCTCGTTCTCCCCTTCAGTGCGCGAGCGGCGAACTGACTCCAGCGCTCGCCCTCGTAGGTCCCCGATGATGGTCGGGCCCGCGGGCCTGCCGGTCTGCCGCGGTAGCGCGTACCAGCCGCACAGCGCTCACCGGCGCTCACGGACCATTCCCCGCCGGACGGCACAGGGCGCACCGGCTGACTCAGCATACGGCGCATCGCGCCGCGCCCCTCCCGCCGCCTCGGCGCGTGCGGATTGCTGCTACGGGGTGCCTTTAAGCGCGGGCGCGAGCTCTGTAGATGCGACCGAACGAGGCTGTATCGCGCACAGGCCGTAGCGCTCCTCAACTCTCCTCCCCGTTTCCTGCTGCTCCTCGGAGAAAGCACCCATGACACGCACGCGGCATGCAATCCAGCGCTCTATCGCTGCAATGTCCACGCGTCGTAGATCCAGTCGACAAATCCCCGCTCGGGCATGCGCCACTCGCCCGCCTCGACGCCGACGAACGCCGTGCGTGCACTCATGCCCAGCCCGGCGCGCGTCGGGCTCCGCGAGGGGGAAGATTCCGCCGCAGAGGAGTACCCGCCGTCGAGCGCCGCGGCGGGCGGGTGTGAGCGGCGGCCGCGCGCCGGCCGCGCGAGGGGCGTGGCGGGCTCGGTCGGCGCGGGGGAGTGCGCCGCAAAGGGCGAAAACGGCGGCGCAGCAGCGCGCGGGGTTAGGCTCCCCCCTCCGACGCTGAGCGGGCTCGCGAGCCGCGCGACCGGCGTGCGGGACGGCGTCCCCGTGCCGGCGCTGAGGGCGGCGAACCTCCGCGCGAGCGCGTCCCGCCCGTCGGCCCCCCCGCCGTCTGTCTCGGCACCGGTGTCCTCTGCGCTCGACTCCGTCGCGCTCGAGTATACCGCCTCGGCCTCGTCGTCTGTCAGCCCGGCCGCAGCCGGCGCAGGCGCGGGGAGCGCCTCCCAGTCGTCCTCCTCGTCGTCCTCCTCCTCGAGCGGGGCAGACAGGACCGATGCATCCGTGTCGGTCTCCTCGCCGACGTCCGCATCCGCATCCACGTCGCTCGTCAGCTCCCCCTCGGTCGTCGTCCCGCCGGGCTCGAGCGTCCAGTCCGTCCCGGGGGGCGTCTCCCCCGCTCCTCCCCCGCCCGCGCGATTCGCGCCCGCCGCCCGCGCAATCTGCGGCCGGAGGACGTGCGTCACGCGCACGCCGGGCTCGAGCGGCGACAACGGGCGCGAGAAGGACGAGAGGGCGTAATACCGCGCCAATGCGTGCAGGAGGAAGCGCGTGTGCGGCGAGGGCGCGAGCCACACGAGCGTGTGCGGCTGCCGCGAGAGCTCGGTCAACTCGGGGATGGGAGGTGCTGGTGCGGGGGAGGGGGAGAGGGAGCCGTAGGAGGGGAGGTCCGGCAGCGAGGAAGTCCCGACAGAGGGCGCAACCCACTCCTCGACGGGCGTCGCGTCGAGAGTCTTGCCCCGCGCGCACGCCTCCTCGAGCGAAGACGCGGCCCCGCCCCCGGAAGAGTCGTGGAAGAACCCCTCGGGGATCCTGCCGCTCATCGTCAGCCATGCGCACAGCTCGCGCTCCATCGTCGCGAGCGTCTCCTCGCTCCTCCCTCCCCCGCGCGCGCCGACTGCCTGCCGCAGCGTACGCCGCAGCCCACGGAGCGACATCGAGAAGTGCCCGTGCGTTGCAGTCGAAGCGAGGAGGGCGGGCGACGGCTGCGCGGTCGGCGTCGAGGAGACGTACGTCGAGCGGGAGAAGGACGCCGGTGGCGGGGAGAAGGTTGGCGAGAGGTTCTTGAGCGAGGGGCCGGGGGAGAAGTCGGCACGCGAGGGGCGGTGCAGGTGAGGGTTGCCGGCGAGCTGGGCTGCGAGCGTCGTGGAGGGGGTGAGTTCCCCGTGCTTCGGCTGGTCGCTCGCCCGCTTGACAAAGCAGGGTAACGGAGGACGGAACGGCAGCGCACCGTTCTCCCAGCGTCGCCTGCGCCTCTTCCCACCGGGCGCTACCCCTCCTCCCGCCTTCCTCGCTTTGAGGGGCGCCTCGTCCCCCGCGCGGTCCTTCCTCTGCGGCTGTGCCTTCTGCCCCTGGAGGCGGAGGATCGCCGGGATGCGCATGGGCACTGCGCCGGGGATGGAGGGCGCGCCGGACCTGGAGGGGGTGGCGACTGATGAGGAGGCGGCGGGGGAGGGCAGGACGGGGACGGGCAAGTCGAGCGGCTCGGAGGCGAGAGAGCGCGCGGCGAGGGCGAATGGGTCCGCCATTTCCTGCACAGCGACGGGCGATGCAGAGCGAGAGAGGCGAAGAGGCGAGGAGGGCGAGGGGCGAGGTCGAGTCGGCGGCGGCGAAGTTCGGAAGCTTGAGGGCTCGCCTGGGTGCAGTCTGGCGTGTGAGGGAGAGCTTGCACGGGCGGAAGAGGCGGAACAAGGCGAGGGAGAAGAGCGAGCACTTGCGAACCTCCTCATCGCAACCCGCAAACGCAGACGTTATTCTCCGGTACATACTCTCTCGGCGTGCTCAGCGCGCACACAAGAGCGCAGGAGTGGGCGGTCGTACAACAGGGTTGCAATGCGCGTTCCCCCTCCCTCGCACACGTCTCTCCCCCTCCCCCGCGCGGGCGCGGGCGCTCATGCGAACCCCTCGACGAGGGTGTCGCGCATGCCGGCGATGCGGCCCGTGTCCTGCCCGCCGAGCTTGAACGCCGCCTCGATGACCGACACCTCGGTCGCGGTCGTATCCAGCCCGGTGAACGCCGTCCAGTCGTTGACGATCATGCCTGCGCCGATCACGTCCGAACCGCGATTCACCGTACCGGCCTGCGTGCGCGCACGAGCGTTAGCGAGTATGCGGACGAGAACACCGAGGAGGCGGGACGCACGACGAGGGGCACCTGGAGGAGGGACGAGAGCTCGTCCTGGTCCTGGATGCTCGTCTTGGGGTGGACGAGCGCGCCCTGGTTGCTTATCCGGCAGTAACTCCCGACGAGGACGTTGTCGGCGATGGTCTGGCGGAAGACCTCGACCTTGAGGACGTCGGCAATGATCTCCTCGGTCTCGCGGTCAATGTCGGGGTGCACGAGCGCGACATAGTCGTTCGCGGCGATGATGTTGCCGAGGGCCGAGAGGCGCTCCTCGATGCGCTGGATGGCGACGGCCTCGGGGAGCGAGTTGCGGAGGTGCTGCAACTCCTGGTCGGTCGTCGTCGAGGGGACGAGGAGGCCGTGGCGGTTGCCCGCGACGAGGCGGCCGATGATGCGGGTACCGCCGATCGAGGTCTGGACGACGGGGATGACGTCGCCGAGCTCTGCCTCGAACGTCGAGTAGAAGTTGGTGCTGCCGCTCGAGACGCTCGACAGGCAGTACGAGTTGGTGAGCGACGCAAAGACGCCGATCTGCGCGGGTGTGCCCGTTCATGGGGGTTGTAGGTGTGGTTGAAGTGACGGTGGAGTTGCGCGTCCAGGTAGCGTGGCGGCAGAGTTGGGTCGAGGAGGAGATGAAGCGAGGAGGAGAGAGACGAGGTCAGCGGCGGCTACACCTCCTGAAGAGCGGCCAAGTCTCGGAGATGGTGAAAGAGGGAGCGGGTGCTCACGTCTGACGAGTTCTCGAAGCGCGCGCCTGCAGTCGAGGGAGGTGGAGAGCGAGGCGGGGAGCAGGACGTAAGCTCGATGGCGGCGACGCGGGATGAGCCCGTTCGAGTTCGTGGGAGGGTGCGCACGGATGGCCATGATGCTCTGTGGTAGTAACGGCTGGTAAGGTGGCGCTAGAGAGGGAGGAGCGCGGTGGAGCGGGAGTAACAACGAGTGCGACTCTGGAAAAGGACCGAGTCGACTCGAGTCCGCCTCGACCCCCGCCCTCGCCAGATCGACGCACTCAGTCCAGCAGTGAGTCTCCCGAGTCGATCCAGCTCACCCCGAGTAGCGCACTCGGACTCGAGCGAGCTCGCGAGGCGTCCTCATCGCTCGGCGGCGGTGCTCCCCCCACCAGCTGCAGCTCACAGCAGGGAAGGGGGAGGTACGACAGTGCACTGAGAAGGAGCACTCACTCAGTAGGATCCACACGAAACGGCGACTTCCCCTGACCCTCGCATCTCCCACCCGCAGCTCGCCGCTCCTCGCTCCACCTCGACCCGAGTCTCTCCCCGCCCGAGCCACCAGCACCCACCCAGACCGCACCGATGGACGCATCCGGCATGAACCCCGCCACCGCCCAGGCCTTTCGAGGGCATGATGCAGCAGAAGCAGGCTCGTCTCTCCCTTCCCACCCTTCCCTGCTCTCCATCTCTCGGGACTCACCGCCGCGTGCATGCGTGTAGATGAAGGACTTTATGGCCCTGTACCAGAATCTCGTCGAGCGCTGCTTCACCAGCTGCTGCAACGACTTCACCTCCAAGGCCCTCTCCTCCAAGGAGGTCCGTCTCTTTCTCCTCACTCCCCTCGAACGGTGCTCACCCTCCGCGTGCACGTGCAGGAGTTCTGCGTCAACACCTGCGCGGACAAGTTCCTCAAGCACTCGGAGCGGTGCGTCTCTCCTTTCCTCAGCCTCTCTCTGGGCTGCGCTGACCCTCCTGTACGGTGCGCAGCGTCGGCCTGCGGTTCAGCGAGCAGGTGCGTGCGGTCTTGTCTGGGCGCCTTCTGCCGCAGACGCTGGCGTCGAGGCGCTGTCGCTGTATCGGCTTGAAGTCGTGGTCTTTGAGCAAGACTAACCTCTCCCTCTTTCCTCCTCCCTGCAGAACGCCGAGATGATGGTGCGTACCTCCCACCCCTCATCTTCTACCTAGCTGACTCTCTCTCGTCCCGCAGGCTCGCGCGCAGCAGCGCCGCTAGATCCCCCTCTACCTCCGCCGCCCTGTACACCTCCATTCGTCGCATCTGCACATCCCACCCACTCTCCCTGACTGGCCGTACCCTCGCCGTGCGGTCGAAAAAACTGTAACGATACCATGCCGCTCTCCCTTTCTGCGTGCCTGCGAGTGGAGCACTCGAAAGAAGCGCGGGGGATGGGAGGTGGAGCGGTTCGCTGCTCTCGCTTCCTCGCTCGCAACGCAGGGTCTGCTGCACGCCGTTGAAGGCGCCATTGCGTCGCTATGTACCGGCACTAGTCTATCAGAAGCCCGCCACGCCGTCCCCGCTCGCACGCCAACTCAGTGCGAGTAGTCGTACCTGCGGAGGTCAAACGAGGTCAGCTCGCGCTCGCCCGCTCCGCCCAATCACAGCCGCGCGGAAGAGGAAGCGCAACACGCACTTGCGGTAGAACGTCTCGCTGTCCTTGGTCACGCCCGCCGCGCCGCGCTTCTCCCGGCCGCCGTGCGCAATCTCGAGCGCGACCCGCGTCTTGCGATCCTCCGTCAACCAGTGCAGCGCGAGTTCGAGAATCTTGCTCCCAGGCCGCGAGGGGTCGTCCATCCGCTGGCGGACGTCGGCGGGCAAGGTGGCGGCGTCGCCAGGCGCGAGAGGCCAGGCCATCGGCGAAGGCGGGACCGTGCTCCCCAACGCGAGGTGGCAGACGTGCGTCGGGAAGACGTCGATCCCGTCCGTTACGTGCGTCGCGTACAGGCACGTCGCGCCGCGCGTTTCGGTCTCTTCGACGAGGAATTCGAGGAGGCGGGTCCGGACGAGGACGTCGAGGTCGACGGTCACCTGCGGTCCCCGGTCCGTCAGCGCTTCGTCCATACGTCCAACTGATCTCCATACAGCGATCTGCCGAACACGAAGCGGCCGCGCGGCGAGGGAAGCGAGAGAACGTGACCCGAACGCACCTCGTCAAGGAGAAGCACGTCCCACGGCGCCATGAGCCCCGAGACGATCTGGACCCTGCGGCGCTCGCCGTCCGAGACCTGGTGCATGTGCCACGAGAGGTCGACATCCCTGTGTGCGCGCTCCTTCCCCAGTCAGCATGCGCGAGGAGGAGGACGGAGAAGGCGCACAGGATGTCGAGGAGGCGGTCGCGGCGCTCTTTGTAGCGGTAGCCGCCGACCGAGTCCCTGTGGAGAGTGACCTGGCTCAGTTGAAGAAGGGAGGTGAAGGGAGGGGGCGGGACGGACAGGAAGTGCGAGACCTCGAGATCGGACCGGACGACGGGGTTGGTCGCCCACTCGGTGCCTGCGGGCGGTGGACAGCGGCGTCAGCACCGTCTCCAGAGAGGGGAGAACTGGAAGCGGAACGAGCGCAACACCCGCGCCCATCCCGCCGCATCGAGCATAGCCCAGGAGGAGGAGGAGGGAACGCACCGAGGTAAGTGACGCCCTGAGGCGTGTTGAAGAAGACCTCGTCGCCGAGGACCTTGGCATGGCTCCGGGTGAGGCGCTTGCCGGCGAGGATCTGGAGGAGCGTCGACTTGCCTGTGGAGTCGTGAGGGCGATGTGGGGGTCAGCGATGGCGAGGGGAGCGGGGTCCGCGGATTTGCCTGTGGGACGGCGAGCGTCGCAGAGGAGGGTCTGGCAGTGCTGCTGAGTTGGGATCGACCTGCGAGAGTGCCCCTCGTTGCGCCCTTCTGGCTACCGATGACCATCTCCGGTGAAGCGGGACAAGGGGGTCGCCATCGCGGCGCCCACACCGCGTCGTTCCGCGCGAGGACCACGCCAACCGTCGTCTCTGTCGATGCAGAGGTAGAAACCGTGAGAGACGGACCTGCGCCGTTTGCGCCGATGAGGAGGCAGCGGCTTCCGCGCGGGAGGGTCAGGTTGACGTCCGTCAGCACCGGGGGCGCGTCCGGGGCGTGCAGCTGCGAGTAGCTAAAGTCGAGGTGGACCACTTCGATCGCGGCAGAGTCGCTCATCTTGAACTGGTTCGTGGGAAGGGGAGCAGGAGGAGGAGCGAACAGGTTCACCTTGAACGCTTGACCCGCTCCTTACTCTGGCTGCGTCTAGTAGCTCGGGTACCTCTCGCTAGCACAGCATCAAGCACCGAGGAGCAACTGCCGCGCGCCCCATGTCGATCCACGCCCCCTCCGCCGCCGCTCCCTCCCCCGCTCAGCACGACGGCCAGCCCGCGCGGACTGTCCAGAGCGAGGTGCGCCGCCTGACAGAGCACCGCAAGAACCTCGAGGCTCAGCTCGACGTCTACTCCTCCGTCCTCTCCTCCGTGCGCTCCCTCCTCCCTCCCTCCTTACCGTGCGCTCACCAGGACTACGCGCCCGCAGAACAACATCGACATGCACGCGCCCCTCGTCGACCGTGAGGGCTTCCCCCGCGCAGACATCGACGTCGCGGGCGTCCGCACCGCCCGCGTGCACATCATCCGCCTCAGGAACGACCTCAAGGACCTCTTCGCCGAGATGGAGCGGCTCGTCCAGCAGGGGCTGCCGAGGGGCGATGAGCAGCCACGGGGCGCAAAGGAGGAGGACGTCGAGATGGAGCATGAGGAGGAGGACGGAGGCGAGACGCCGTTCGCCAAGGTTGACGCCGTCGCGCCCGGCTCGCCCGCCGACTCTGCAGTGCGTCCGCCGCTCCTCCGTACGCTTTAGAGGCTGACATAACTCGCACACGCGCAGGGCATGAAGCGCAACGACCTCCTCGTCGCGCTCGGGAGCGTCCTCGCCGCGAACCACGACCACCTCCGCGCAGTCGCGGCACTCGTTGGCCGCTCGGAGCGGACGGCACTGCCTGTCGTTGTGCGAAGGGGAGGGGAGAGGCTCGAGCTGACGCTCACGCCGCGGAGCGGGTGGGGCGGGAGGGGCTTGCTCGGGTGCGTTGTGCCCGCTTTCTCGACTCGCCGCTTTCCCGTCGCGGCGGCGAACTGAGTTGGCGTACTCAAGCTTGCTGGTGCTCCCGCTGACACTCTCCTCGCCGCGCAGCTGCCACATCGTCCCGTACGCGCCCTGACGCGCGCCCTCACCCTGTGCGTCTCCTCTCTCCCCCCTCCCTTCCCTCCGCAACGACGACACCTCCACCCTGAGTCCAGCCGGCCTTACTCTCCGGCTGTCCCCTCGCGCCCCTCACGCCCGCTCGGGCTCCGAAGGGAGCCGCTTGGGCGCGATGGGTGCGCGAGGGATCGACGATGCGGGTGCGCTGGGCGTGCTCTTCGGGGCATGCGACGGCGCTACTTGATCTAACCTGAGCGGATACGAGCACTTCTCCTGCGTGTGAGGCGGGCGCTGACGCTGCGCTCTTCCTCGTCGCGCAGGCCCTCCCTCGGGAGTCGTCTCTCGTTCTTCAAGCCGTACCTGTTGCTACCAGTACCTTCTCGCAATGCAATCGTCGTGCGCTGTCCTCTTTATCCGAGAGAGCGAGCATCCGCTGAGAGCATGCGCAGCTGCCGCCCTGACATTTCCGCTCACGCTCGCTTGTCATCTCTCGCCGGTCGCGTCCCACCGGCCAACAGGAGATTCTATACTCGACAGTTGCAGGGTCGCCTTCTTCTTCTTCAGCGAGAGCGCGGGGAGAATGCAGCGGCTAAGGACAACAGTGGAAGGGCAGCGGCGGGCGTGCGCACGCGACGAGAGAGAGAGGGTGGGAGGGAGGGAGGGAGCGATAGGAGGTATCTAGAGCGGGGTATGCGGTATGCGGCGTGGTGTGGCGTGGTGAGGCGGGTGGGGGCGCGAGGAGAGGAGGAGGAGGGGCAGGCGAAGAGGGAGGACTAGGACTCCTCGCACTCGGCGGCGGCGGCCGCTTCGCGCTCGGCTTGCTCCTGCGCAAAGAGCATCTTCTTGCTCTGGTCGTACACGGCGTCTTCATCTCCCTTGTCAGCTCGATCCACTATCAGCAGAGGGAGCGGACGACGCACAGGAGATGGCGACGGCGGGGACGACCTTTACGAGCGTCGGCGTCAGGCCCTTGTAGAACCCGCGCCAGCCCTCGCGCTGGTAGCACTTCCACGCGGCGTCCCGCACGCCGAGGTACGTCTGCGGGTGCGCGCGCGTCCCTGCGCTTGGAGGCGCGTCCGGACGAGGTTGCTGCGTGCGAGGGGGGCGGGTCAGCGGGAGAGAGGAGGAAGGGAGGGACAGAGGGGGAGACGGACAGAGGGTAGACGCCTGTTCGAAAGGATCGGGTTAGCAACCGCGAAGAGGAGAGAGCGAGGGAACGCAACGCACTCGATGCGCCGACGCCGCCGCTGATGGCGCCAAAGCACAGACTCCCCGCAATGCCAGGCTCCTCGCCCGCCCACTTGGTGTACGCAAGCTTGATCCCCTCGAACGTGCTCATGTCGATCGCCGAGTACGGGAACACGCCGATGAGCCCCGCTGGCAACCCGCGGAAGAAGAACCGGAACCCGCCGCGCGCCCACATGTCGCGTGCGGTTTGCAGGATCAGCGCGTTGCCTTTAACGCAGCCGCCCGAAGAGGACATGACGCGGGTCTGTGCGTGGATGAGGCGTCAGCAGGAGCAGGGGGAGGGACGCGCGCGACCGAAGCGCACCTTGAGCGATTCGATGGGGTAGATGCCTGCGCGCGCGCGAAAGCTCATCAGCGTCGTCCTCACGGGCGACAGAAAGAGCGCGAGGACATACAGAACTGGCTGACGACGCCGCCGATCCCGCCGGCGACGAACCGGCTCGAGTTCGAGATGAGCGTCTGGTCGGGGACGCAGTCCCAGTACTGCGCAAAGATGCGCTTGGCCGACTCATACGACAGGAACTTGATCGCCGATTCCTGTGCGCGCGCTCCTCCTCGTCAGCCTGCGCGAAGAGAATCGGGGAGCGGGACGACGTACGGGGAAGATCTTGATGATGTTCAGCCCATTGCCGGTCCAGAACGCCTTGACGCCACCGCCCTGCGTGTACACCGTCCGGATCGCCTTGGTGAGGCTCCCCGCGCCCGGCCGCGGCGGCTTCTTGCCCGCCTTTGCGGCGGCCGCGGCCGCTTCGGGGCAGGGCGGCGCCGTCGCCGAGGTGATAAGGTACACCTTGAGCCGGTCGAACGGCGCCGTCGCTGTTCGAGAGACTGCGCTCGGGCGAGTGAGTTAGTTCGGAGCCGGGAAGGTGGTAGAGCGAAAGGACGCACCCGCGCCGGCCATCCCGCCCGCGAGGAGGAACTTGCCCGCCCCGGCAAACATGTCTGCTATCTGGTCGTTCTCCTCGACCTCCTCCTCCTCCTCAGGTTGGGGCACTACCGCCGCCTTCATCCCCGCCCCCACCGCTGCGGGCGCCTTCTCCGCCTTTGCCTTCTCCTCGTCAACGGCGACGACGCCGCTCTCCTCAAACTCGAGCGCGCTAGCCACCGCCGGCGCGCGAGCGACCGCCTCCGCAGTAGCCTTCTCCTTGCCCTTCTCGGCGGCGCCCACCGCGCCCTTGCGCCGCTGTTCGCGGAGCAGCGCGCACTCGGCGCTGTACCGCTGCTCTGCGTTGAGCGGCTCGCGCGCGCGCAGGTCCGACGCCGCAGAAGAGGCGCTGCGCGGCGTCGCGCTCGGCGGCGGTCGCGCCTGAGAGCGAGGGCTGGGCGAACGCGGATGACGACGCGGAGGAGATGGAGGACGAGGATTTGCTCCGGAGACGGTTCCACCCGCTCTTGCCGCGCCCAATGGAGACTGTCACTTTGCGCAAGCGGAGAGGGATCGTGGGCGGGTCAGTAGACGCGCGGGGAGGAGGGAGGAGGGAGGGGAAGAGGAGGGCTCACCGTCACCATCTTGCGTGAGTCGGCTCATCGAGGGGCGGTCGAGCGGCCGCGCTTGCCAGTACCGCCACACCTCCTTCATCGAGATCGGTCGCGGGAGGAGCTGCGCACGGACGAGAGGGTGAGCGGGGGACAGCCAAGGAAAGGGGAAGGAGCGCACGAGGAGAAAGTCGCGCCACTCGTCAAACGAGATGACCCCATCGCCGTTGCGGTCGACCGTCCTGACAAAGTCGTCGATCGCGCCCGCCTTGACGTCGATCCCGGCGCGGCGGCACGCCTCGCGGACCTCCTCGGCGCGGAGGCGCCTGTCGCCGTCGCGGTCAAGCTCGCAGAACGCGCGCCACAGCTCGCGCTCCTTCTCTTCGGCGTACTGCTCGAACGCCTTCCACCGCACGGCCGCGAGCGCCGCCTGTCGCTGCCGTTCGAGGTCGGGCGAGCCCGTCGACGAGGTGGAGGCGGTCGGCGCGGGCGCGACGGACGCGGCGACGGCGGTGCCGCACTGGCGCCAGAGCTCGCGCGTGTAGGCGCGGCGGTCCTGCGCGCAGCGCTGCTCGTCCGTCTGCTGCGGCTGCTGCTCGGGCGGGAGGGTCGAGGTCGACGCGGCGGGCGAGGCGGGCGGCGACGGCGCGGGGATGGATTCGAAGAGGGAGCGGAGGCGCGAGAGTCGCCGCGCGGTGCCCTCGCTCTCGCGGAACTCGGAGAGCGTCGACGGCTCGAGGTCGAACGCGCCGTCGGCTGGACGGGCGGCGGGTGGGGGCGGCGGCGGGTTCCGGAGCGAGACGCGCGGGTCGTCCTTCGGCGGCGGGTCGGATATGGGCGCTGCGGCGGAGAGGTCAAAGAGGAGGGACTTGGAGGGCGGATGTGCGAGTGCGAGCTGGGGCGGGACGGGGTAGTCGGGCAGCGGCGGCGGGAGCGGCGAGGGATGGTCGGGCTCGTCTGGCGCCGACGGGTCGGGCGGGCTCTGCACCGCGTCCTTGGTGGATGTGCTCATGGCTTTGAGTGAACGCTCCTAGTCCTCCTGCGGTGCTCAAAGGTGATCGCGTGCCGAGAGCGAGGCAAGACGACCCGCTCTAGATCCGCGACGACGGCGAGGACGAGAGTCAGCGCGAGTCCCAGGGTCGGGAGGAGAGCGTGCTGGCCCGTCGGCGCACTCGCCTGCTCCGCTGCTCACGTGCGCGCTTCTGCAGAGGTGGGCAGACCGGCGGTCGACTCGGCGTGCGCCCGCTCGTCGTCACCGGCTGGGCTCGTTCCTTGGCCCGGATCCTTGATCCGCGGGTTCGAGTACAGCCCTGATAGCGGCGAGACTCACTGTGCGGTGGAGAGCGCGGGCGGGTGGAGCTGGGCGTCACTCGTTCGAGACGAGGGCAATCTCGGCGGGTTCAACGCGGGAAGCGCTCGTTCGAGAGGCTGATCCGCAGTAAAGGGACGCTGCGAGTGCCGTGGTGCTACTCCCGAGCGCGCTCGAGCGAGTGGTGGCGAGGTGCGGGGTGCGAATCAGCTCCGACCTTGCTCGCTGCACGCCGTTCCCCCCCGCCGTCCCCCTCTTGCAGCTCCGTTTCCGCTGGGAAGAGTCGCACCAGTTTCAGCGCTCTCACTCAGCCCGCCTCGCGCTCCTCGTCCCCGTCCTTGTCGCGGTCGTCGCCGTCCTCTCCTCGTCGTCCTCCGCCAAGTCGTCGCCAAACGTGCGTCTAGGGCTCTTGCAGGTCGCGCTTCTCGTCGAGCAAGGTGCTGTGATGGGGCACGACCGGCGGGCGGGTCTCGCTTGCGCAGATCGAGCGGCGGGAGCTCCCCTCCTCACGGGCGAGCGGGACGGGGACATCTCGCTGCAGGGGTTGCTGTGGGTATGCGCGCTGGGCTAGAGCCCTCTACAAGCTCATGGGGTGCGACTGCCGCGATAGCAGCTTCGACAGCTGCGTCCAGGCGGACCTTCCCCTCGTCTCCTTGGACACTTCCGCTCGTCGCGGCGCACAGAACGCTGACTATCTCCCTCGAACTTATTGCAGATGATCGTCCGGACGGCCTGTAATGCGCCGCTGCGGCGCGCACTGGCCGGCACGATGCCCCGCCCTCGCCTCGCCTCGCCCGCACCTCCCGCCTTTGCCCCCCTCTTCGCTTCGCATCGCAGCTTCTCTCTCTGGCCGTCCTCCGCCACCTCAGCAGACGCACCGGCAGAGCCGGCCGCACCCGTCAAGCCCTCCCTCATGGACCTCTCGGCGCCGACTTCCCTTCCAGACCCAACCTTCCTCGAGCCGCTCTCGGGCGTGTTCCTCTCGCTCCCGCCCGCCCTCTCCCTCTCCTACGCCGCCTTCATCCCGCTCTTCACCCTCTTCTACCGCTCGACCACAACCCTCCCCATCGTCCTGTGGCAGCGGAAACGCACCCGCCGCTTTGCCGACGTCGTCATGCCCCTCTTGCGGAGGGAGCAGGGCCGCCTCGCGCTCGAGACGCGCAACGAGTGCAGGCGTGCGGGCAAGAGCTACGAAGAGTACCAGGCCGTGTTCCAGAAGAAGGTGCGTGTCCGCGTGTTGTCCTATGTCTGTGAATGCGTGAGACTGATCACGCTCGTGCCTGTCCCCGCAGGCCAAGAAGGCGGCGTACGCCCTCGCGCGCAGCACCGCTGCTCGCCGCGGCTCACGCTCATCCTCCCGCCGCTGACGCACGTCCCGATCTTCATCCTCGCGACGCTCGTCCTCCGTGACGCGTGCAGCCGCGCCATCGCCGCGCTCGGGATTGCGCCCTCGTCGCCTCCCTCTCCTCGACGTCTCGCCCGCATCGGTCCTGAGCGCGGACGCCCTCGCGCACTTGCACGAGCTCGCCGCGACGCCCTTCCTCTGGTGCCCGAGCCTCGTCCTCCCGGACCCGACGATGTACCTCCCGCTCGCGGTCGGCCTCGCCGCCCTCCTCAACGTCGAGGTGACGGCCAAGACGCGCCGCGCGCGCAGCGCCGCCGCCGAGATCGTCGACCGCCCAGGCGAAGCCGTCCTTCCCGGGCCGACTCTCCTCCGGGCGCAGGTCCGGGTGCGCCGCCCCCGCGGCCCGTCAGCGCAAGTGAGCGCCGGCGTGTCCTCGCCCGTCGCGCACGCGACGGCTCGCCTCATGCGCGCGTTCGCGGCCTCGCGACCCAGGCGCAGACGGCGAAGGAGGGCGCCGACCTCCCGCGGAAGCCGTCCAACGAGCGCCTCGTCACCAACATGCTCCGGTGCGCGAGCGTCGCCTTCATCCCCCTCGCGGGGCTGGCGCCATCCGTGCGTCCCTCTCTTTTGTGTGTGCGCTTTCTCGGGGTGAACGAGCCGGCTCACTCTCCCCGATGCGCGCCCGCAGGCCGTCTGCGTCTACTGGGTGACGTCGAACCTCTTTACGCTCGTGCAGAACCTCGTGTTTTGGTGGATGGACCGCGGGCGGGAGCGCGAGCGCCGCATGCGCGACATCCTCAGCGGGAGGGCCGTGGGGGTGTAGAGCTGTGCGGGAACGCTCGATTGGCGTCGGACTTGATTCTCCGTCGTTGTGCGAGGGTTGTGCGTGTCCTGGAGGAGCTCCCGGCCTGCAGGACGAGAGCGAGAGGTGACCGCATGTCTTTGGCCCGATGGGGAGGACGCTCGGAGATGGCGCCGCTCTCCCTCCTCCGCCTCTATCGACGCTGCTCTTGCTCTAGTCCGTCGAGATGGACGACTCGTACTCGCTCCCTTCCGCCCCGAACCCCGCCGGTGCAGCGCAGAGCACGCACCCCACCTCCGCCGCTCACTCAGCCGCTTCGCCTCGCTCCTCGTCGTCCCTCGTCAGCGGGGATGCCCGCCCGGATGCGGTCGACCTCAGTCACCATCTCAGCGCAATGGCGAAGAGCCGGCTGACCAGCCCGCTCAAGGTGCGCCCCTCTCCCCCTTCATCAGCTCGCGCGTGCTGACGAGGGCGGTGACGGTGCGCGCAGAGCCTCTACGGGTACATGCAGCAGCCGGGTATGCTCCTCCTCGCCGGCGGACTGCCCCCGCCCGAGCTCTTCCCCTACGTGCGTCGTCGCTCTCCTCCTCTCGAGGTTCCCGCGCAACAGGGGAGACTCTGACGCCCTCACACACGCGCGCGCAGGAGTCCATCACCGCCGAGACGCTCGCCAAGAATTCGTTCAAGACGACCGAGGCGTCGTTCGGCGCGTGGCTCTGGAGCTGGATCGCCGGCGGAGGGAAGAAGACCGACTCGTGGACGATCCCCAAGTTTAGCGACGACAAGACCCAGATCCAGCTCTCGTCTGCGCTGCAGTACGGTGCGCTGTCCTGCGGCGTTCTCTGCAAGGTGCGCGTAGGCTTACCCCGCCGCCTCTGCACCTGCAGGAACCGCCGCCGGCCTCCCCCCGCTCGCCAAGTTCATCCACGAGTTCACCGACCGCGTGTACCAGCCCGGCACGGCCGACTTCCGCACCGTCATTAACGCCGGCTCGACCGACGCGTGGGGCAAGATCGCCACCACGCTCGCCGACCCGGGCGACGGCGTCCTCTGCGAGGAGTGGACGTACCCGAGCGCGCTCGCGTTCGTCTCCTTCTCCTGCCCCTCTCGGGACCGCCTGCTGATGTGACCGAGTGCGCGCAGGAGCGTCTGGCCGTCCGGCATCAAGCCCGTCACGCTCCCGATGGATGGCGAGGGCATGACCCCCGAGGGAATGGACGCGCTCCTCGCCGGCTGGAACCCGGACGAGCACGGCGGGATGAGGCGGTGCGTCTTCTCTCTCCCTCGCTTGCTGGCGGTGCACGTGGTGGTCATGTCGTCGAGGGCCGGGTGGACGACGCGGCGAGCTGACCTTCCCACTCCTCGCTCGCTCGCTCGTGCAGCCCTCGCCTCCTTTACACCATTCCCGTCTGCCAGGTGCGCCTGCCTCCTTTCTTTCCACCTCATGGTGTCGTTGCTGACGCGTCCGCGCCTCTTGCCTTGATCGCGCTTCTCCCGCCGCTCAATCCACCGCTCTTCTCGCTCCGCCCGGCTGCAGAACCCGACCGGCGCGACGATGAGCCTCGAGCGCAAGAAGGCCATCTATTCCCTCGCCGTCAAGTACGACGTCATCATCGTCGAGGACGACCGTGCGCCTCCCCCCTCGCTCCGCCCTGTCTGCGCCGCTAACCCGCCTCACATCGCGCCCACAGCATACTACTTCCTCCAAGCGGGCGAGTACGAGCCCTCTCCGGCCATCCGCGCGGCCCAGCAGCCGAAGAAGACCGAGACGGACGACGAGTTCCTCAAGAGCCTCGTGCCGTCGTACCTCAAGCTCGACTACCAGGGCCGCGTCGTCCGCATCGACACCTTTTCGAGTGCGTTCCTCGCTTCCACTTCTGTTCTGCGCGGTCGCTGACGCTCCCCCGCGCGCGCCCGCGCAGAGACCATCTGCCCCGGCTCGCGCCTCGGCTGGACGACCTGCAACCCGCTCTTTGCCGAGCGTCTCGAGCGCGCCAACGAGTCCTCCACGCAGGCCGCGTCTGGGTTTGCGCAGGCGCTTGTCGGCAAGCTGCTTGCGGAGGAGTGGCGCCTCGAGGGCTACTTGCGCTGGCTCAAGGGTGCGTTGCGCTTGTTCTCGATGTCGCTTCTCGGCGGGGTCACTTTGCGAGCTTCTCGCGATGCACAGGCCCTGCGCAGTCCGGAGCACCTCGACACGCTCTCGCTGACGCTTCCTCTCCCACGCAGGCATCAAGGCGCAGTACCGCGACCGGCGCAACACCCTCGTCGACGCGCTCCTCGACGGCGCGCACGCCTCGCTCGAGACGCGCCAGGCCAGCGCCGGCGGGGCGTACGAGCTCTGGACGCGCACGACGCGCGACGAGAAGGGCTTCCTCTCGACGACCGAGAAGGGCGGCGAGGGCGCGAAGAAGGTCTTGTCGTTCGTGTCGCCCCAGGGTGGGATGTTTGGTGCGTCGCTTTCTCGCTCTTCGTGTTGTGCTGCGGACGGGTTAGCGGGGGGGCGCGGGCTTGTCTCCCTGCCGAGTTGCCGATGCACTCGCTCGAGTCTCCCACGCTCCGACCCACCTGTCCCCCGCCGCTGCTCTCGCTTCTCGCCTCGCCTGCACGGCCGCAACATATTCACGCAATCGTGGCATTCCGCTGACCTCTCCCCGCCCGCCCGCCCGCAGTCTGGCTCCATGTCCATTTCGCCTCGCACCCCTCTTTCCGCCGCAAGTCGACCGCTGCCCTCCTCATG